>JAESVK010000907.1:1715100-1730436 GCA_017140935.1 Hamamelis virginiana | reverse complement strand
ATATATATATATATATATATATATATATATATATATATATATATATAATGAAGTTTCAAATTGCAGGACAACAATGCACCAAATGCACTTTTTTTGCTTGAGAAATATTTTAATTCAATAAAATAATTCTCAATCACTAAGTCAATTCTCTGCATGGTTTCTCAATTATACCAATTGGGGTTCTATTTATATGTTTTCTATGGCATCTTTTAAAATTCTCTTTCCTAAATATAGCAAGATGAAATCAAATGATCCAAAATTATCTCTTCATCCTAATACGTCAACCATGTAGGTGTCTTAGGTAGGCCCTTGAAGGTGTTTACATTATCCATTAAAGCCTTTGCTGCCTGTTTGCAAGTTGGAACTTGCGACGGGTTCTTTTAGACCAGGAGGATGGCTGCACAATAGGACCATAGGTTTAAGAAAGAAAATAAAATAACACTCGTGAGGAAGGGAGGAGATTTCCTGAGATTTGGTGGATTGTGAGTCGTGTTTGCTGGATGATCGAGTGAGTAGCTCGAGGGTAGGAGTCAAGCAACCTGAGAAAGAGTAAGGTAAACTAGGGCAGTAATATAACCTGTTAAGTTTCCAACCTAAAAACCTAAGCTTGTAGGTGGAGGGCCCAATATAGGTATATGAAGCTATAGCAAACCTTTCATTTAGGCGATGTGGGACAGAGTGGATTTCATTCTTCTACATAACCAATCTTCCCCAAGGATTCAAACTCCACCTCACACTCCAAGGATTGAAGTAGTGAGGAATCAAAGTATATGGACCTCCACCTCACACTCAAAAAGTTGTGAGGAATCAAATGAGGGAGCCTTGGTCCTAGTAGTGGCTATCTTAAGGTTGGAGTTGTAATTTACACTCCAAATAAATGTATATAATTGAATGGTTGGGATTGAGATAGGAAAGTCTCTTCACACTCCGACAGAGTGGAGAGACTGAGATAAGAGAACAGTAAAAGAGTGATTTAGGCTATGGTAGGCGAACAGAATATTGGCTTGTTAATGACTTTGTTCTCTTGTTTTTTATTGTTGCTGAACAGGATTCCCTTTTATAAAGAGTCATGGGCAGAATATGAGTGGGTAAGGACTTTTAGAATGATGGCTATGTACCTTTGGTTATAGACTATCCTCTTTCAGACTATCCTCTTTCAGGCATGCCATCCTCACTTCTTCCTAAGTTCTCATAATAGTTACTTGCTCTTACTCTCTAGGAAGGGATGGTGCAAGCAATAGGTTATCATATTGCCTTCTAGATCATATGAGATCTAGGAAGTACAATAGGATCACTTATTGCTGGTTAGGAGAGAAAAGTTGGTCTTTTTTTTAAGTCTTTTTTTTTAAGCCAAGGTCGTTAATCGGTGGTGCTTTAAATGTTCCCATCCCACGTGTCAATTGAAATGCCACTGTCACTCACTCTCAAGGAGGTTAAGGAAGGGGTTATTGATCTCATGAAGTGGAGGAAGTATCATTGCCTCAATTGAACTTCACTCATTTCCCTCCCAGCCACGTCCCTCAAGTCATCCTGAGTGGACGAGATCACTGACCGTCAACCCTCCTTGAAAGATGGGATCCTAACCTCGCCGCTACTGGCCCAACTCCAGTGTAGCTTCCCAGGCCCTACCATTGACTTGAGCAGGCGTATAGCATCAAGGTGCCATATGAGGGAACTTAGGGTTACGCTCATGCCTTACTACCTCAGCTTCCATCACTTTGGTGGGCATCCTTGAGAACTTTGTTCTCCTCCTTTTGAGGACATCTCTACCATGAAATGGGTATCCATTTTGATATGGGTAGGCTCCATCAAGGTGGAGAGAACTCGATGGAGGAACCTGAGGCTAAGCATCACATGCATGGCACATGATGTCCTCTTATGAGTATTTGGGAGACACAATGACTAGCATGACATATAGCCCATTTCAGTCTCGAATGAGTGGCCCATTTACCCCGACAAAAGTGGGGGTTACACCCTTCCACTCCGGTCAATGTGTAGCATTCTTTGTTATTTATGATAAGTGACACTCTTCTTGAGTGTACTAGCTCAAAGAGTTCATCACCTCCATCCTCATAACTCTTGAAGTTGCTAGGCCTTGGTCGTGTAGCAACCTATCATGGGTACATGTTGAAAGATTGTGACATACATGGATTCGCAGCGGAAGTCATACGATAATTTTTTTTTCATAAACATGATAATGAATCCATTCATCACAAACTATCAAGAATCGATGCAAACATAGAGTCATGAGTTTATATCAAATACAAGAACATATATTTAAACACTTTAAATAATACTTACTTGGATCCCTTGTTGTAGCTTTTCTTTGCGAGTTTCAAATGTATGAAACCGCTAACGATATCCACATGAACACAAAATCTCTTGAACCCTTGAAGCTTCTCAACACTTGGAAGAATCAAGCTGGGAGAGGGGAGAGGGAGAGCACGAAATAGGGAGAGGGAGAATCCCCTTGGTGGCTTACGGCCCTAGGATGTTTTCTCTATTATATTTTTCTCTCTTCTCTAAATGATGAGTGGGAAGCTTAGTGCTAGCATATCCCATGAAGTTGTATTTATAGAGAACCTCTAGGGTTTCTATTTAATACTATTTCCAAATATAATTTAACTCCTTAATTATTAACAGTTAATAATAAGGCTATTTATTAAATTATAATTAGGAAATTCCCTTCTCTCCATAATTCAAGAGACTCACTTATGCTCTTTGTTTGTGTGTGACCCATTGGGTTCACTCCAACCTAGTAGTGGTTCGGGACATCTCATGTTCCCTAAAATAGAAACTTTCTATTTTTATTTTTTTTTTGGTTCGATTGAAACAATTCCAATTTTGCCCTCAATGATAACACTTATCATTAGGCCTTCACTAGTCATGAGTGACGTCTAGTAATGTGTCATGGCGTGCCCTAGGTTTGGGTGAATAGTAGAACTATGTGAACCCTTCTTGTTACTTAATCCTTCATCCCCTAATGTCACTGTTAAGATAATAGGTATGGTGATCTGTCAAACCCTATCTCAACAACTTGATATATGTTCCACAAAATATAATCTCAATGAGGTAAATGCAATGAAACTCTATTCACTGTTTACCTGTCACTCTTCCCAGAGATTCACTTTGAGGATTATCCTTGTGAACTGATCCTGACATTCTCTCTCATCTAGTGAGAGTGATTCCTTATTGCACACTCATCTATCTTCATACATAACTTATTAGAGCCAATAAGTACCGATTACATCCTTATGGTGGAGGCTGTACGAGATACTATTAAACCCTAGTAATCTATGTATAAGATAGTTATGGTGTCTTAGGTCTAAGGACTGCCAATTAAATGGACGTAACAAGAATATTCCTTTTGACTTGATCTCCATAGGAACATTCTAGTAGATCATGTTCAGTGTACATATTCTCTAATATGCACCCACAGATTAACTAAAGTGTCACTACACACTGATAGGAAAGACTACCTATCCTCCCATTGGAGTTAGTTTAAATCTTGTACTACTCTTAGTGGTTTATAAAAAGTCCTCTTTAATAAACCTATGAGCAGGATTTGTTTAGAATAAATGTTTATGAGAAATATCAGTCTCTCCATCTCAACAACTTGAGATGTATATTTCTCTTATTCATTCATAGACTTTATCATATATATAATTAAATATACAAGACAATTTATACCTTCTAATTAATATAATATGAAATAGATATGCTCTTTAGGATTGGTTTTAGGGCATATCTCTAACACAGGTGTCATGGATCCATTGGTCCATGTGACCCTTTGACTTGGTCAAATAATATGAAATCACAACTATAAACACCGTCAATCAAAAGTAAAGAGATGTTATTTCTCCTTTAGGTTTGGTCTTTTGTATTGAAACTGCTATCTCTTACTTCTCTATGGTTTTTGCTGAATATGAACTAAAACTGAGGCAGCTATTTCTAACACTATTTTCTTAAATCTTTTAGCTATGTGGAGTTAGAGGTGGTGGGAATGCTGCGGCTCAGGCTTTGTTTTGGCAAGCCAATAAAGGACTTTCCTTTGTCTTGGCATTTGAATCAGAGAGAGAAAGAAATGCAGCCATCATGCTTGCCAGGAGGTTTGCTTTTGATTGTAATGTAAGTGTGCCAAAAATTTATATTTCATGTATATTACTAGTTGAATATTTTTCTTTTTTCTTTTAATTTCTCACTAAACATGTTCATACTTGTAAATGATTAAAATGCCAGATCATGCTAGCTGGACCTGACGACAGAGCTCCTCTAGGAACCTAACAGGCCTGGATGGTTTTTTCTACTAAATCTAATTATATTGAGTTTTCCCATATATCATGTATTTAAAAGTTTGTAACAGTAGAGTGGCATTTTATGACTGTATTATGGGTTTGTACCATTCCCTTTTTTGCCCCCCAACACCAAGGCATCCTTTTATTTGCCTTTCTGTCTGTTGTAACAAAGTTTTATCATTTGTATTTGGAGTAGTTGCTTGCACCTGTATGTCAATCTGTTAAAACCATCTGTGTGGAATGATTAATGATCGATGTCTGATGTACCATTGATGATTGCTATAAAGAGATAGGTGAATGTATAATGTATATTTGTCCGACAAGATTTTGGAGATCTAAACTCAGTTTGGTTGGCAAGAATAGACAATGGAAAATTTGGTCTTACATGATCCATGCATTGAAAATAATGCCTAAAATCATTTGTATTTGCCAATCTCTTTATGATACCTCTTGTGTTGAATGCACAGATCATCTTAAATATAAATAAATAAATAAATAAAGTCATTGACAGTTGAGCTTTAAATTCTGCTGGTCTTTGTAAGTAGTTGTAAGTTTTAATTCAGAACTAGATTGTGATCAACTTTGACTGATCCAACTGATAAAAGGATTCTGGTTGGCAATGTTGGTAATACGAGGCTTTTAAAACTTGAGCTTACAAAGGTCATGAATCAGAAATTGGCTTCCACCTGAATTATGCAACTAAATACCCATCCCACCAGTATTTTTTAGAGCCTCAGCACGTTGCACGTAGATATTATCTGCACTTGGACCAACAGAAGACTCCATTTTTTATTTTTTTTTGTGGTTGCAAATAATTGTGGGGGAAAACAAAAAGTTTGAGAGGAGTGGAAAGAGCAACACAGCAATCTCAAAAACTTACCCCGACCTAACACACCAATCTCAAGACTTTAGAATTTCAAAATTCTCTTAAGGACTTCAAATCATATTTTATACTCTAAGCAATTGTTTTAATCGGTATCAGACAATTGTGGTATTAGAGCCAATCAAATTTTAAGAAAATTAAAAACGAAAGAATTTAGACCTAATATTGGGAATTATTAGAAGAGAAATTAAGCAAATTATTCAACAATAAGACTCTTCGTATTTTGACTCTTTAAGTGTGCTCATAACGAACATATTGGACCTAATACTCCCCAGAACATTAGTATAGTGTGCTACACACTCAATACTATTGTATGTTAAATCAGCAGATTAGTTCTTTGTACAGCTGTATGACAGTTAGGTAGTTAGTCTCTTCATATAAATATATAGCCAATAGGTTGTGATTGTAATTTTGGTTAGAAAGAAAGATGAAAGAATTGTTTTCTCTCTCTAGTCTCTCTCTTCTTGTTCATTGTAGACCAATTAAGGTGGTTATATCTTTTTATTTATTTAATGTGTTATTGGTTACTTTAATAAAAATTCTATTCTTCATAGAATTCTTATTCAAGTATTACTCTTTATCATCATTATTTGATTATATTGATAAATAGTTTCCTTCTTGGTATATAATTCTATGTAATATAGAATTAATATACATACGAGTATATACAGTATGTACATTCTAGATTGTTAATATTATTTTTCTGATTTATTTAATTAAATTAATTCGACACAATATTATCCAAATTCTAAATAGTTTAATCACAATTTTCCTGCAGTTTTAAAACAGATTTCGGGATTCATTTGGAATTTGGAATATTATTGTGATTTAAATATTTATTTTATTACAATTGATATTAGAGCCAACATGATTTTTGTTAGAATAATATAGACTTGTACATATATAGAAATATAGTCTAGGTCAAATATGTACCACACACACTCCTATGTACTACCTACCACTGATCCTATAAATAGGCTTGTATAGCCTCATTATAATTATCTAATTCAATATAATATATACAATATTCTCAACACGGTATCAAAGCTAGGTTACTAGCAACCGTAGCCTGCCACGACTGTCCACTACTGTTGCTCGCCGTCGTCCGTCGTACACCATCGTCCACCGTCATCTGACATCCGATCCGACCTCAAAATTCGTCAGATTTCACTGTCCAACCTCAAAACTCGACCCTCCGATAACCCAAAACTGTCAACCAACAACACTAAAAACTCCATTTTTCCCGATCTTCAAAACCCCGCAAAAATCAGCCCCAAACTCCATCGCACGCACCGCTCGAAGTTCCACGCATCAGATTTACACGCATCCCCTTGATCCACACGCTTTCACGCGTTGGCCAATATCAACCGTGTTGCTGACGTCAGCGTTAGCCACGTCAGCCCTAAATTGCCACATCACTCGCCACGTCAGACTATACCGCCACGTCACCCTCCACGTCATTTGTCCCTGGCCTGTCACTTGCCACATCATCATTTTGGTCCTCGTCAACATCCACTGCCACTTCACCTGGCACGTGTCACCTACTTGTTACTGCTACGCGTCAGCACCTTTGACTGCCACGTGTCAACACTCTTTGACTGCCACGTGTCTGCATTATTGACTGCCACGTGTCAACCCGATAGACCCCTTCCCCACTAATTTCGACCTTCTGATTCTGTTTTTGGGCGCAGTTTTACGAGATTCTGCTTCTAACCTAATTGGATATGCTTCCATGTTGAGTAGTTTTTTATTTATTTAGAGATATTTATTGTGATAATTTGAAGATGCACTTATTTTGTTGGATAAGCTTTCAATTTTGAATGTGAGAAAATCTCGTAAAACGGAGCCAAAAAACGGATTCAAGACGTCAAAATTAGGTGGGAAGGGGTCTGTTGGGCTGACACGTGGCAGGACGGGTTATGACACGTGGCAGTCAAAGGTGCTAACACGTAGCAGTAACAAGTGGGTGACACGTGGCAGAGGATGACGAGGGGTGGCTACTGACGTGGGCAAATGTGATGACATGGCAGCTCAATACCTTAGGATATCTTAAAACGCACGATAGATTAGAGACAATTCTTATGGAAATACTTAAATGATTCAACTCTTCCAAACTCTCGACTTTCTAAAACTAGATAGCACTCCTTGTGGAATTGTTCGAAGTTCATTTGTATACTGCAAGTTCAAATATTTCAACTCTACCAAGTTTTTATACTCAATTGGCAACTTCCTTATAGATGTTGACTCCAAATTAAGATACTGTAATGAGACCAACTCAGAAATTTCCCCCGGTAACTTTTGTACATAAACATTACCTGATAGATCCAAAACTTTTATATTAGGCATATTTTGGAAGAAGCCATGAGTGATAATTGTCTAATGCCTGCCATTGTCATTGGGAAACAAAGTTAAAAGATTAGGACATAATGGTGTTTATGCTAGTTCCTCAATTTCATTGTGCATCAATGACATCCTTTCTGTCCCCTTCCATTTTCCAATCTTAGGTGCCTTTTTCAAACGGCTTCTCGCTTGTACCAAAAACTTGTTTTCCATCTCTCCGCATTCACAAGCTATCCACAACGCCATGTCGCGGATCACGTCATGCATCTTAACAAACTCATGTTGGGAATGAAATCCATTTTCTCAACAGCAGTGTCGCGTGAATCCTCCTCTAAAAGCATGCATCAATAAGCGTGCCAATGATATCATATCCTTCATTTAAGTCATTAATTCCATCCAAAAATCCCTCACCAATCCAATATTCTATTTGTCTTTCTTTTGAAATCAAATAATCTTCTGGGAACAGAGAACAATATAAGAAACAAGATCTGTCCCTATTACTTCGTAAACTATCGTAATTGTACTTAAAAATAGGAAGCACCGGATCTCCCATATCTAAAAATTTTACAGCATTTTCCTTTAACACTTGCCCAGTGTCTTTTTGCGAGCCATGGCTCGACCAATGGTAATTAGAGCAAGTGACCCTTGCACTCTTTGGCCACAATTTTAGCCTTTTCACGTATTTCCGGATGAGAATTGAGGGTGGCTTCTCCAACATTTTCTTGTAATAAATCCCAAGCTTTCTCCGGTCCAAAGCACTTTACTTTAGTATGCTCTTCAGCTTCCATGCGACCACACACATCCTTAGATCCAGTCGTAAATACTATCTTGGACTTGTGTTTCTTCGGAGATGGAACACCCACTTCTACCAGATCGATCTGCTCCCATATATCATCCAACAACAGTAGAAACGTCTTTCCTTTTAGGACCCCAAAGATGCATCTAGCTTTCTCTTGTTGGCTTTTGTTTTTCCATGTGTCATCATGAAATCCCATATATTCTGCAATACCATCCTGAACCATTGAAGTCGTTGAATTTATTGAAACCACTACCCAAATCACAAGCTCAAAATTGGTGCGTAAATTGTTATTGATTTTGGTTATGAGGGTAGTCTTACCGACACCCCCATGCCATATATGCCGATGATTCCCACTCGTTCATCTCCAATGTAGCTCCTCATTGAAAGCTGTTTCCAATCCCACAGGTTCACTGCTAGACCTTTCGACTACTGATCCTGAAGCTAAAAGTTGTTTGCCAGCCACCACTTCGAAATTTCCTTGACTCTTTAGAATAGTTACTTCTTTTAGCTTCTTGGCTACTTTCTTTCCTATCTTGTATGTGGATGGGCAACTCTTAGAACAACAACATCCAAGGCATTTTTTCTCAATTTCTTTGGACCCATCTGCTTTCAGTTTCTCAACATCAGTTTCCATAATTTCCACCCTTGAAAGCCACCCTTGTACTTGGTCTAGACTCTTTAGTTGCTGCTGTACCTCATCAGTTTCGACCTTTCCCTTCACATTGTTCTTCAACTCAGTTAACTCTATTATGGTAGTCCTCAAAGCATCAAGGTTTTCATTGAGTTTGCAGACATTGAAAGAATACCATATGGGAAGCGTAGCGGAATTGCACAATAAAAATTTTCTATGGTATTCATCCCAATGATAAACTCAAACGATAAAACGAATCAAATCAATTAATTCAAACAATAAATTAAAGCTTACTTGATGTTCATTTGATGAAGCGAATTCTCGAATTCTTTGAGCTCCAAAGTGTATGGTAGCGTCCAATGGTATCCACACGAGCACAAGATCTCTAGAACCCCTGTTCCTTCACAACACTTTGTAAGAAACAAGCTTGGAGAGAGAGAGAATGGACGGCTAGAGAAAGAGAGACTCCTAAATGTAGCTCACGGCCCTTAGGGTTTCCCACCTTCTAATTTTCCTCATTCTCTTTTATGATGACTGGTTGCTTAGTGCTAGCTTGACCTATCATCACATATTTATAGAAAATATTCTTTATATTTATAATTTGACCCCTCACTTATTAACTATTAATAACAAGGGCCAAAACTATTATAAATAAGAATATTCCTCTCCCCTAATTCAAGAGACTCACTTATACCCTTATGTGTGTGACCCATTAGGTTCATCCCAACCTAGTAATGGCAGGGGACATCGCATGTCTCCCAAAATCGAAACTTTCTATTTTTAGGTTCGATTGGAACAATTCCAATTCTGCCCTCAATGATAACTTTTATCATTAGGCCTTCACTAGTCATGAGTGATATCTAGCAACATATTATGACGTACCCTAGGTTTGGATGAATATACATATGTGTAAATGAACCCTTCATGTTATATATAATCCTTCACCAA
The DNA here is from genome assembly GCA_017140935.1 of Hamamelis virginiana. Classification (NCBI taxonomy): domain Eukaryota; kingdom Viridiplantae; phylum Streptophyta; class Magnoliopsida; order Saxifragales; family Hamamelidaceae; genus Hamamelis; species Hamamelis virginiana. The sequence goes on along the minus strand of JAESVK010000907.1, from coordinate 1,720,540 downwards.
ACAATGCCATGATTAAGTTAATTGAGTATGGATTCATGTCAAACCCTAACTTAATCTTGTGTTACTGATTCACCAAATATAATCTCAATTAGGTAAACCAATGAAAACTATTTTCTTGGTTTCCTACTGCTTTGGCCAAAGACTTTATTGAGATAGTATTTGTGAATTAAACATTGACATTCCCCTTTTCATATTAAGGGTGTTGATCGCCTATTGCACACTCACCTATCTTTATGCACAACTCACTAGAGCCAATGAGTACCGATTACACCCTGATGGTTAAGGATGTACAAGATACTATCAAACTTTAGTAACCTATGCATAAGATAACAAGTGGTGTCTCAGGTCTGAGGATTACAAGTGTGACTATACACATGAGTAGCTTTTGACATGTAAATAAAATTCCATAAGCTATACTCATATTGGTCATGTTCGGTGTACTTATTCTCTAACAAGCTCCCATATGTTTACTATAGTGTCTCTACACAGATGGTATGAGACTCACCATCCTCCCAAAGGAGATAGTATAACCTGAGCTAATCTTGGCAGTTTATAATCGCCCAAATATATAAACATCTGATCAGGAACTAATCTAGGATAGATGTACTTGAAAGCTATAAATCTCTCTATCTCAACACTTGAGATATAGCTCTCTATCATTCTATCCAAGGACTTTATCATGAACAGTAATTAAATACAAGTTTATATAATAAATAAGCCATATCATAAATGAATAAAGTTTCATACATGAATATAATGAAATATATTGTTCCCTACAAACAACCTATCAATTGGTTTTAGGGCATACATATAACAATCTCCCACTTGCACTAAATCCTATTAGTTATGTATCTCATATCCATCTTCTTAAGATTTCGATACAAGGTCTTCACGATAAGAGCCTTGGTTAGTGGGTTTGCAGTGTTATCCTCAGATACTACTCTTTGCATATTGATATCACATCTTTCAATGATTTCTTGAATAATGTGGAAACGTCTTTCAATGTGCTTAGACTTCGGATGAGACCTATGTTCCTTGGCCTGAGCAATAGCTCCATTGTTGTCACAATACAAAGGTATAGGTGACTCAATGACTAGAACCACTTCGAGTTCTGTAATGAACTTCTTGATCCAAACAGCTTCCTTGGTAGCTTCTGAGGCAGCTACATACTCAGCCTTTGTAGTGGAATCCACTGTAGTTGTCTGTTTACAGCTCTTCCAACTAAACACTCCATCATTTAAGGTGAACAAGTATCCAGCCGTAGATTTTCTATCATCAATATTTGATTAAAAATCTGAATCTGTGTAACCATTAACTTTGAGCTCATCTCCTCCATAGACAATAAACAAATCCTTAGTCATTCTTAAGTACTTAAGGATGCCTTTGACTGCCACCCAGTGTAACTCACCTGGGTTAGACTGATATCTGCTAACAACGCTAATAGCGTAACTGATATCAGGTCTAGTACATATCATAGCATACATAAGACTCCCTACAGCTGGTGCATAAGGAATCTTACTCATCTGCTCTCTCTTTTGATCTATTTTGGGAGACATATCCTTGGAGAGATGAATTCCAGGTCTAAAGGGATGCAAACCCCTTTTGGAATTCTCCATACTGAACATTTTTAGTACTTTATTTATGTATATGGATTGTGAAAGAGTAAGCAACCTTTTAGATCTATCTCTATAGATCTTTATACCCAGTATGTAGGTTGCTTGCCTATGTATTGATCCAGTTATGTATCGGCTCGCCTATGTCCTGATCCAGCTATGTATAGGCTCGCCTATGTCCCGATCCAGTTATGTATCAGCTTGCCTATGTCTTGATCCAGCTATGTATCGGCTCGCCTATATCTTAATTTAGCTATGTCTCAGCTCGCCTGTATCATAATTCAGTTATGCCTCAGGTCGCCTATATCTTAATTCAGCTATGTCTCAGCTCGCCTATATCTTGATTCAGTTATATATCAGCTCAGCTATATCGCCATTCAGATCAGTCACACCTGGCGGTAACTCTATCACTTTTGACATCAGTTCAATCTTATCTAAATCCACCCATGACACGCTTGGAAACAACTCGGAGTTCTCCACACATATTTTTCCCTCTTCAAGCTCGTAGTTCTTGAAAAGGAAAAAATGGGGGCAATGTGGGGGCCATTTCCAACCGCCACAACACCGAAGGTTCACGAGCCAAACAAGCCCTATATGGGCCCCACAGCATCTCCCTTTACTTGTGCATCACACAAGGGACAAGGCCTCTTCCCTCAATAAAGCTTTGCCTGATAAGCTTTATTGGGAAGACCAAGCCTTTAAGGCTAAGGGACAAAGGTTACTTACTGACCAAGGCACCTCCACAGGATATTTCACAAATATCCCACCTATTTAAGGTGGTCTCCTCCACAATAACAAGGTACGCTCACTCACGCCAGCTCCTCTCTCATTTCATATACTATCATGCTTTATAATAACTTTGGCATCAGAGGGTTTTTGGCAGGCCTCACACCGGGGCTCAGCTCCACACAGGGACACAGCTCCGCATTCAGTTCCCCAACTCAGAATCTAGCTTCGCCACCTCAAGTCCGACAAATTCAGTCACATAAATGAAGGAATAGAAGAAGGGAACGCATCAAATACCATTTATAAGGGTGGTGCTAGCTTACTGAGAGTCTAGTTCACCACAGGCAATATAAGACATAAATCGTAGCATGATTTAAGGCACTTAAAAGCCTCAGAAGGGAGTTGCTATTGCACCCCATGGACCTCAAGGGTCGTAAAAAGAATAACTAGGCACCACACAAGCACACTACAACTTTTTCTGCTCCCCATCTATATATATATATATATATATTGTTAGGTTAAGAACTGTTAGAGAATTTATTTAAATTTTTTATTATTTTATTTACTGTTTTTTATGGTGGATTTATATACAATATTTGTAACTCCTCACCTTTGTCTCTATTATTGTGGAGCTTTATTGTTATTTTATTTTGACCGTTTCATTTTATGTTATTTATATGATTGATCATGTGATGAAGAGATGTAAAATTCCAAACCCGAAATTTCAGCTATGTCTTCCACTTTTTTGTATTATATTGATTTTATGTAGTTTGTAAAATATACTTTGGTTATGCTTCAACTTTAGGCATGAATGTTTTAATCCCTCGACTTTTTTTAAATTGGAATAAATTATGCTGGGATAAAATAATATTATTATCTCTTCTTTACATTTATTTTATCATTTACTTGGGTATATAAAAATCCAAAGGATAATATATTATGTTCTTAAATAATATCACCAAACATGGGATATGGCTAAAAATCCTATCCATACCCATATCCCACTTACCAAATGTGGCCATAGAGTTGGGATGGCAATTTGCTCCATCCCCGTGGGGACCCGCCCCGCCTCACTTCTATAGGAGAGAGTTATTTTTGAATTTTTTGGGGTACGGGACGGGGATGGGGTTAAAAAATATTTGTCCCGCCGGGGTACGGAGTGGGGACGGGTTTACAATGCCCTGCCTATTTATTACCGCCCCGTGAGGATTCCCCATCCCCATTTATATAAATTTTATAATTAAAATATATAATTTTATATAATACATAAGTTATATTTTATATATTTTATTATATATAATATAGAATAGAATTTAAATTATTAATGACCTCCAAACTTTTATGTCCCTTCCATCAATTTTAACATTTTTAACCATTTTTTAATAATATTGGTTACTTGATTTTCTCTCATCTCAGTGATCACACTAACAATCTAACATTTTCTAACCATTCTTATATATTTCCTATATAATAAGTCAAGTCTCCCTTATTATGTTGAGTTTGTTAACTCTCTCTTTCTTTTCATTTATTCAAGTTTTATCTATGTTGACAATGCCAGGAACGATGTTGTTGTAAGTTGCACTTTATACAACTATGTTATTTATGTGTAAAGTGACGTCTATAGTCTATATTCTATAGGAAAAAATAAATATAAATTTTGAAAAACTGACCGTTGGATTAAACGCACTTATTATAAATTACATACTCGCCAAAAATCAAAATGATCCAACGGTTATTTTTTAAAAAAACTATCTGGATAAAAATTGTGACATTTTGAAGAATTAAATTATTATAATTTTTCATGAACATTTGTCATAAACTGACAGTTAAATCACTATGATTTTTTGCGAACATGAAATTCATAACAATTGTATTTAATTCAACGGTCGATTTATCAAACTCATTTCTACTATTGGTCCTATGCACACCACATTATCCATAGTTTGACAAATGGTTTGTAAAACCTGTTGGCCCTTTGGCCTTGGCCCTTCGGCCTCACCCTCGATTATATAATTGATTTTGATGATAACAAATACTGTGCTATGAATGTTTAATGCATATGTTATTTGAACTTATTTTTTAATTGTCAATTGATCATATCTCGTGAAAACTATTTTGCTCTCTTGCATATATATCTTGAAATCACAGGTATCATGGAGTTGAAATATCTATAAAGATCAAACATTCAATCACTATGCACTCCATTATTGAAGATCAAGCATGGAAGCCAATCACAAGCCTGATTGTATCACAATCATGCTCTCAAATGATGGTATTACTGTGTTCTTTTATATAATAGTTGCATAATAATATCTCGTTTTATATAAAATCTGTATAAATTAGTTAAATTCTCTTTTTCAAGAAATCTGTGCAGGTTATATAAATATGAAGTCATCACCAATAAAACCCTGATTATCGTCACGAATAAAGAGCATTCCAAAAAAGATCAGCTATAGCCATTGAAGTGCGAAAAGTCTACAAAGAATTTCTGCACATGCAAAGCAAAGTGCCAACATGACTATCGATAGCCAAGTCTCGCTATCGATAGAACTACTATCGATAGCCACACTTCGCTATCGATAGACCTTAGGCGGCTGAGGGCTGTCTTAGATATTTTGAGATATTTCGAGGGCATTATCGTCTTTTGCATTTTTCTTCTATATATACACGTGTAAAGGCGACTTAAAGAGGGTTCAAGACTTTTGCTCTGAATCATTACTCTGTCTTTTTTAATAGACTTCATATTACAGTTCAATTCTGCTTTTTATTCGGTCATTTACTTTTTCAGCAATTTCTACTTTTCTGCAATTTTTCCTTTAATGCATGGCTCAATTCTCACTTGAGGATTGTTCTTTACTTATACAGTCTTTACTTTCAGCACTTTAATTTATGCAATTTTCCCTTTTATGCATGGCTCAATTCTCACTTGAGAATTGTTCTTTACTTTTACTGTCATTTTCTTTATTTACTTACGCCATTTTCTCTATTTATTTCAGCCATTTTCTTTATTTATTTCAGTCATTTTTTCCTTATTTCTTCAGTCATTTACTTCCTGCTTTTATTTTACTTTTCCCATCCCGTGAACCCTTAGAGCTTGTCAT
>JAESVK010000907.1:1670789-1695100 GCA_017140935.1 Hamamelis virginiana | reverse complement strand
TCTATAAATATGCCATGATAGAGTTAGAGGGGGGAGGACCAAGAGGCTAGGGTTTAGAATTTCATTTTTTTGATTCATCATTTGGGAGAAAACCAGAGGCTAAGGAGGGAGAGGAAGGAGGAATTCAAATCTTGGGGATTGAAGGAACATAGCCAAGAAGGAGGAAGAAAATGCAAGGGTTCTATCCTAGTTCAAGTTTTGTTATTTTGATGTAGATCTTCTCTTTCATCTCCATGTTTTAATATGTATTATATGTATGGATTTTTAGTGGCTTGCATATGTTAGAATGATATTAGTTGTTGTAGGTGGCTTGTTTAATATAGTTTGTATGTCTAGGGTTAGCTTTACTATGATTATATATTAGCAAGCATGATTAGGGTTAGCATTTTTTATGATTTTATGTGAGTATGCATGATTAGGGTTAGCATTTTTATGATTTTATGTAAGTATGCATGAGTAGGGTTAGTTTTCTTGTTATTTTATGTGTGCTTGCATGATTAGAAGTAGTTTTATCATTGTTTTATGTGAACATGCATGATTAGGGTTAGTTTTATTATGATTATATGTTTAGCAAGCATGTTAGGATATTTTTCATTATGATTTTATGTGATTAGATGTGTTTAGGATTAGTTTTGCTATTATTTTATGCTAGTAATCATGTTTAGGATGAGATTTCCATTATTTTATGTGTAAGCATGTTTAGAGTAAATGTTGATATATTCATGTTGTTATTTGAATCTCATGATAATTGATTGGTGATTTTAATGGTAATATGAGTACGTTGATATGTTATTTTGACATGTGATGAGTCTTGAGTCTTTTTGTTTATGCTTTTTATGATTATTTAAACACTTGCCATGGATTTGATTGTTTGAACATAAAAATTGTGTACGAGGGAGCGTGCGAAGGTAAGATCCTCCCCTTGTGTTTAAATTAATTATTTAAGCATAGTTTAGTGTAGTTTTTGATATGTTTTTGCATGGTAAATTAGTCAAGCATGTTAGATTGTATGCTAGGGTGTTTATTTGATATTGTTATGGATTAAAGACGATTTTTAAGCTACTTTAAGTATGTATTCAAATCTGTCCAGATTTGAATACATGTTTTAAAGTGGTTTAATTAACATTTTTAAGCCATATTTTGCATGATTTTATTAGTAGTTTCATAGTATATTCATGTAGAAAGCATGCTAGGTCATCTTCACATTTTTTTAATTCTTATTTTCATGGTTTTTAGGGTAGTTTAAGGTTAATATTCAAATCTGTCCGGGTTTGTTTATGTCCTTAAATTGCTTCTAAAAATTATTTTAGAAGAGTTATTGCTTATGGAAGAGTTATTGCTTATGGATCCAGACAGCTAAAACCTCATGAAGAGAACTATCCAACACACGATCTCGAATTGGCAGCCATTGTTTTTGCACTTAAGACATGGAGATCCTATTTTTATATGGCGCGAATTTTGATGTGTTCTTGGATCATAAAAGCCTAAAGTACATTTTCACCCAGAAAGAGCTGAATATGAGACAACACAGATGGATGGAGTATGCTAATGATTATGATTTTTCTCTTCAGTACCATCCAGGTAAAGCTAATGTTGTTGCAGATGCTTTGAGCAGAAAATCTGGAGCAAAAATGAGTAGTTTAGCTCTACTCAGATGGGAGACGTGGAATTTCTTAGAAGATTATGAGATTTATGGGTTGGCAACAGAAGACAGAGCTTGTCTGTATAATTTTCTTTCTCCAACTTATCTCCCACAAAGAATAATTGAAGCTCAGGTGAGTGGTTTATTTCTGAGTCCTTTTCTTGGACAGATGTATCAAGAACCTGACCAGTAGCAGATATCAGAATATGATGGTGGAATGAGATACAAAGGCAGATTAGTAGTTCCTGAAGGTCCATTCAGACAGGAGATATTAGATAATGCTCATCGTTCCAAATTCTCAATACATCCTGGCACGACAAGGATGTATCAAGACTTGAAAAGACAGTATTGGTGGCGAGGAATGAAAAGAGATGTAGCTGAGTATGTAAAAAGATGTTTGACATGTCAGCAGGTAAAAGCAGAACAACAAAGGCCTGCAGGATTAACTCATCCATTACCTATTCCAGTTTGGAAATGGGAGCATGTGACAATGGACTTTGTATCGGGATTGCGTGTAACTTTGGCTAGATATGATTCAATATGGGTTGTTGTTGATAGATTGACAACAAACAGCTCATTTTCTGCCTATGAAAAACACTGATTCAATTAGTAAGTTGGATAATTTATATGTGAATCAGATTGTGTGTTTGCATGGAGCACCACTAACTATTGTATCAGATAGAGATCCAAGATTTTCAGCTCGATTTTGGGAAGCTTTGTAGGAAGCAATGGGAACCAGAATTCAAATGAGTACAGCTTATCATCCTCAGACGGACGGACAATCAGAAAGAACAATTCAGATTTTGGAGAATATGTTACGTGCTTGTATTTTGGATTTTGGGATGTCATGGGATAAATATGTGAAGCTAGCAGAGTTTTCCTACAACAACAGTTATCAAGCCAGTATTGGAATGGCTCCTTATGAAGCTTTGTATGGTAGGCCTTGCAGATCTCAGTTTGTTGGACAGGTGTGGTGATAAAATTATTTTGGGATCTGATTTAGTTAAAGTGACTTCTTAAAAGATACCTATCATTAGAGAGAGACTTCGTATAGCACAAGACAGACAGAAAAGCTATGCTGATAGTGGAAAACGGCCTTTGAAGTTCAATATTGATGATTGGGTTTTTCTAAAAGCCTCTCCAAGGAAAGGGATAGTCAGATTTGGGAAGAAAGGGAAGCTATCACCCACATATGTCGGGCCATTCAGAGTATTGCAAGAAGTTGGGCCAGTTGCATACAGATTGGAACTACCATTAGAATGGAAGGGAGTACATCCAGTATTTCATGTGTCAATGTTGCGGAAGTACATTTCTGATCCTTCTCATGTTGTTCCAATTCCTCAGATAGAGTTGCAAGAAGATTTTTCTTATGAGGAGAAACCAATACAGATTTTGGACAGACAGGAAAAAGTTCTCAGGAATAAACTGATACCTCAGGTAAAAGTTTTACGGCGAAATCGTGGGGTAGAAGAAGCTACATGGGAACTTGAATCCTCGATGCGAGAAAAATATCCACATCTCTTTGTGGGTAGAGGTATGATTTAAAATTTCGAGGACGAAATTTTTATAAGGTGGGTAGATTGTAAGAACTTAGAATTTTAAATAGCTAATTTTGTGCTTAAATGTTAAATTAATTGAACTTTTACTGAGTAGGACCTCTCACCAATTTCCTTTTTTTTTTTCCTTTCCTTTTTTCTTTTTCTTTCTTTTTTTATGGTAAGTCTCCATAAATATATTTTTAGCCAGATTTTATGGCAATATTTCCCAAAACCGATAACTTTTTCGACTTTCTCCAACGTGACTTTTTCCGGCGATCTTCTCCCACAATTTATAGTCGCATTGTGCAAATACATATATACATATATAGAGAAACGATCTAGTCAGCTATAACTAATTTTCATAAAATCAGCTAAACGTTTAGGGTCATTGGATAATTTCTCACTTAATGCATGATTCACTGTGAAAATAAATCAATTGGCCCTAAACTCTTATCTGATTTTAGTTAAAATCAGCCATAGCTGACTAGATCATTTCAATATATATATATATGTATATATATGGATTTCATCATTACCACGCGCATGAAGCTTCATCACTAATGAATAACAGAAGTGAAATTCCTATTATTCCCTAAACTCTAAGTTATAGGGACTGAATTTACTGTCAGTAAATGTATAATAATAGCGTCAATTATTATCGTGGCTATTAGGTATGAATAGCGACTGAATTTACCATACCTAGAAGTCTATGTTATGTGGACAGTATATACCGTCCCTAAATGTGTGTAATAGTGTCAGTCTTTACCGTGCCTAAAAGAAATAGTTTATGTTGGTATTATTTATTACCGTGCCTAAAAGTATATGTTATAGGGATGGTTATTTGATTTATGGCGATGGTAATTTCGATCGATAAAAGTCAAACTAATAGCAACAGAACACCATTATTGTTGGTATAACTATTTAGCGATGGTGACAATGGCAACATAAATTTAGGGATGTAAATTCTGTCACTAAAGGCCTTTAGCGACAGTATTAAGAGTTTTAGCGACAGCCGTCGATAAAAGTCATATTTTTTGTAGTGTATGGTTAGTCCTTAGAATTGTACTAGCACAAACCACCACACAAGCTTCATTGGAGAAAGCCTGATTCATGCAAATGCAATCACCATGATATGAAGGGAGAAATATATTTTACAAGTGGCTCAAAATAAGGTCACCTGATGTAAGATGCATCAGGTGTACATGATATTAACACCCCTACCTTTTGTAATATTTATTTATTTACTAATGCAAACCCCCACGATGCGCAGAATTTAGCAATATGGTCTCATCTAATCTATTAAATTATAATTATATATTATATATGAATTATTTTGATTAGATTATTGACTATTTGATCTTAAATAAATTTATAGGGGCAAGTATGTATCTATTATAAGCCCGAATAATTGGAGTCCTGCCCCACATCGCCCCTATCGAGATAGGTTTGGAATATATAAATATATACATATACATATAGGAAAATTCTGCCATCAGGTGCGCACCTGATGGCTGTTGGATCATGCTCATATTACTTGCCTCATTAAAACCATCCCACACGCGGATCCTTGAAAGGAGACCTGACCCAAGCGAAATGCCCAAATACTTTCACTTTCCCTTTCCCTCCTCATTTTCGTTCTCCCCAAAATCGAAGCTGCAGGTGCACACCCAAGCTCTCCACGAAGGACGCGATCCCGCCAGTCGTCGCAGCTGCAAAGGTCGTCGCCGGTCGTCGCCGCTGCAAAGGTCACCGCCGGTAGTCGCCCAAACTTACCGTTGCCGTTGCAACCCCTCGCCGGAAACATGCACAGGTCACCATCTACCCACTCTCCCTCTCGATTTGTGTTTTATTTGGTTTGTTGTTTTGATTTGTCGAGTATGAGAAGAAATGGTTGAGTTTTCTAGCTGTTAGGAATGGTGATTTTTTGAAAATTTCAGGGATTGGAAGGGGGATTAAAATATATTTCTACTTGGATTATGATATTTTGAAATGGATATTACAAAGTTTGCTAGAAATGTGTAATTGAAGGAGTAATAAACTAATAGCAGATGGCGTAGAACATTGAGGGGGAGGAGGAGTATTGTATTATTTGAATATGCTGATTTTAATGGAAGATTTGAATAACTAATTGAAATTGGTTCTAATGGTATATGCAGATTTATAACAATCCTTGAAGGAATTGGTGGCTATGGGTAAATTCTAATGGATAAATTTTGGTTCACATGGGTACTGTTGGATCATTTTTAAAAACATGTTGTTGCAGAGCATCCAAAGCCCTTAAAAACGTGTTGAATGCACGCTAGGTGTTTGAAAAAAATGCTTGAATGAGGAAAAAAAAAAAAAAGTGACGTATAAACTTCTCTAGCTGTGAAATTCATTCTTTTCTTTATTTTTCTTTATTTGGGATTAATCATTATGTAATTGAAAACACATTCTCATGATTTTATCAAACTTCTCTGACACATTATTTTGTTGAATTGTAGAAATTCACTGTTCCTTAGAGTTTCTTTCTTAATTTTTATGTGGTAGCTGTGGTGTGGACAACACTCTTGGTTCTTGCAACTTGGTTGTATGCATATAGAATGGAACCATTGCTTTCTGAGCCATTGCTTTATTCCACCGTTGCCAGCCACTTAACAGGCGGTTCACATATCTTTTCATTTCATAAATCTCGTTCAACTCCAGTAGAGCACAGATTCAGTGTTTGGCTATCCATGTTGTTGCTTTTGCTAATGGAAGTTCATGTCTTGAGACGTCTTTATGAGACAATATACGTATTTAACTATAGCCCATCAGCTCGAATGCACATTTTTGGCTATTTAACTGGCCTGTTGTAAGTTTCTTGAATATTCTTTATCTCTAATCTCTAATCGTTAGTTCTCTCACTACAATCTTTCCCTTCTTGTGATTATTTGGTTTTTCCCTAAAAAATGCAACTCTTTATACCTAAAATATCCATCTGTTATAGTGTCTCCAACAGTGCATCCATTTCCCTATCCATATCGATGCTGAAAAAGGACTCCAATGGTGCATCCATTTCCCATCCAAATTTGGATATACCCATTTTGCCATCAAAATTTGGATATATTTTTGGATGAATCCAAAATATATATGTCACAAATGGGTGTTGGGATGAGGGAAAAGGCGGTTGAGCCAAAAAATGGAAATGCACCATTGGAGCACCTTTAGCCAGATTCCTATCCATTTTCATTGTAGCTAGCCAAAAAATGGATATGGATGGCCAAAAATTGATATTTCCATTGGAGATGCTCTTAGCATTTGTTTATCAGTTGCTTTGTGTATGGTGTTACTCTAGCCAAATGCCTATCCATTTTCACTTTGATATTGACTTTGCTATGTATTTTGATCTATGTTGGTTGGAAAGGTTAGCTTCTACACATACTTGTGAAAATAAAATTATTGGGTTAGAGTGGTGAAGGGGCACAGCCAGGCTGCTATTATTAATCTGCTCCTGAACATAAAAAAAGAAGAGAGAGAGGCCATGTTTGTGTTAGCCCTGCCATGTGGAGGGGTGAGCTGGATATAGTCCTAACCTTTGTCATTTAATTTTCTTGCACAAAGTGGCCACTCAAGACTTTAACCTATGCATTCACACTTGATTATCCAATACTTTTACCATTGCACTGGACAATACCCCTCAATCTTCTTTTACCATTGCACTGGACAATACCCCTCAATCTGCTTTTAACATATGCATTCACACTTGATTATACAATACTTTTACCATTCCACTGGACAATACCCCTCAATCTGCTTTTGCACACTAGTGTGCCTAAAAATATTTCAGAACATTGAATCTGGTAATACCACAGTAACACTTATGTTTTGGAATGAGAATTACTATCTTCACGCTGGAAAATACTGCTTGAATATGTTGGAAAATAAGTTTTGCATATTGGATTAAAGAACATTCCTCTATAAATGATTAGTGTGAAATATGTTGAGCTTCTCTTTTGCATTACAGTACTGTATATATTTATGTGTTAAAAGAGGAGTTACTTATTACATTATCTCTCTAAGGTTAGTTTCTACACAGCGGCACCACTATCATTTTGCTCCATTTGCGCATCAGAGGTGTTCAAATTTGCTGCAAATCTTGTGGCTGAGTTCATTGTTAAAGGAAAGGGCCATATGCTGGTCATTGAATCTGATTGGTGGGGATGTGTGAATCCTCTTCTAAAGCTTGGACTGTGTCAGTGGATTGGGGCGGCTATATTTTTTTGGGGTTGGATTCATCAGAGTCGTTGTCATGAAATTCTTTTTTTTTTGGGGTTGTAAAAGTGATTTTTTCTTGTTTCTTTATTGCATTATAAAATTCCTGGTAAACTAGATGATAATGGTTTCTTGTTTTATTGAATTATATGAATGTGTTTCATAATTACTTCATTGGGTCTTGTTTTACCTCTACTAATTACGCTAGCCTTTTTTTTTTCTCATGAATAGGTGGAGAAGATGTAAAGGACTTGTGCTGGGTTGTTGTCTGGGAGGCTTAATTTCACTGTTGAAGATGGGAAATTTTATGTGTTCATAGTCGGAGCGAGGTTCATGAAATCAATGACTCAATTGTGTAACCACATAAATGATGAACAATTGAAGAACCAATAGCAATGAATTGGAAAAAAATATATATAAAATCTTATTATGTTGAAGTTGTTAGTTGTGTGCATAATTATTGTAGTTAGTATGCTGTTATTCAATTTTCACTATCCATGACCAACTTAAAGAGTATTTGGTCTCAAAAAAATTCAACCTGCCAATTAAAGCGAAAGTATAAAAGCGAAAGTAAAATTGGGATATTTTTCAGGGGTTTTGTAACTTACATATTCTTCTTTAGAGAGCAAACAAAGGATTAGGGATTCAGTGGGTTAGAAAATTGAGGGGGAGGAGGAGTATTGTATTATTTGAACATGCTGATTCTAATGGAAGATTTGAACAACTAACTAAAATTGGTTGTAATGGATTTTTGGGTATCACTGTGTTTTGTCATCCGATTATGGTGGAGCTAGGGGTCTGGATATGGTGAAAAGTTTTTAACATGGGATTATTGAAAAGATGGATTTTTTTTTTTATATAGTTGTCGTGGTATATCTCTCTTCTTCTATCAGCAAAAGGATAAAAAATTGAAATTCAATTATACTATAGGAAAAAAATGATAATAAAAGAAAGTAAATAAAAATAAAAAGATGAACAATACCAAAGGTGATTGTCTTGGGAGTTTGTATGGGTTGTTGGAGTAAAAATGTAATTCACTAATTCTCATCTTAATAGTGTAATAGAAAATTATGTCGGCATTCCATAAGATTTTGTTTTTAATGAAAATCTATATTGTAACAATTTGTGAAAATCTTTGTTTCATTCCCATCCGCTAACACTTACAAAAGATTAGTCCTATTTAACAATTTACTAACATCAAGATATTTCCAAATCAAGAATAATTTCAGTCCCAATCCCTCCTAACTTGTGATTGGGTAACAATTTCTGTCATATTCACCCACTTTAAAAGGAAAAAAAAAAAAAAAAAAAAAAAACTATTGAAATAAATTATGAACAATTGTTTTCTATACTTTAACATATAGATTATATGTTTTCTGGGTACCGGTTTGGTGCAAGAAATATAATCTTGAAATCCATACTAATAAAAATAAGGACAAATTCTAATTCATTTTTGAAGAAACATAATCTTGAAATCCATACTAATAAAAATAAGTACAGCAATTGAGAAGCATAATATGTTAATTTTGTGATACCTTTTGCATTTTGCACATGGAATCTCTCTTTGTAAATTTGTTGTTGATGCAAACATAGGTTTCATTTGTGGAAAATTTTAAGACTTTGTATTTGCAATTAAATTTATTTTATTTATTTTAAGTTTTTTAATGTTCATTTTGGGTCCAAACAATTATTTAGAGTTGCCCAAATGCTAACACTGGGTATTTCCAATTTCTATCCAAAACGGTAGCGTTTTGACTTTAGTGCTGAGGGATTTGCGCAAGTTGGAATTAATTGCGGCAAAGGCTTTGCACACCTTGAAGTTGCGCGAATGGCTTTCCCAAAACGGTATAGTTTTGGTACCAATTTGGTACCGTTACCCTTGTTCTTGGCCTAAAATTTTTATTTCTCGCATATTTATTTATTTTCATTTAAAGGTTTTATTTCCTTTTAAATGTATTTAATGGCATGTAAAAAAATATTTTAATAATAATATTTACTAGAATTACAATGTTTTATTGATATATCTGTTCATAAAACTCCATTAAAAAAATATACTATAAACTTGATCTGTTTAAATCATTGAGGGATCTTTTAAATTGGCTGCCAAGAACAACCATTATTAAAAAAAAAAAAAAAAAAAAAACAATAATAATAATCAATTCCAAAATGTCTTACATGCAAAACACCCCTGACTTTATTGCTTGAACACCCCCGATTTTTAAATTGACATTATTAAAGTACTGAACCAACCTCCTACATATTATGCATATTCAAAATGACCATGTTACCATTACTTGCACCTAAACTTGATGTTCATTTTGGAGCTTTTGCATAGCTCCATGCATCTCTTGTTTTCGTCCAACCTTCTCTGCATCGATCATATTACTCTAAACAACCTGAAGCCCCAACATCACAAAGAATATTATCTCCGCCTGCATCATCCTCAATTTCTACTTCCACATCTTCTATAATTAATTTATTCATCAACTCTTTCTCATACTTGTCTTGCCTCTGGATACAACGTTCCAACATGATTTCCTCGTACTTGTTATATTCAGACAAGCTAACAAGTATCTCATCCAATTTCATCATTAATTTCTCCTATAAGCGTCTTTCTTTTTTAGATTTTTTCCCTTTCACATTGTTCTTCTTAGTCTACATATGGCCCTTCTTTTTGTTTTTTATCTTATGACATCCATTTCCTCCTGACATCAGCATTCTTCCTTCTAATAACAAAATAATAACACATTAATAATTAACACGAACAGTTTTACATCTTAATAGTTTTGGTTTAGTACATCATATAATTTAAAATCTTTCACAATTTCCTTATTTACACATATATACGCAGTTTAGAATTTACCTGTATCCATTTAATTGTTGCCCTGCAATTAGGAATGAAACTGCTCTAGTAGATTGGGAAGAATGAAATAAGTGCTTGTCAGCTTCAGGAGGAAGGTATATTGTTTGCATTTTTCAATATCACTCACGTCCATATATATATCCGAGATTTCCAACAATGACAACAGCCGTATCTGCTCTCAGCCCATATTGCTGACATCATACTCATAATTACAACTCCTCCCTACTTCTGCGACATGAAATAATTACAACTCCTCTCTACTTCTATAACATGACAACACTGTTTCTTCTTATTCTAGATGCATGATTCACCTACTCCCAATGGGTAGGTCCAATTGGTATGAGCTAAACGAACTCAGATCCTTTGCTTGGGTAATTAACGCTTGGGTTCACTTGGGTTGTAACCGGATGAAGACATGTGGCTGAAGTATTCATCCAATGACTAAGGTGGATTGAGGCAACAAAACGACTGCTCTCTCAACCGTTTTAAAGGCTCACGGCCATCAACGTCGTTTCTTCATTTTTATTTTTATTTTTATTTCAAGAAAAGGGTTTTAATGAATATCAAACAGATTTTCTCATTACCCAAACAGTCACTTTTCCTACATTTTCTTATAGGCCAAGCAGATTGAGCAGGGTTGAAAAACAGAATCTAGATGAAAACACACCCTAATTTAGGAAAAAAAAAAAAAGGCTAAGTTTATTTCATTGGGTGCCCAAATAATTACAAACATAAAATTCAAAATTCAAATTTGGCAATTTCAACTCTTTTACTACATTTTTCCCATCAACCAAACAGATTAAGCAAGGGAAAGAAAAAGGAATCAAGTCCTTTTGGGACCAAAGGTGACTTGGGGCAAAGAAACGTAAGCCCGAAGAGGGTTCAAAGCGTCAGGAGAGAGAAAAGGCGTTGTTTAGATGAGAGGGAAGAAACTGATCCTCTATTTTTTGGAAGATCTTCGAGGGTAGAGAGTGCCTGAAAAGATTTGGGAGAACGTTGGCTCAAGCTGCTTCTTCAAGAATACGCTTCCTTTTCCTGCTAATCTCCCATCAAGAAAACTCATTTCCCCAAACAGATTAAATCTATCCATCTCCTTCACACATAAACCCACCACCATCACACAACAACTCACAAGCACCATTATTAACACCTCTCTCATTCATTATCAGAGGTTTGTTGGAGAATCCCATGTGGATAACCCTCCTCTCTCTTCCATTCAGTTTTCTTCTCTCCTCTAGTTGTACAGGAAAGGGGAATTAATGAAGATAAAGATTAGAAAAATGAAGTTAAGGATTTCAACAAAAAAAAATGAAGATAAAGATTAAAAAAAGAAAAGAAAAGAAAAGAAAAAACCCTTAAAGCAGAAGTGCATAACGAACGGTGTGCATATGAGAGAGAATAAAAAAAAAAATAAAGGCAAACGGCGTCTTGCCCTTCCGTGAGGCAAAACGCATGCCTTGGATGCCGTTTTAATAGCCTTATGTTTTCAACTGATAGGTATCACATTTTGCTGATGTGGCACAATCTGAAAGAAACCCATGCATAGTCAAGTAGGATCCCACCCAAGTAGAGGATCCATGTTGCCTTCTGGCATATCCATTTCATTTTTTCGCGCACATAGATTTGAGAGAAGTAACCCTCCCTACTTCTACGACATGACAGCACTGATATCTATTTCTATATGCATGATTCACCTACTTTTCAATGGGTAGATTTAATTGGTCTGAGAGTACAACATGCCTTCTGGCATATCATTTCATTTTTTTACGCCAACTCACATTGTTTTAAGAGAAGTAACCGAACTATAATCGATTGAGAATTTCGTATTCATATTGGATAGTTTGTAACAAAATTCATAGACACTGATGATATATTTCATTTTGAACTTCCAATCATCTGGCTGTATTACTCAATAGTTTGTATATGTGGATTCACTTTTTTAAAATTATCTATTAAAACTATATACGTAAATTATATACATAAATTGATAACAGTGACTATCAACATGTAATTTTTGTAGTTTATATGTAATCAGAATAACAACCAATACAAAAAACTTTGCTGTAATAGAATCTCTTCCCCCTAAATTGTAATATATTCCATATTTAGATGACATTTAAAAATTATAATTTACTGTCAAACAACACGTGATCCTTCTAGCATCCATTACTAACAATATTTAGGTTTTAATAATTATTTTAAAATTTTTTAAATATATTATATAGTAGATAATAATACCTTTTTCATTCACTTTCGGAAATTACACGTTCCTCCTTTAAAAATATAATTAGTATTTAAAAAATATATTGTTGGATAGTGGGAACATGTAAGGTGGCCCTCAAATAAACATAAAATATGCATCTCATATGACTAAATGCCCATACTCAGTTGTAAATTATAGGATCTAATACATTAAAAAATAAACTAAATTTTAATAAGCGTAAGTTTATTTTTTTTGGAATGAATTTGTCCTCCCAATATTTGATGAAATCAAAATAAACCCAATTATGAAATTCTGCAGTTTGCGGTTCGGATCATCCGAATCAACATAACTTCCGTCATGGATGGACTTGGGGGAAGGGGTGTTTGAGACATCGTGTTTGGGTTTGGGTGTTTATTTTATTATTTAGAACATTTGCAATGCTGATAATTATTTTGAGATGCAACTTATTCCTACGAAAAGAAGTTATTAAGGAAGAGTGAATATACAAACATCGATGCTATAAAAACAAATGATCTAATACCTCTTGTTTATATGAGTCGAATGATCTTCAAATTTAACCAGGAGATATTGTATACAGATTGATATAAAACACAGCATGAAAATATTGAGCTTACTGTTCTACATCTTCACCTTTTTCGAGTTGGACGCTAGGCATCTCTTGTTTTATCGGATTCTTGGCTTGTGGAGTTGGGAGTAGACAATATAAATTATGAATATAGTTTCAGTGTGTAAGGATCTACTAAATAATTTTCAGATTTCGTTTGGGTTATATATTGGTTCATTGATTCAAAATGCATCTTTTTTAATTTGCGAAATTCCAATTTGCATATTGACTGGCCAAATGATACAGTATCGTTTTAAATACAACCCATTTGCGCAACTTCCCAAAAATTGAAACAGTGTCGTTTCGGTGGAGTTGCGGTATTATCCATCCCAATTTAAAACCCCACGTGAAAACGGTGTCGCTTTGGTCACATCATTTGCGCAACTTGGAGTTGCGCTAATCAATTTTTTTTTTTTTTAATTTTCGTATTGTACTTTTTGTTATAACCCAATACGCCCTCGTTTTGAATCCCACAAATTATTTATCATCTTTGTATACCATACCAGATCCTCTTGGGTTTGCTTTTTAAAATTAACAAACCCAATATTTGAAATAACTTAGCATATAACTTACTGATTGAATAATTCAATATCTTTCTCTTTGTAAGTTTATGTTTTCAATTATTTTAAACTCCATTGTTCTGATTCCATAAATGTTACCCATCTGATTTTGATTTGTTATATTTTATTTTTGACAAACATAAACTATTACAATAAACAATTATTGTTTCTTATTTTTAAGACCCTACAAGCTGGATCAAAAAGTTAAAATACAAATAAATAAATTAAAAGAAACAATTAAACCATTAGGTTGTGTTTGGATGCAGAATTTCAAAGAGGGATTTGATTTCAAAAATGAATTTACAATTCCATGGGATCAAATTTCTTGTTTGCGAAACCCAAAATATAATATACAAATTTAAACAGTGATTAGAATCATGAATTTGGAGACCTCAAATCCCAAATTCAAATACCATCTATAAAAGATGGTAATTTGCAAATTCTATTGTGGAAAGAAAACACAAACACATAAAACGATAATATTGTCTATTTTGTATTTTTTTTTATAATAAAATTTAAAGATTTGAAACTTTTTCTTTATTTTCTTTCATTTTCTTGGAATTTTCTCGGCAACCAAACACATATAAAAAATAATATTATAAAAATTTTCTTTTGTTCTAATACTAAATATACTAAAAAAATGTATAGGTGTCAATTTTTTTTTCATTTTCTTTCGTTTTCTTCCATTTTCTCGACATTTTCTTAGCAACTATACATTTTGGATAATTTTCCCTTTATCTTAACCCAAAAATCATATTAAATAATTATTCCAATTTCTTTTATATACATGCTACAAAAAAAAAAAAAATTGCTGGCAAATTACAATAATAATAATCATGTCCAAAATGTCTTACATGCAAAACACCTCCGACTTTATTGGTTGAACGCTTGCTTGAACACAACATGCAAAACAGTAATGATTTTTGCTTTGACATACAACATCATAAGATTTCTTAGTAATGTATTACATACAAAATGGGGTGGTACATACTTTTTCTGTTACAATATTGTGCATACTATACATCAAAATAATGATGGCTCTTCAAATTAAAGAAATTAGAAATGTTGAAACCTTCAACTGTATCGAATTGTTGGCAAAAACAATTATACATACATTTATATTCAGATGCGTGGAGCAGTTCATCAATTCATTTACTATTTTTAACAATAATTGCTTATTATAGCAGTATTTTTAATAATCAAGCGAAATAAGATAACCAGAGGAAACTTCTACAATCTATCTACAACAAAATAAAAGACAGATTTTTTTATTACAGGACTTATAGTCTAGCATAAACTATTAAAAGATGTACCCAAAAAAGGAAAACACAAAATAGTAACTGACTTGCCAAAAGAAAGTCCATTTAACAGTTCAACTGTTTAGTACTATAAAGATAGTACAATTAAAAGTTAGCATTAAATAGCCAGAACAAAAAAGAAACCCATTTAACACTCCGACTGTTCGGTGCTAATAAGGTAGCACAAGAAATTTAACAAAAGGAATATGACCTTTCCCAAAAGTAGAGCTGAGTTCAAATATGCATCTATCACCAAAGCAGAGATTGTTTACTTCATGGAAATTCGCCCAATATTTTCTGAGTTTTACTCTCCTGGTACCATACTTTGTTCCCCTGTCCAGCTGAAATGTCCACACTTTCTTAGATATGTCTTCTATTAAAATTATATCCACTGTCTAAAGACCTGCTGAACGAACAAACTCTATCGGAATATGCTGAAACGTAGAAATCAATAAGAACAAGGCACATCAAACGTGTAATACAATCTACCCATTGGAAAGTGTAATTTCCGAAAGTGAATGAAAAGATATTATTCTCATACCAATTGAACCTACCCATTAGAAAGTAGGTGAATCATGCATACAGAAATAGATATCAAAAGAAACAGTGATGTCATGTCATAGAAGTATGGAGGGTTACTTCTCTCAAATCCATGTGAGTTGGGGCGAAAAAATGAAATGGATAGGCCAGAAGGCATGTTAAGAATGTCTCAGAGAACACGGATCCCACTACAAGGAACAATAACAAAGATAACAGCTTAAAAAGTTTTGTTCTTAAAAGTACATAGGGTTGCTTTTTTAATGCTAAAGAGAACAACTCTTCTTTAAAATGTTCTCTTTTGGTTAATTATAAGAACTGCTTCTTAAAACTGTTCTCTTTTGGTTAATTTTAAGAACAGCTACTTCAATCCGTTCTTTTTTAGATGTTCTCTTTTGGTTAATTTTAATAACAGTTACTTGAAGCTGCTCTCTTTTGGTTAATTTTAAGAACATCTACTTGAAGCCATTCTTTTTTTGTTAATTTTAAAAACATCTACCTCGAGCTGTTCTCAAAGCCCAGAACCTAGCTAGTGTTAAAAAATTTGAACTTATTGCATTAAAAATAAATGAAAAAGTATATTTTTCATGGTTTGAACCCTGAACCTAGTGTTATAAAATTTTAATTATTGCATTATACCACTAATTCAATCTTTTATAATTGTTTAATATTCAAAAAACAAAAAAAAAACAAAAATTTAATTTAAAGTATCTAGCTAGCTTACTCTAATTCAATCATATTATTGTTACTCTAATTAACTAAAAGACTTTTATTAGATGGTGTGAACTAGCCAACCTAAATATCCCGACGGATCGGGAGGCCTCTCGTTCACTTTGAGGTTTTGAGTGGATTGTGGATGATGTTTATCCGTCTCGATTTATCATTCTCTATTATCCACTCAAGATTGGGTTTTTGAAAAAGGGTAAGAGTTTATAAAAAACTGGGAGTCGCCACCTTATTTTTAGGGAACAAGGAAACCACAAAAAGAGTTTTATTTTCAATAAAACATTGACCCCATATTTTGGAAAAGTATGGTCTTTGAATCAAAGTTGGATTCGGGGGCTAGGTAACGAAGTGGGAAGGTTCCAAAGAACTCCTTGTAGGCAGCCACCTCGCCCTAATTAAAGGTCTCCTAATTAAGTTTGGGCTTTATCAAAATCTTTTCAAAACAATGCTATCTATCTAATCAACCACAAAATATGAATAATAATATATAATAATAATAATATGTAGTACAAAAGTATACACAATCCTAAGGATCTTAGGAGACTAGTAGTCAACCTAAGATTGGACTTGCGCCCTATTGACTGCCTACGTACCTTACCAATTGCTTGATAAAGATCAAAGTCCACGTAGTTCGATTACTTAGAACTCTCCTATTGTAATGAACTATATAGGCAAAAAGATTCTATCTTATATAGGACTCTAGCTTCGAGAGTTTGGGTTTGATCGAAACAAGTTTGTCACTTCCCAAAACTTCTTGTGTAGCTTTCTCTTAGGTATTACTTGTTTGAAAAGTTTTACCTTCGTGAGAATTTTTATGTCCATAATGTTTTTTTCTTTCTTTAAATCCCGAAATCTAGTGATATTTGGTGGAATTGGTGAAATCATTTGACATGAGCTTAGCTAAGAATCTCTAACAAAGCCCATTGCTTGAGCCTTTCTCGAATCCTTTTTGAACCATATAACCATGTGGTTGAACCCGTTTGGAATACCCCTTACCCATTGTTGAATATTCATTGGTTTTGACAATCCCATCCATTTGATCGAGATACATGAGCCGGTTTGCTTAACTATCCAGAATGAAAGCTATTAGAATTTGATGGACCTTTGCAACTATTGAAGTGGCATGCAAAATGTATTTTGGGTTGACACCAAGGGAAATACGAGTATAATCCAAGGAAGGGATGTACATCATTACGTTCGAAGAAGATACATGAGGTTATGAACCCCAAAGGATGTAGCCATCAGAATCGGAGTTGATATTGACTTTACGTCCCACTTTGCAATCAAAGGATTCAAGCCGAAGTGTTTAAACATAATCTTCATACTTTAGTTTTTATAAACTTTTCTATAAAAAAAAATGCTTTTGAAAGCCCTCTTGGTTGTTTTTGAAAATGAGTGACATATGTGAACTACTTGTGCCGGTCCCCCTCTCTTCAAAGGTACTTTTACAGTATCTGCATTATAAAGTTCTTAAGTTGGGCTTCTATGCCATAGGTACTCTAGTGTTGAAGACAAGCTTCCTTGTCATAAGTACCCTGGTGTCGAGGTTCGGCTTCCTTATCATAGGTATCCTAGTGTCAAGGTTAGGCTTCCTTGTCATAGGCATCCTTGTGTTGAAGTAAGGCTACAATGTGAGTGTTGGTTGACTAGAAAAAGAATTGATATTGATAAAGTTAGAATAACTTTCAAATGATGGAATTATTGACATATGAAATCCGTGCATAGAATAATGGGTTTGAAACTTACACTAAGTTTAACACTTGTGTTGAAAAATAAAAGTGTGACATATAGTGATGTTGAACACTATCATTATATGTATGAATTTATATGACAAGCAGTTTTATGCTTTGAAAGTTTAAAATAACTTAGCACTATTGATGCTTTTGAATCCCTTTGTCATAAGGAATGTAAATGGAAAGAAAATCCCAAGGAAATGAGTTTTGAAAATACTTTATCAAAAACCTTGAAGGTATGCTTAGTTGAAATTGATTTTTGGAATAAAACTTTCTTAGTAGCATGTTGTAGACATCCATTTTTGACCATGAGTATGGTCATGAATGGTTGCCTGTGTTTAGAGGTGAAATAGGGTGTCAAAACCCTAAGTTCCTAGTTTTACCCATTGTGGGTAATTAGATAGATGTCATTATCACATGTAGGTTTTTAAGACAGATTGAGTTAGTTACTTTTGCATTAGGTTTTTAGGGAGTTCATAGGTGCCCCTGTCAAATTTCATTGCATTCCGAGCCAGGCTTGATAGAAAATAAGGCCTTTTGTGACTGAAGGGCAGTTTGGTCATTTGAATCACAAAGGCCCTGAATGACTGTCGATCTTGTCTCGAATGGTCTCGATGCTTTGGCATAGATATGTAAAGTGTGTTTGGTAGCTAAGTTGATAAATGACAAGATCTGTGGATCCTTCTGGCTCATGATTGGCTCTTGAAGCTCGAAAGGCCATTTCAAAGCCCAGATCAGGGTTTCAACCGGAAGCGACCGGGATTCGATATTTTTATCAAACCAAAGCCTTCAAAGGCTTCAAAACACTTTCCTAAAACATTTTAAAATTGTTTCAAGAAGAAGAAATGATTTCGAAAGCAATCGGTTATCAAATTTCAAAACCCTAATTTGAGCCCGACAGGCCCTAAACAGCTAATCGGTCGACTTTTTCCTAACCTTTGACCTAAGTCAATGCATTTTCACTTCAAACACTTCTTAAAACATGGAGAATCGAATCACGATCGTTTCGGCGCTTGAATCGTCAAATTTGGACTTAAAACGGGCCCGAAAAGCCGAAAAAAACCGAAACCGGGTCAAAATGGGCTGAGGTAGGTCAACACAGGCTAAATATAGCATGGAGGACCGATGGCCGTCCACCTAGGGACGGCCAACCGTCCATGAGGGACGTCCAACCATCCTAGGGTGGATGGTCGTCGATCCTCTCAGCCAATAATTGCTCTTTTTCAGTATTTTTCCTGCCCGGGACTCTTCCAAGCCCTGCCATGTGTCTAGTTCGCCCATGGGGACTTTTGGATGATTATGAACACCTTGGAAGACTGATTTTGAGCCATTGAATCATTCCTAGGAGATTTAAACTCAGCCATTGATCAAACTCAGGCCTCCCTATAAATAGAGGGCCCTAGAATCAGTTTCAACACACAGAAAAAGCTTTAGAGAGCTAGCTTGGAGAGTAGAGGCTTGAGCAATTGCACAAGCTTCCCCCATAGCACTCTAGCTTAAGTTTTAAAGTTCTTGAGGTCCTTGTAGTCCTTGGAGCTTGAGAAGAAGGCTTGGAGCTTGAGGAGAAGGCTTGAAGCAAGGAGGCAGAGAAAGAGGTTAGTATTTTAAAGTTCTTTTGTAGTTTTCTTTTCTTGTTATTCTTTTTATTTTATGATCATGCTAGGTTAGGTTTTATTTTCTTAGTATATAGGGTTTAGATCATTGTTAGTATAAGGTTTAGTTTATTATTAGTATGCATAGTTTAGGTTTTTATTAGTATGTATGATAGGTTAGTTTATCTTTCATATGTATATGCATATTTTTCTTCTTCTATTCTTCTTTAATCATATCATATTAGGATTGGTTATTTAGGATTAAGTTCATGCATGTTTAAGTATTTTAGGTTAGTAATCATGTTAGGCTAGTTTATAAATCATATGCTAGATAGATTTGTATTGTTCATATTAGGTTGTTAGTTTATTCAAGTTAAGAATTAGTATTATTCTTATTATGATTTATTTTCATCATTTGGGATGTTTAATTGATATATAAAAATGTGTTCGAGGGAGCATGCAAAGGTAAGTCCCTTCCCTTGTGATTAAATGTCAAACTTTGATGGTAGTTTAGTATACATATTAGGTTGCATTTAGTACATATTTTCATCACTTTTTATTCATTATTTTAGGGTTTTAAATACACTTTTTGGTCACTTTCAAATCTGTCCATGGATTTAAAATGACCTAAAAAGTGTATTAAAACTCATTTTTTAGGCTTAAATCAACTTAGAAACATGCCTAGGTTCCCATAGATAACTTAGATTGCATTTAGGCCATTTTTATGCATTGTTTACAATCTTTTATGCATTTTTATCTATTTTTCCAGAAATTTCAGCATGCATTATGTTGATATTTAGGAGTGCTTAGATGACTTTAGGATGTAGTTAGGGACTTCTAGGGTAGGGAAGCCACTTGGCTTCACCTAGGACTCCCCTTTGTTGTAAAAACTACATCCAAGGAGGAATTTTGGCTTGTTTAAGAGTTTATTTTTGAGAGTTTTCAAATAAAAATATAAGAAGTTATTTTGGGATGAAACTCCCATTTTGAAAGATGAAACATTTCAAACACACACCAACTCTCGAAGATAGAGTCTTAGATAAGGTAGAACGCCTTCAAGGATATAGTTCATTACAATAGGAGAGTCCTAGGGTAATCGAACTACGTGGAGTTTGATCTTTGTCAAGCAATTGATAAGGTACGTAGGCAGTCAATAGGACGCAAGTCCAATCTTAGGTTGACTTCTAGTCTCCTAAGACCTTTAGGATTGTGTATACTTTTGTACTATATATTATTATTATTATATATTATTATTCATATTTTGTGATTGATTAGATATATTAGGATTGTTTTGAAAAGATTTTGATAAAGCCCAAACTTAATTAGGAGACCTTTAATTAGGGCGAGGTGGGTGCCTACAAGGACTTCCTTGGAACCTTCCCACTTCGTAACCTAGCCCCCGAATCCAACTTTGATTCAAAAGACCATGCTTTTTCAAAATATGGGGTCAATGTTTTATTGAAAATAAAACTCTTTTTTTGTGGTTTCCTTGTTCCCTAAAAATAAGGTGGCGACTCCTCGTTTTTACAAAACTCTTATCCTTTTTCAAAAACCATATCTTTAGTGGATAATAGAGAAGGATAAATTTGGATAATAGAGAAGGATAAATCGAGACGGATAAACATCATCCACAATCCACTCAAGATAAACACCCCCTAGAGTGAACGAGAGGGCCTCCCGATCCAGGTTGGCTGGTTCACACATGTAAATGTCACTAAAAAGAATAAGTGTTTTTTTGAAAAATATACTAAGTGTTACTTTTTTTGAGATTTTTATCAAACATGTGATATGCACACATTTGAAATAAGTTTTGAAAACTTGTCATGATATGATGAAATCATTTTAGAAAATTATCAAAGTCAATGGAATCATGACATGGAAATTTGCTTTTGAAAAGTGGAATTTTTCATTCCATAAAATTTGGTCGAATACTTGGTGTGCATACATTTGAAATGTGTTATGAAAACTTGTCATGACATGTGAAACATATTTGAATCATGACATGAAAAATTGGATTTGAAAAATCAAAATTTTGTTTTCTTGGGAAATTTTATCAAATACTTGATGGGCATCATTTTAAGCTTGTAAAGCAAGAGAATGGAGCACCCAAACTCTTCCAAATATATTCCTCATAAAGGGGAATGATCAACCAAAACTCATAGAGTAGATTTTGAGCTGAGAATACCATAGAATTTGGGGATAGAAGATAGGAGTATGAGTTTACCTCTTGTCGTGAATGGGAAAATAGAAAAGATGAGCTTGAAGCTCCAACAATACTCTTGAGTCAGTTTCGTCATCCAGAAAATCTTGTATTGGTTAGGTGTTTAGAGAGTACATACCTCTTGCTAGTCAAGAGTTTAAAGAAATGATGTGAAAAATGGGTGAATCCCAAATGCAAGAATCATAGAGATGAATTCTAATTTTGATGTGTAGAATATCTTAGAGAGTAATTGGAAGTAGTCTGAATAGATGAAAGCCAATCTGAATTGATGAGAAAAAGTGGATTAAATTCACATGGTTGAGATTGATGATAATTTGCAAGAGAATGGTATGAGAAGATGATTTGATGCATGAATGAGAAATGAGGAAGGGTTTGTGCATGCGAAGTGAGAATTGAGTGATTGTGAATAGGAAAGTTCACATGAAATGATAAATTTTTTGTTGAAAACCATGAGATATGGAAATGAATGATGAAAGTAGTATGTGAGCAAAGTTTGTAATCAATGAATGGTTATAAACCCAAATGAAATGATGAGTTTTTGGTTGAAAACCATGAGATATAGAAATAAATGTGTAAACAATTTTGTAATCATGAAATGATTATGAATGTATTTGATATGATGAGATTGTGAGACCCATGAAGGGAATTGTGAAAGTGAGTGAACCCGTGAAGGGTGGCTAATGAGAAAAGCCCATTTTGGAGGCCCAAATCCATAAGACTTTATGAAATGCATGAAACATTGATGGAGTATATATGAAATGTATAAAAGAATGATATCAAGTAATGTGGATGATGTTAAGATATGATATGATAATTGGAAATGAAATTTCCAAAAAGATTGAAAATCCTTGAGGTGACTAGAAATGAAATTTCTAGAATAAGTCGAAGACTCCCAAGTTTTTTAAGATAATTGGAAGTGAAATTTCCAGAAGGATTGAAAATCCTTGAGATGACTAGAAATGAAATTTCTAGAATGAGTCGAAGACTCCCAAGTTTTTTAAGATAGTTGGAAATGAAATTTCCAAAAGGATTGAAAATCCTTGATATAATTAGAAATGAAATTTCTAGAATGAGTCGAAGACTCCCAAGTTTTTAAGATAATTGGAAATGAAATTTCCAAAAGGATTGAAAATCCTTGAGATAATTAGAAATGAAATTTCTAGAGTGAGTCGAAGACTCCCAAGTTTTTAGATATTAGGAAATGAAATTTCCAAAAGGATTGAAAATCCTTGAGATAATTAGAAATTAAATTTTTAGAGCAAGTCGAAGACTTCTAAGTTTAATGAGAATTGGAAGTGAAATTTCCAAAAGGATTGAAAATCCTTTAAATAACTAGAAATGAAATTTCTAAGGCGAGTCAATTGGAAATGAAATTTCCAAACGGGTTGAAAATCCTTGAGATAACTAGAAGTGAGACTTCTAGGAAAGAGATAATTTGAAGCGAAGCTTTCAAAATAATTTTGATAGTTAAGTAATTGGTTCGATTATCCCTATTTTATTGTGGCAAAAATAGGATGTCTTTTTTTTTCGTTGATATTCATTGGCGAAGCCATGAACATCAACGAAGGGCTTCTGTAGACATCCATTTTTGACCAGGAGTATGGTCATGAATGGTTGCCTGTGTTTAGAGATGAAATAGGTGTCAAAACCCTAAGTTCCCAGTTTTACCCTTGTGGGTAGTTAGATAGAGGTCATTATCGCATTTAGGTTTTTAGGTCAGATTGAGTCGGTTCTTTTTGCATTTAGTTTTTAGAGAGTCTAGGAACATCCCTGCAAATTCCATGGCATTCTGAGCCATGCTTGATAAAAAATAAGGCCTTTTGTGAATGA
Organism: Hamamelis virginiana; assembly: GCA_017140935.1. Lineage (NCBI taxonomy): Eukaryota > Viridiplantae > Streptophyta > Magnoliopsida > Saxifragales > Hamamelidaceae > Hamamelis > Hamamelis virginiana. The sequence continues at coordinate 1,671,499 of JAESVK010000907.1, read as the reverse complement.
AGGGCAGTATTGTCCTTTGAATCACAAAAGCCCTGAATGACTGTCGATCTTGTCTCGAATGGTCTCCAGGCCTTGGCATAGATATTTAAAGTGTGTTTGGTAGCTACGTTGATCAGCCTTCTGGCTCATGATTGGCTCTTAAGGCTCAAAAGGCCCTTTTAAGCCCAGATTAGGGTTTCGACCGGAAGCGACCGGGATTCGATATTTTTATCAAACCAAAGCCTTCAAAGGCTTCAAAACACTTTCCTAAAACATTTTAAAACTTGTTTCGAGAAGAAGAGATGTTTTCGAAAGCAATCGGTTAGCAGATTTCAAAACCCTAATTTGGGCCCGGCAGGTCCTAAACAGCTAATCGGTCTACTTTTCCCTAAAAATTTGACCTTGGTCAATACATTTTCACTTCAAACACTTCTTAAAACATGTATAATTGAGTCACGATCATTTTGGCGCTTGAATCGTCAAATTTGGACTTAAAACGGGCCCGAAAAGCCGAAAAAAGTCGAAACCGGGTCGAAACGGGCTGAGATAGGCCCACATAGGGCAAAAATAGCATGGGGGATGGATGACCATCCACCAAGGGACGGCCAACCGACCTAGAGGGATGGCCAACCGTCCCAAGGGGGATGGTCATCGATCCCTTTAGCCAATAACTGCTAATTTTGAGAAATTTTTCTGCCCGAGACTCTTCCAAGCCTTCCCATGTGTCCAGT
>JAESVK010000907.1:1659508-1670389 GCA_017140935.1 Hamamelis virginiana | reverse complement strand
TCCAGTTCGGCCATGGGGACTTTGGGATGAGTTTAAACACCTTGGAAGACTGGTTTAGAACCCTTGGATCATTCCTAAGATATTTAAACTCAGACATTGATCAATTTCAAGCCTCCCTATAAATAGAAGGCTCTGAAATCAGTTTTAAGGGACACAATTAAGCTTTAAGAGTTAAGCTTAGAGAGTAAAGGCTTGAGCAATTGCACAAGCTTCCCCCATAGCACTCTAGCTATAATTTTGAGTTCCTTGAGGTCCTTGGAGTCCTTGGAGCTTGAAGAGAAGACTTGGAGCAAGAGGGAAGGAAGCAAAGAAAGGTTTGTAGTTATTATGTTTAAGTAGTTTGCATGTTTATTTTTCTTCTTCTTTTTTTCTTTTCTTCTTCTTCTTCTTCTTCTTTTGTGATCATGGTAGATTAGGTGTTTAAGGATTAGTATGCATGATAGGTTAGTATGCATAATAGGGATTAGTTTTAGGATGCATGATTAGGATAAAAGTTTTAACATATTCTTTTCCTCTGCTTTTCCTTTTCTTATATGATTATAGATTAGGTTTTTTATATGTTAGCATGCATAAGAGGAATTACTTTAATGCATGTTTAAGTCTCTTAGGTTAGTAATCATGTTAGGATAGTATATGTAAAATAATCACATGCTAGTATTTTTAGGATGACTTTGTATTGTTCATATTAGGTTTGTTAGTTTATTTTTATCTCTTAAAGTGTGCTTAAAATACCAATTGAGTTCGAGGGAGCATGCAAAAGGTAAGACTCTACCCTTGTGCTTATTTCTTATAAATAAAGTGTTGTTTTCAAGCATATTGTATGGAATAAATTAGCATATTATACTAGGTTGCATATTAGGTCATTTACATTCCTTTTATTCATTTATTTTATGGGTTTTAAACCCACTCTTTGGTTGCATATAAATCTGTCCAAGGTTTAAAGTGACCTTAAAGTGGATTAAAACTCACTTTTTTAGGTTCAAACCAACTTAGAAACATGCCTAGGTTCCCATAGCTAACTTAGATTGCATTTAGGACATTTTCATACATTGTTTATATTCTTTAATGCATTTTTTATTTATTTTCCAGAATTTTCCGGCATGCATATCTTAGTGTTTTAGGTGTTTAGACTAACCTAGGATTAGCTAGAAACCCTAGGATTAGGGGATCATTTGATCCCACTTAGGATTCTTCTTTGTTGTAAGAATTACACTAGATTTAGGATTCTAATGAATTTAGGATCCTATTTTCGAGAGAATTTCTAAAATTAATGTTTTATCAAAATTAATCTACAATTAATTGAATCCCAATGAAATTGGAACTCTGAGTTTGATTTGGAATGAAATTCCACCCTTTGAAAGGATTTAATTCGGGATAGAATTCCCATTTTGAAAAGAGTTGTGATTGGATAAGAATTGTGTTTTAAAAAGAATTCTAAATTCATTGGGAATTTATTAATTGATGAATTATTTTCTAAAAATGATTTCAAATTAATAAAAACTCTCGAAGATAGAGTCTTGGATGAGATAGAATGCTAATGATAGTGTAGTTCATTACAATAGGAGAATCCTAGGTAATCGAACTACGTGGACTTTGATCTTTGTCAAGCAATTGATAAGGTACGTAGGCCATCAATAGGGTGCAAGTTCAATCTTAGGTAGACTCTTGTCTCCTAAGACTCTTAGGATTTTGATTCTTTTATTATTTATTATTATTATCTAGTATTAGATACTACTTTTGGTTGATTAGATATGCTTGGATTATCATGATAAGATTTTGATAAAGCCCGATAGTAATTAGGAGACCTTTAATTAGGGCGAAGTGGGTGCCTACAAGGAGTTCCTTGGAACCTTCCCACTTCGTAACCTAGCCCCCGAATCCTACTTTGATTCAAAGACCATGCTTTTCTAAAATATGGAGTCAATGTTTTGTTGAAAATAAAACTCTTTTTGTGGTTTCCTTGTTCCCTAAAAATAAGGCGGTGACTCCCAGTTTTTTACAAACTCTCATCTTTTTTCAAAAACCCAATCTTGAGTGGATAATAGAGAAGGATAAATGTGGATAATAGAAAATGATAATAGAGAAGAATAAGTCGAGACGGATAAACATCATCCACAATCCACTCAAAACCCTCAAAGTGAACGAGAGGCCTCCCGATCCCTCTGGATATCTAGGTTGGCTGGTTCACAGGTGCGCATTGAATTGCTTGAGATATGTTGATGAGCTCCAACAAGATATAACTTTAAATCTATGGAGACAGAATACTCAACCACTTGTTAGTAACAAAGTATGGTTTAGTTATCATCAAAATTAGGTCAAAGACCTTAGGGCTAACATCTCTAATTTATAGAATTCATTATAAAGTGTTAGACACCGTAGCAATACCTAAAGCTTTAGTTTTAAGTCCTAGAGGTAATACAATATTATTACAAGCACAAGTCAATAAATCAAACCAAATTACTCCAAAAAGAATAGATTGGAAAGATGTAAAATTTCCAGAAAATTGGCAATTAGAAAAAATATGTCCTCCACCTAAACAATAACAAGCAGAACAAAATTTAGATCAAATAATAGAACATGCAGATGGAACTATAACCTTAAATTTTAATGGTCTACCATTACGTTTAGCTATTTTTATAAATGTTTCTAAATATTTCCAATGTTTAATAATATTATCACTAAATATTAATACATCATCTAAGTATACAATTGACCATTCAGAATATGGATTGAAAATTTCATTCATTATATTATGAAATTCACTTGGAGCATTTTTTAATCCAAAAGGCATTACGTTCCATTCATATTGTCCAAAAGGGACATTAAATGTCGTTTTATATCTATCTTCTTCTTTTATCTGAATTTGACAGAATCCAGATTTCATATCGAATTTACTAAATATAATTGCACTATGTAGTCTGTTTAATAAATCTTGTTTATTAGGGATTGGATATCTTATCCATTATAAAACCTTATTTAAGGGTTTATAATTTATAACTAATCTAGGAGTTCCTCTTTCTATTTCACTGGGTTTATTAACATAAAAAGCTGAACAACTCCATTGAGATTTACTTTTTCTACTTAGTTTTTTTTCTAATAAATCTTGAATTTCTTTTTTGCAATATTCTAACAATTCTTGACTCATTTGAATAGGTCTAGCTTTTGTTGGAATTTTTGATTCATGAAAATTTTTTTCATATGGTAAGTTAACTTCATGTTTCTTTCTATTCCAAAATGCATTAGGAAAATTAGAGCAAACTTCAATTTTTATCTTTTCTTCAAATTGTTCTATTTGTGATTTTAATTTTGAATCTTCTAACTGTTTTTCAATATTAAGAATTTTAATTTCTTGTTGAAGATATTTATAATGTTTTTCTTTATTAATAACATTTTTCTGTTTAGTAATTAAAATTTATTTTATTTTATTAATTTCTCTAGTTCTAGTAGGTTCAATAAATTTAAAAATTAAATCTTCTCCTAAGGCTTTTGTTCTAATTCCTTTAGAATCAACTCAGAAAGGTTCTATTAATTGTAAAAATGGTGTTCCTAAAATTGTAGCTTTTGTCATATCTTTTAATAATATAAAAGTAGATTTTAAACATATTCCATTATTGCAAATTTGTACATTAGTTAATTTATAATTAATATTTAATTTGCTACGGTCTGTAGTACTAAGAGATTCAGTAGTTCTTTCAAAATATTTAGTAGGAATTAATCATTCTTGAATACAATTCATATATGCACTAGGGTCAACTGATGTAATGGTTTTTAAATGATATTCTTTGTTTATTACTAAAGTAATATTTATATGATATTTTCTATAATCAATTAAAGAACTTAATTTTAAAACATCTAATTCTTTCATAGTGTCTAATTCATCTATAGGTTCTTGTGAAGGGCTAGGTAAGTCAGTATTATTATTAATAGTTTTTTGTTTTAACAATTCTATGGTAAACATACTTTGTTGTTCTTGTATATATTTAATTTGATCTTTTAATTGTCTTATTTAAAATTTATTCTGATTAACTTCTTTCTTTAAATCTTCTATAGTAGTTTCTTTAAATTTAAATTTCTTTAGAATATTATTAAAATTATCTTGATCTATCTTAATAATTTTTTCTTTGAAATGGTTATCTTTACTACTGATTGTTCTTAAAATATTTTCTAAATAAATTTTCTTTTGTTCTGGATTACTAATTTCATCGGCAAAATCTAATAATTTTCGTTCTTCTTTAGTTAAGACATTTATACTTTTGCAATTTCCAGTACAAATTTCTACTTCATTAATATCTTCATTATCACTTTCTGGACTACTACTTTCTAAATTATCAGAATAATTTTCTATTTCATTAATATCATTATCTTTATTATAATCAGATTCACTATCATAATTTTCTAAAAGTAAATTATATAATTGATTTTTTAAATTATCACTAATATCTAAATTATTAATTTTGTCTTTTGGAGGACAATTTGTTTTATAATGACCTACTTTTCCACATTTAAAACATGTAGGACTTTTTCTTTTAGGTTTTGAATTATTATTATCAGATTTCTTAGCTACAGGTTTATTAGTTTTATTTTGAGGTTTCTTCTTATACCAAGAATATTTTCTAGGGCTATTTGTTTTCTTTCTCTCATATGGTTTTCTTTTTGCTGGAGTATAAGGAGCTTGTATAGTAGAATAACCAAATTGTTCACAAAATTTTTCTAATTCAATTTTCCTAGTTAATTGATCTTTTTTCATTTGTGCTTTTAAATTTAAATCTGTGCATATAGTTAATCCTTCAGTATTTATTAAACTTACTATATCACCATAAGTTAATCTTTCATAATTTATTGTTCCACCATGAATTGATCTAAGTTTTTGCTTAATTTTTTCACTAAATAATTTTGGTAATCCTGTATAAATCTTTCTTTCCAATAATCATTATTACAATCTTCTCAAAGCATTACTTTACTAAGAAATACGTCTCTGTACCATCTAAAATCTTCTAATTTAGGACATCTAAGATTATTCAGAATTTCACTAGCTCTTTTAGTTATTGTTGAAGTATCCTCTATAAAATGTCTTAAAATGCTAAAAATTAAAGTATTTATACTATCAGGAATTGTTCCACCTTCAGGTATCTTTCTGATAGGTATTCCATTATCATCTTCTTTTACAGAATTTATAATTATTAATTTCATTTCTGGAGTAATATAATGATCCCACCAACCTTTCAGCTGGCCTGTGAATCCTAAAATTATCATTTTAAAAGCTTCTTCTTCTGTATTGTGACCTTGTGCTTTATAAATAGTTGCAATTATCATCATTTCGTAAGAATATTCATTATTTCATGTTCTAATCTACCATCAATATTCCATTCATAAATTGAATTACCATCATATTTTCCTTGTGCATAATATGGTCTTTCTTCAAATTGAATATCTACTCGCATTGGTCTATTATAATAATTTCTAGATGTTGGAGGTTTAATTATAGAATTAACATTAGAAATTTGAAAATTATCTTCTAAATTTTCTATTTGATTTTTAGTTATAGGTGCAATACTTTTTGAAGTACTGGGTAAATCTATTTTTAGATTTACAAGTTTTTTACTTATTTTTTCAATAAGATCATTTTCATTATTTCCTAATTTTAAATTTATATTATCATCTTTTGGCTTTAAAAATGATGGTTTATTATTATTTTTATTTTCTAAATTTATATTAGAACTTGTAATTGATTTGTTTTCTATTTTGCTAATTAATTTATCCTGCTTTTCTTCTATACGATTCATTTATGTACCTACAGTGTCTAAATATTGATTTGTATAATTATTTTGTTCCATAATTGTATTAGTTTCTTTAATAGTAGTGGTTCGAAACTCATTTCCTTTACTAGGAATTTTAATTGGTGAAGCATTTATTTCTTGATCATTAATTTGTATTTTAATTTTTTCTATTGGTGGATGGACTGATTTTACAGTATTAGTTTCAGTTTTCCAAGTATTTAAATTACTAGTAATAGCATTTAAATCATTATTATTTTTGTTAAGAGAGTATCCCTACCGCCCTTTTTATGTAAAGAGTAGTCATTTTGGCGAAATAATTCTAACGAAGAAAAGAATTTTATATGTACTTTATTATGTTCACAATATTTCCAATATGTTTTGTTCATAGTATCTATGGAATATTTATTAGAAGCTACATTCATAAAATACCATTCTCTTTTCTTAGGATTAATTTCAGAATTAAAATCTTTTTCTAGAAGAGTTTTATTTAATACAAAAGGTTTATCTATGACATTTATGCTAGTATCAAACATCTGACTATGTGTAGGACTATAATTACCTTGAGAACTTTCTGGTTGATATATATATATATATATATATATATGATTAAAATAAAAAAGTCACATATTTTCCCAATTGATTTTTTCAAAAAAAAACCATTGGATCACTGTGATTTTTTGTGAACATGAAATTCATAAGCAGTTTATCTAATCCAATAGTCAATTTTTGAAAATATGTTATAGAATTGGTTTAATAGGGGTCACCTTAAGCAACTTTGCCTACCGTGCACCTTATAATAGAAGGACTATATATAGAGCAGATTTTGAAAAACTGGCCGTTGGATTAGATCAACGATTTATGAATTTCAAGTTTGCCAAAAATCACAATGAAATTTGTGACTTTTATATTCTTTATAATGTCACCTGTTTTTCCCAATTGATTTTTTCCACACACTTTCCCATCTAAAGAGTATCACTTTCCCATCTCTTTCTGTCTCTTAGGTCTCTCTTTCCCATATCTATCTCTATCTCTCGCCAAATGGAATCACTTTTTTCTCTCTCTCTCTCTCTCTCCAAACGGGAATACCGACATGCAGGCTGAATCTCTTCATCCTCGCATGCCGATTTTCCTCTCTATCTCTCTCTACCGTTTAATTTGATTGTGATCAAGTTTCTTTGCCTCTCAACTTCTCTCTATCTCAATCTCATGGTGGAACTGGTTTATTGCCCTTCAATCTCTACGGATCTCAATCTCTCTCTTTTTGAAGACCCAAATCACGGAATGTTCAGGCTGTGAAAAGTGTTTTTTTTTTGGGCAAAATATTTCCCTTTTTTTGTTTATTTTGCCGAGTTTGTCTGAAAATTGACATTTTTTTAGATTGTTGTTGTTGGTTGATTGTTGTTATTGTTTGGCTTTTGAATGTATTTTTCCGATATATTTTTTGTACACCAATTTTCGGCATCCTAAAGCATCAATTTTGTTAACAATCACCAATCACCAACAATATGAAAAATCACCAAATTAACATAAAATCACCGATTACCATATTTTCTAATAATCATCAATTTTGCTAACAATCACCAATTACTGTCAGTACAGATCATTTCAAAAAATTTTAACATCAAATCATTTCCCTACTTGTCCTTGCAATTGCAAGGCTCTAAATGAGAGTGTTAATTCTTTCATATTTTTTCAACAATGATGAGGATTTATTTAACTAATTTAATTAATAGCAAGAAATGAATTATTAATACAAGGAATAATTGTTCTTTGTTTTTTCAAAAAACAATTGTTAATGAAGAAAATAAAGATTCGCATTACCATAATAGAGTGATTCACATTACCTATTATATCTTTACTAATTAATCAATTATATTTATTTAATTTTCACTATTTTTGTATTCATTTGAATGTTATGCTATTTAACATAAAATTGGTCATTCAATATTTTTTTAATTATTTGAAAAGTTAAACAATTTATTGTCATTGATCATGATTACTCTTCAATTGTTTTGTATATTGTTACTTTACCAGTAGTTTTGAAAACCTTCAAGAGTTTGTTCTCCAGTACTTTATTCTAAATGTCCTATTATTCCATGAGCATTGTTAGGATTTAACAAAATCACAAATTCTAATTAAATAATTAATAATTAGTTGAGTTTAACTGATAAATTTACTTTATTTTTATAAATAAGAACTCCATGACTGGGGGAAAAGTGTATTTGGAAAAAAAGAAAAAGGAATAGTTGTTTTAGAAATATTAAGGAAAAATTGTCTATTAATTATTGAAAACCATAAGATGGTGTTTTTATCTATCCATAATAATAATAAAACCAATCTTCTCATAACTAGTTTCTGGCTCAAAACTAGTATAGGATAGGGAAAAAGAAAAAGAAAAATGATATACATCGCTACAAGGTATCACTACAACTATCACTACAAAAGACAAATGTACGTTGTGAATTTTCAAAACTATCCATTTGTGATTTTTCAAAACTACCTCATTTATCTCTTGTAGCGATACTTGTAATGATTCGTTATATCGATTTATAGCATTACTTGAAAAATAATAATAGCAAGGAACGAAATAACATTTTTAAAAAAGCTTTGCTCAAATTATTGATTTTAGATAAGTGCATGCATATTAAACTTTAGATTATTTACCAACTAGTTCGTTTACTCATCACTATGATAAGATTTTTTTTTTTTTTGGAAAATGATCAATAGGACCCTGAAAACAGTTTTTATTATCACCAAGTCCAAATCATAAGATTCTATACCGATAGGCCCCTCTAAGTCAAATTTAAAGTCAACTAATAACATATATTGTCTAATATATCATTTCCTTATTTTAAGCTCTATTTTAGTTTTCATAATATTATCTTATTTAATGTGGTCTTTATTGGGAAGCTTTTTTATTTGAATAATAATCTAAACCAATCGGATAATGGAAAGTTTTTGAATTTGAAATAAGATAAAGGTTAGAAAATCCTTGGCTAGTGTAGATTTTTGGGTTGATGCAACAATAATAAAGGTCAGTGAATATGGACGAAAATGGGTTGTTTGTCGCACACTAAGATTGGTTCCGTTTGACTGAGATACATGTATACATGTAAATCTTTAAAGTTTATTTTTAATTTTTTTTAATCTTGAAAGTTGAACGAGAATATCCTCTAATGTATACATGAATACATCTGTCCAATAACATCAAATTTTACAAGATTCATGTATACATGAATATCAGCCCAAAATAGTCTGTACACATGCCTTTGCCCATGAAATGGACCAATGCTAATTTTCCCATCTCAAACAAAAACAACCTAGCAAAAAAGCCCATGGCATCTATTGATACATGCCTCTACCAATGAAATATGCCCATGACAAGTTCCCATCTCAAACCAAAACAACCTAGGAAAAGAATTTAAAAAAAAAAAAAAAAGAAGAAGAAGAAGAAAAGAGAGACTTGAATTTGCCCACTTGAAAACCTATGCTAGGTATACAAAATGATAGCTGAATGAGGATATATGCATATCGATCCATTTTGACAATCGTGTTTACAAATCATTCACTGAGAATTTGTATTAAATTAAGACCAATACTCTACCAATGCAAATATCAGAGCAAACACCGAGATCACATTGACATGTTTTTTTGAACAATTAAGATACACCACTTTTATATTAGTATAGAAATGAAAAAAAGAAACATATGCCAAGAATACCATGGAAATCCTAACATTTATACATGACATTGTCAACAAGCCAAGTCCCCATTTCAATCCAAACAATCCAAAAAAAAAAAAAAAACTTCATGTACAAGTATCTGTGTATCTAAAACCACATATCATTATCATCTAAAACAGAGTGTTATGTATATATGTTCTATATAGACTGATGATGAGTACATAAAAAATAAAAAAATAAAATTTTCCATTATAATTTAACAAAAAATGAATTCGAAATCAAAACACATTATTCAGGTGTTCACGATCCAAATAATTACAGTATGAAATCACTTAAAGTTTGTGGTTTCCACAAAATCAATTCATCCGAAACCCCAAAGAAACCCATTGTTGGAACATTGTGAAGCAGAGATACATGACTATTTCAATAATAATAATAATAAAATAGATTTTCTCCATACCTGTTCCAATCCCAGACCAAAAAAAGAGAAAAAAAGTTGAAATCCAAACTTAATTAACCCAAGAACCCAAAGAAACCTATTGTCGGAACATTGCGAACCAGAGATACATGACTACTTCAATTAAAAACAAAAAAACAAAAAAACAAAAAACAAATTTTCTCCATACTCGTTCTAATCCCAATCCAAAAACAGAAAACAATTTGAAACTCTATTTCTATGTTGAACTCGTATAAATACATGAATGAGAATGGAGAAGAACAATCAAATGTTAGATTGAGAAATACATGAATTAGACGCATAATCCCTATATTATTTTCGGCAACTATACTTGATTCCTTCAAAACTCAAACCATTTTATTCATATATACAAAAAAAAAAAAAAAAAAAAAACCCCAAAAGATAAGGACAATGATCCAGTATTTACTTACTAGTTTTCGCCGTCTTTGTTAATCGCCAGATGTGGATAGTTGGCGTTAATTTTTGTTTGTCTTTTGCCGAAACGTAAGTCAACGGAGAGTCACGGCTCTATGATTTCTTATTTTCTGAGAAAGTTGGATTCGTGTTTCCGCCAAAAATGTTATTGGCTAAAAAGTCTGCTAAATTTTCTACTAAAATCATGAAACTAAAGGTAATGTATATCCAGCACGCACGAACTAAAATTGAATCTCTATCATTTTTTTAAAAAAAAAAGACATTTCTGTCTTTTAACCAAAAAAAAAAAAAAAAAAATAAAATTTTATTTTATTTTTAAAAATTGGGGGGGACTCCTAGTTAAAGTTTTGGGAAAAAATCCACAAGAAAAAAATAAGCATCCAAGATATTAAGCACAAAAAGAAAAACAACAATCACACACAAAGAACACAAAGGAAATTACATGATTCGGCTCAAATTGCCTACATCCACGGGAGTAATAGTCTTCTTCATTATGAGAGAAAATGAGTATAATTGGTACAAGAAGTTC
>JAESVK010000907.1:1617675-1632931 GCA_017140935.1 Hamamelis virginiana | reverse complement strand
TAACCACTAAGTTTTTGGATCATCTCATAGAGGTTGGCATTTTATCTCAGTGGACTCTTCCTGGTACACCTTAGCTTAATGGTGTATTTGAAAGGAGAATCTTACTTTGATGGACATTGTACGATCGATGCTGAGTTACACTGATATGCTAATATCCTTTTAGGGATATGCATTGGAAACAGCCACTTATTTGTTAAACAAGGTTCCTTCCAAATCTGTCCCTAAGACAACGTATGAGATATGGTATGGGAAGAAACCAAGCCTAAAGTATCTAAGGGTTTGGGGATGTATTGCATATGTTATGAACCAAAATGCAACGAAATTGGATGCTAGGTCAAATAAATGTAGATTTGTGGGGTACCCAAAAGAGTCTTTAGGATACTACTTCTATCACACTAGTGAAGAGAGTCTTCGTTAGTAAGTTTGCTGTCTTTCTTGAAAGAGACTTCATTCAAGAAGGAGGCAAAGGTCATGTGATAGATCTCGAGGAACTATCCGAGAGTTCACAAATCAACACTGATACCACTCATGCCCCTCACTACAACAAAAATAGCTATTTACGGCGTTTTATTTACGGCGTTTATGTAAAATGCCGTAAAAAGTGGTAATTTATGACATAAATCCCGTGTTTTTAAAAAAAGTCGTAAAAGAATTATATTCATGGCGTTTTATAAACGCCGTAAAAAGTATAGGTATTAATACGCCGTAAAAGTTGTATTTATTGACGGCGTTTAATAAACGTCGTAAAAAGAAGTATTCACGGCGTTTTTCAAATGCCGTAAAAGGTATAGGTATTCACTGCGTTTTTTAAACGCCGTAAAAAGTTTTATTATTAACGGCGTTTAAAAAACGCCGTAAATAAGATGCCGCGAAATAACTCTTTTCTTTTCCTTTCCCTCTTTTTCTTTTCTTTCCCCGCGCCCTAATCTTCTCAGTCGATGACTTCACTCGATCTCAGTCGAAGACCTCACTCTGCTCCGCCGTTCACCGGACCCTTCATCTCTGCTCCGCCGTTCACCTGCCCATGGAAGCCTTGCCGCCGTTCACTTCCTGATCTCACCACCGTTCACTTCCGATCTCACCGCTGTTCTTTTGCTACTCCCCTTTCTCTCTCAAGTCTCAACTCCCACTCTCCATTCTCTCTTAGCCAAACCCTAGCAAAGGTAACCCCGAGGTGTCGCATCTGGGTTGAGGGAGTGGAGAGAGCCGCGCGGTGTTCTCTGACCGGTCTCAGGCGAGTGGAGAGCCTGAGGTTTCCATCGTGGTTGAGGGAGGTGGTATACGCTGAGAGAGCTTGAGGCGGCCAAACCCTAGCACGGGTAACCCTGAGGTGTCGCATCTGGGCCTGAGGTAATACTCACTGCAAAAATCTTCTATTTTAGAACATTAATTAGTTGTGTAGATTTTGGAATTTTCATTTATTAGTTAAGGCTTCATTTTCCTTGAGGATTACTCCATATTTGTGGATTAAATAACTGTACATTACCAGTTATAATGTCTAATTATGTTTGAGAAGCTTTTTTTTCCACTGTCAGATTATTGTTCCCCTGTTCGAAAAGCTTTTCCCCCCTCATGTTAATAACTTTGCCTTGTTTCAAATAAGATTAAAAATCTCCATTTTAACTTGGTCTTTTTGTTTCATTTATTACATGTTCATTTTGTGGTGTTTCAATCAGAATTTTTTTTAATACCAGTATTTCAAGAACTAGGCCCGGCGAAGAGATCAACTCATCTGAACTCTGTTTGTCTGCGGGTTGAATTGAGTCAACTTCTAACATCTTTGTGTATCTGTGTACACATCTTATATCCTTTTATAGTCACATATTATCTGTATGCACAGTATCCGTGTGGAATCCATAAAACCCTATTTTATGTTTAAGATCTATTGCCTTTTGTTGAAACTTGGTTTATAATTAGCCATTTTCTTAAGCATTTACGTTGTGTTTGCTTTAAAGAGATGAAAGTTTCAAACTTTAAGTGGGATTGGTTTTTCTATTGTGAATTTTATTTGTTTATTTTATTTAAAATGGAATGGCACCTGTGAGAGGCGTATCAGATTGCTTATTGTTTAGGTTATTGAGCATTAATGTTGCATTGTTGCATGAAGGAATGCTAACAACTTATTGTCTTTTTATTTTTGGCAACTTATATTCTGAATACTTTACCTCTAACATGCATCCTTAAATGATCCAAGGTGGGGACTGGGAGTCTAAGTATGCTGACATTGCTATTAATGATATCAACTTTGGGATCTTTGGGTTCATGGCTTATGATTCTAAAAAAATACCTGTCCATCTTTTCCTTGGTCAGCAACACTTTTACTAATTACTTCAACAAGAACAAGATGGATTCAAACCAGTCTCTCATACTGTAGTCTTTCTTACAGTTCTAAAAAGTTGATGAGCTAGAATGCATGAAAGGTTCTGATTTTAGCAGCTGACAATGTATTATTCATGAAGGATTGAAAGCTTACTCGGAAAGAGGCAAAACCGAGTTAACTTATTGGGACCCACTTGCATCAAATAGGTTTGGGAAGTTCTTTGGTTAGGGTTTTGTTGTACTTCTTCTTTATTAACCTCAAAGGCACCATTTGAGCTCATAAAGAGGAATACTGCCAGGTTGCTCACTTGCTTGTATGACTGCTTTCTGATTTTAATTATGCCTGCATAACATGAAAAACTAAAAAATTATGCTATAGTAGTTGTATCGCTGTAGATTCTTTCACTTCGTTGATTAAAAAAATTATGCTGTACTGCCTTTAACAGTGATTTCATTGAACTAGGCTTGATGTACCTGAGAGTGGCTTAGCAGCAGTTGTACGCCTTAGCAATGGTGACATGAGACAGGTCTTGAACATTTTGCAGGTTTAAAATTTCTTGCTATGATGCTACTTGTGTTTGTATTATCTTTCAGTTTCTTGGAAATGCATATTAGAGAAACTGCGGATGTGTTTTGATGCTATAATCTTATGAATGGAGTATATCAGTGACAGAATACTAACTAGGTAGTGATTAGAAAATTATTATCATATCTTTCTTCTCAAAATTCTCTAGCAGAATTACTTGAAGCTGCAAATGATTATTATCATTAGCCATCAATATTATTAAACACATGGTAAGTGACTGGGTCAAACTATGATGTGCCAATTATTGCTGGCACGGGAGTGTTGGTGGGAGTGGGATGCCTGAGGTCACTTGTGGTGCACCTCTGAGAGAATATTTCACACAAAAACAACCTTCAAATTGAACTTTGAAAATAAACTACAAACACACTCTTGATGAAACTCACAGATTAGAACAACTCTCAATTCTATCTCACTCTGTTTCTCTTCTTCACTCCACACTCTTTGCACTACACTACACACACCTATTTATAGCTGAAATCAAATAAACAAGCTTGTCCTAGAAGCAAGCTTGTCCTAGAAGTCACCCTACAAAGCTTATCCTAGAAGTCACCCTACAAAGCTTATCCTAGAAGCCTTCAATCATCAACCACTCTCAGATTTTGTCTGTGCAGAAAGTCTTCAATCATCAACCACTCTCAGATTTTGTCTTCAATCAAGTTTATATTTTCAACAGGGAGCAGTTGGGGTATTCCATAGTTATTATACTCGTTTGTCTCTCAACCTAAATAGCAAATGAAGGCAAAAGATCATTCCTCCTTACCCTAATGTACTGAGCTATGTTTTATCAAGGACTTTCTAAAACCCAGTCAGCCCACTCCTTTTGTTTTTCTTTTTATTATTATTAGTTTTTTTTTTTTTTTTTTTGGGAGGGGGGATGGGGGAACTGCTTGTATTTCTGCTGGAATAGTGGAAGAAGGAAATGAGTCAACCAAGATGCATATTGTGATGCTGTAGCAAAGAATACAATTAACCCAAAGGAAGGGCATCCAGTTCTGGAACTACTAGAATATCTGGTCCACTAAGCACTTCTTGTAATTAATTTAGCATGTTGGAAACACACACACATACACAGATGAGTTATGCGAGGGCTAGATATAGGAGAAGAAGACATTCTTCCATTCAGGTGTTGTGGTGACCTTGAATGTAAAAGAGGGCTCCCAATGGGAGAGATGGGACATGATATGTTCCTTGGTTTATTTCCGTCACTGGAAATTAGGAGAACGAAATTAGTCTAAAAAGCGTTATAATTGTTATGATTATTTACACTAAAAACATTAATAGTGCATGTAGTATAAGCTTAATTCATATTGGTTCCACACAAAGGAAACGGGCTGTCAGTACAATGCTTGTACACCAGAGAGAGAGAGAGAGACCTGGAAAGTGGACCAGTTGTCTTTAAAACTCTAGCTGAATGGATTGCAAGTCTTTCTGAAATCAAGGAGGAATGATTTCTTGCCTATCCAATGCCCTGAAAATTGATCCATAAACCACAGATCATTCATCGCAAAACAAAAGAAGAAACTGCAGATAAGAAGGGCGTAACAAGACACTTAAAAAATATATAAATCTAATAATTCAGTAAGAAGTTGTTGGACTGACTTTTGCTTGGCTTAACATGTAAAAGCTTCACTTTAAAATACATCAAAGCACCTAAATACACACACATGCATACACATACACGCCGAGTTTGCCCAAGCGCACACTGTTTATCAAACCTTGCAAGTGTGCTGGCATTGCTGCTATAGTCATCGCCTTTTCCATCATATTTTTTTTTCAGCTGCACAGATCTTGTTCTGTCCAAGCCTCTCTATTTGAAGTTATATCTATAGTTAGTTTGCAAGCTTGTATCAATTCTCAAAACTTTTATGTTCTTTTTAATTGTCTCGTAGTCATTTTAGAACCATTCACATAGAACAGAGCACTCTTCACTGGTATTATAATAGTTTTGTCCCACACATGACCTAACAATGTCAGTCAGTTCTATCATCATATCAATCATTAAGGTTACTCCCAGACGTTCTCTTATAATCATTTTCTTATTTGTGCTTCCTAATCTTGCCACTCAGACACCCGAAGAACCTCAGCTTAGCAATGCTGTAATTCCAAAAATGTTTTTCAAATTGCCCGGCAGTTTGCTCCACAGAATTTGATTGGCTTTAAAAAATTGCCTGGCAATTTGCTGTCTTACAAAATTTTCCCTCTGATTTCATCTTAGCAATGAATCGCAAAAACCTTAGAATGATGTTAGTAGTATTTCCTGGAGTGATTATGAATTGCCTTTTGTTTTCCCTTTTGGTACCCCTTGCTTGTACAAAGGCTTAGCCCTTCATTTTTTATAAATAATATACTTCATTCATTAGATGAAAAAAAGAAGTCAAACACGATAACTAACATACAATTTCCATGTGGTATCTAAATCTCTATGCAACAAATTACCAAAGTTCTTCATGCACATTCACTTTTATACAAAAATCAAGCCACAGTATAACTAGATATCATACACTATGCACATTA
Organism: Hamamelis virginiana; assembly: GCA_017140935.1. Classification (NCBI taxonomy): domain Eukaryota; kingdom Viridiplantae; phylum Streptophyta; class Magnoliopsida; order Saxifragales; family Hamamelidaceae; genus Hamamelis; species Hamamelis virginiana. The sequence goes on along the minus strand of JAESVK010000907.1, from coordinate 1,627,512 downwards.
TTGGAGCAACAGGCTAACCTTCACTATAATAAGATCATATAAAAACAATGTGACTAATGCAATAACAATTAATAGTAAAAATAATATCATTATCAAATATAAACAAAAATAAGAGTTTTTCCCCATTTCTTCTTTTGCTTTATTGCACTACTAAAAATGAACTCTCATCATATATCTTAACGGTAATTTATATAATCAAGCTGCTGGTTTTATCCAAGCGAATTATCCCAAGTTGTAGGGTCAAGTTTCCCTTACCGCTTACTTTACCATTATTTTTACCGCTCGTTGTAAAAACACTAGTATGGGTCCAATATTTTGAAAAACTGATCATTGGATTAAATTCTTTACTTATGTATGTCATGTATGTCAAAATTGTTTTTTGTGAACACAATGTCTGATGGGTTCCCCTTCTTATAGATGAGGTTGTTTCTCTTTTTGGGACAGGTGAAGTACATGGCTCTCTTCTGTTCTTTGTTAGGTTATAGGTGACTTGTGGGCTCAATTGACTAAACAAATTAACTTATTTCTTTGTGGAATATTTTTTATTTCTCTCATGCCTAATAGATATTGTATTGTTTGTAGTATTCGAGTTAGGGTGAAGAGGTTGGAATCTCACTATGGATAAGGATTGGTTGCATTTTAGTCGTTTTTCGACCGAATATGAATCTAGAGCACGTAGGTTCATTGAAATAGCTAGAGCAAATTCAAAAAATGCTGACATGATCTCATGCCCTTGCACTAAGTGTCGGAACTTACATCACCAAAATTTTAGTACAGTGTTTGAGCACTTGGTGATTAAAGGGATGGATCCTACGTACACCACGTGGGTTCTTCGAGGGGAAGAACCTCCAAGTGCGTCTTGTGAACAAAAAGGTGTTGATATGACATGGACACATAGGATATATAGAGATGCACATATAGATGAAACAGGTGATAGAGATGCAGTTATGGATGAGACAGGTGATGTTTTAGAAGACACAAATCAGAGAAAAGAACCGGATTTCATGCATCTGTTAGCAGAAGCTGAGACACCTTTGTATCCTGGTTGTACGAAATACACACGGATTTCAGCAGTTATGGTATTATTCAAGCATAAAATGGCAAATGGTCTAACTACAAAAGTTTTAGTGAACTCCTGGAGATCCTTCGTGACATGCTCCCCCATGATAACACACTTCCCAATTATATGTATTCGACGAAGAAGTTACTTAGTGCATTTGGTTTAGGATTTGATAAGATACATGCATTTATGAAGGATTGTTGTCTGTTTACGAAAGATAATAAAGACAAGGAGGAATGTCCAAAATGCGGTTCTTCGAGGTGGAAAGTGAACAAACGGTCTGAAAAGATTCAAAAAGGAGTCCCAGCAAAAGTCTTCCATTATTTCCCAATAATACCAAGACTTAGGAGGCTTTTTATGTCACCGGAAATGGCTGAACAACTAACGTGGCATTTCACTCATAGAAGTACAGATAATAAGATGCGGCATCCGGTTGATTCTTTGGCTTGGAAACACATCGACCAACAATGGCCCTCTTTCGCATCTGAGCCGCGAAATATTAGATTTGGTTTTGCAGCTGATGGGTTCAATCCTTTTGCAAATCTTAGCACTTCATACAGTTGCTGGCCAGTGATACTTACTATATATAACCTTCCTCCATGGCTATGCATGAAAAAAGAACAATTGATGTTGTCTTTACTTATCCCAGGGCCAAAGCAACCAGGGAATAACATTGATGTGTACTTGGAGCCACTTTTGGATGATTTGAAGGAGTTGTGGAATAACGGTGTGGGTGTCTATGATGCGTTTAGTAAGTCCAACTTCACTCTGAAGGCAGTTTTGATGTGGACAATTAATGATTTCTCAACTTATGCAAACCTGTCTGGTTATAGCACAAAAGGGAAGAAGGCATGTCCTGTGTGTGGTGTTGGCACTTGTTCAAAATGGCTGCATTATAGTCACAAGTGGGCGTACATGGGCCACAGGAGGTTTCTTGCACCCGACCATCCATATATGAAGAAAAGAAGTTGGTTTAACGGAAATATAAAACTCAAACTGAATCCCAGACCCGTGACTGGTCGTGATGCTTGGCATGCAGTGAGTAATTTTCAAAATGATTGGGGGAGGAAAGAAAAGGGAAAAAAATAGAGGAAGATAAATGCCATCAAGCCACCCACGCCTTGGACAAAGAAGTCTTTATTTTTTGAGTTACCATATTGGGAGGTAAGTAATAGTAGAATTATTTAACGTCTTCCTATCAATTTTTATTTAATAGTTGACATTACATTTTATTAAACCCACATTTTTATCTTTATAAATGGTGTTGTAGGATTTACTTTGCCGTCACAACTTAGACGTTATGCACATAAATAAGAATATTTGCGAGAGTCTAGTTAATACATTGTTGAATGTGACAGGAAAGTCGAAGGACAATGCTAAGTCTCGTGCAGACTTAAAGAAGTTAACTATTAGGCACGCTTTGCATGTGGATGAGGGTGCAAGGTCCTTGGCTCCAGCGCCTCACACCTTATCGAAGGCAGAGAAAAAGCTTTTTTGTTCTAGGCTACGAGACTTAAAGCTACCCGATGGTTACTCCTCAAATATCGGGAATTGTGTCTCAGTAGAGGAGTGCAAAATAGTAGGTCTCAAGTCCCATGACTGTCATGTATTGTTGCAGCAGCTATTGCCTGTAGCATTGAGGGGATCTTTACCAAAGGGCACAAGAAATGCAATATTCCGACGGTGTGCTTTCTTCAATGAACTATGCCAGCGGGTGTTAGACAGAAATAGAGTCGAGGTGCTTGAACACAATATTGTAGAGACTCTATGCATGTTTGAGAGATACTTCCCTCCATCATTCTTCGATATTATGATTCACCTGTCAATCCATGTGGGATGGGAAGCACGTCTTTGCGGGCCAGTCCAATATCGCTGGATGTATCCATTCGAGAGGTGGTCCACTATCATTTTATTTGTATATCTTTGCACTTCATAGTGTTTATAGTATCACAAGTTAACAACTGCTTTTATTTTTCATTTTTAGATACATGAAGATACTTAAGGGATATGTTAGGAATCGTGCGCGACCTGAAGGATGCATAGCTGAATGTTATGCAGCTAAAGAGTGCATGGATTTCTGCAGAGGGTACATTAAACAGGCAGCTAAAATAGGTTACAAACAGGCTCGAAACGAAGAAGTGGAACATGAAAGAATATTAGAAGGACATCCACTATCAAAGGGTGTGGAATCAATTATGCCTGATGATATGTTACAGATTGCCCACCTTTATGTATTGAAAAATACTGCAGAAGTGGAACCATACTTAGAGTTAGTACCATAATTATTTCCACCATTTATATTTGTATTTGTATACGCCCGACACCTTATACAATTGTCTTATATTCTCACTTCTTATTAGCATGCATGTGGAGGAGCTTAAGCGTTCGGAGAGGCGTTTATCAAGGAATGAAACTTTGCTACAGAATTTACACAACGAGACCTTCTGCGATTGGTTAAAGGAGAAGGTTCATTCGAGTGATAGTAGCGTGTCAGATACATTGCGTTGGCTATCTCTTGGTCCTAGAAAGCATATAAAGTCATATTCGTCTTACGTAATCAATGGACAACGATTTCACACAAGGCATGCCATTAGGGAGACACAAAATAGTGGAGTTTCCATTGATGCAGAAACGGTGTGTCGATCAAGTGCAAGGGACAATGCTCAAGTGGTTGGGAAGATCTCTTATTACGGGGTTATTGAAGACATAATTCTATTGGACTACTACAGATTCCAAATCCCAATATTCAACTGTGCATGGGCAAACATTGTAAATAGTATTAAAGTTGACGATGGCTTTATGTTGGTTAACCTTGAACACGGACTTGGTCAATTTGAGAAAGATCCATTCGTTCTAGCTTCACAGGCAAAACAAGTGTTTTATTCTAAGGACATAAAAGGTTTAGCTTGGTATGTTGTGCTAAAAGTACCACCTAGGGGCTTTCACGAATTGGAGATGTTTGATGAGGATGCTTACATGCCACATAATCCAATTGATGTATTAAGACTTGATTTGAACCCCATTGAAGAAGATGAACATTATGTAAGGCCTAATTGTGAGGCCATTGAAGTGAAAAATGAATGAATATTGTTTAAGGTCAATTTGTGAAGCCACACTATGTAATTATCTGGTTTTGGTCCTTATGGGGATTGTATTGAATTTGATGGGCATTAATGTAGGTTTTCTTGATTAGAATAAATTATATAACCTTTTGTTAAAGCTTATTCCAATTATTTACCTCTTTTTGTGTGTGAGATACTAAAATGTGTATCTTTTATGGTTGCATTACATTTATTATTCACATTTTTGCTCTGTATCATATTTGTGCCCTTTTATTGTTTTATAATTGTGTGACATTCTAATCGTTATATATTTTTCCATTTTGTTTGCCTCAAATCAGATTTTTGAGTTCTTATAACGATGAAGAACAACCAAAAAGGCGAGGTAACTATTACTATAGCTTATTGTTTTATAATTATGATTACTATATTGCCGACGTCCCAAAGTTATTTACTCTAACCATTTAAATAATATTTTTCCATTTTGTTTACAGAGTTCTAAGAAGGGTGGAAAGAAGACTCAGTTAGAAAGGAAGCAGTCATAGCGGCTGTCTTGCGAGAGGGCGGAGAATTAGAACATGAAGATTTGGGCCCGAGACAAGATTCTTCATATTCTTCTAAAGAAGGGGAACATGAAGATTTAGGGGTCGATCATGACCCTAAAGGAAAAGGGATAAAAGTCAAGAAAAGGAGAGGACGTGCGAAATTGAAAATTGATGAAGATCAAGCGGATGTGTATTTCAATGAAAGGTGTCAACCAATTGATAAAAATTCACAACCTTTCTCTACTTTCTTAGGGCGTTTGGCAAGAGAGCGAGTGCCAATCATTTATGATGATTGGCGTAATGTTGACGATGATATCAAGCAACAGTTGTGGGTTATAGTGAAGGTATCTTATAGATATATAATTTAACTTAACGCGTATTTATTTATGTTTTAAATGTAACTAACTAAAAGTTTTGCTTCTGGAACATTGCAGCAAAGGTACATAATGAAAGTTGATGCCTACCAGTATGCTATGTCCAAAATGGGTAAATCTTTGCGGGATGAGAGATGCAATTTGACTCGTGCGTTAAGAAAACCCAAAAAGGGACAGACTGAAGAAAGCATCAGGCCGAATTATGTTTCCTTGGATCACTGAAAGCAATTTGTTCTGCAGCAAAAATCAAAATAGTTCAAGGTTTTTGTCGCTTTTGTATTTAGAGAAAAATGTAATTTTTGGGCAATTTAATTTTATGATTGTATTTCTTTTTTGTAAACATATTTTTGCTTTTTTGAACAGGATAAAAGTGACAAAATGAAAGATGTGCGGTCGCATCAGAAAATAGTACACCGCACATCCCGTAAAGGATTTGCTCGGTTGGAGCATGAACTGGTAATAAGTATTTCTTTTTGTAATCTTGGCATATGTACAATACTTTTTAAATGTGTAACTCCCGAATTACTAATCAATATGGAATGTCCCATACATTAATTGTAGAAACAGAATTGTACAGCTGAAGATCCACCAGTGGATCGAGTTTTAGTGTGGAAAAAAGGCTATACTCCAAAAGACAAACCAGTTAGTGACCAAGTTGCCCAATATATTGTAAGTGATTTTCTCTTTTACATATGATGTAAATAGATATTGTAATATAAATATTAACAATGGTACGTGTAGGAACAAATGGACCAATATTCACAATCTCCTGCAGGCCAAAACCCCACCGGCATTGACGATGATGCCCTAACTCACGTATTTGGTCGTGAGCGCCCAGGAAGAGTAAGTGGGATGAGGTTTGGGTTACGCCATCTATGGTTCGCGCAACAATCCAATCAAACAGAACCAATCAAGATATGAGAGATGAGCTACAAGAACTGAAGCAACAGGTAACCGGGTTGGGTGATTTGGCTGAAAAGTTAAGGGTGATGGAGGCAGCTCTGGCTACAGCTGGCATACAATTGGTAAGCGGACAACTTAGATATAAAATGTGAGATTAAAACATATGATTTAGAACATAATTGTTTATAATGCAATATCCATACTTTTGCAGGGCCAGACTCAAAGTAGTACAATGCCTAATGCAAACTTTAGTGGGCAGGTAAATTTGTATAAATCAAAATTGTTTATATATATGATTTACTCATAGATCATCTAACGTTTTTTCCTCTCATGCTCCCAATGCTAGGCACAACAGACGGGAACAGAGGTTCCTGGTGGTGGTTCGTTGGAGAATGCCGCATGCACTTTGATGAATTGGATTGGGGACAAAATTGATGTGGCACGGGGTCATATTTCATCTACAGATCCTACCAGTAGTGTGCATCACGTGCCACTTGGTTATGGTTACTATAGGGTTTGGGTGGATGAAATACTAGTCAAACATGTGTCCTTACCTCGTCCAACACGCGAGTTTTTAACCCTTGATGAAGCTTATGGAACTACAGTTGCCTGGCCAATGGATTGCATTCGGATTGATGGTTGACATAGAGAGGAGGTAAAGGGTTAAAATTTAAAGTACTATTTTTTGCCATGTTACACTTGTGATTCATTTTTTGGGCAATATAAAATAGCATTCTGACGTAAAGTAGTGATATGCAGTATGTTTTTATTTAGTTTGTCATGTCTTCTCTTTCTTATTCATGAATTATAATGTTTGTGATGTAATATTGAGAGGCGTGGGAGACGTCATTTGATTGTGGTGTTGAGATAATTGTGATTATAGAAGTGTTATGAACTCTTTTTTTGAAATGTGAAAACTTGGAAATGTTGCAAAAACAGACGAAATGCTGCTGGATTTTCGTCTCAAAAAGCAAACATTAAATTACTTTTATTATGGTTATCTTAAATGATTTGTCATGTCATCTCAAACTTATGGTTACTTTCTTATTCATGAATTATAATGTTTGTGATGTAATATTGAGAGGCGTGGGAGACGTCATTTGATTGTGGTGTTGAGATAATTGTGATTATGGAAGTGTTATGAACTTTTTTTTCTATAGGTGAAAATTTGGAAATGTTGCAAAAACAGACGAAATGCTGTCGGATTTTCGTCTCAAAAAGCAAACATTAAATTACTTTTATTATAGTTATCTTAAATGATTTGTCATGTCATCTCAAACTTATTCAAAAAAGCAAACATTAAATTACTTTTATTATTATTATTATTATTATTATTTATTTCAAAAGCATATAACATTCTCGTTATAGTAATAAATTTAGGGTATTATTACATTTCATATCTTTTCAATTTATGTTTTCATTATTCTACAATTAATACATGCATGAATGAGATTATTGACTTTCCTATAATTGCCTTGTCAACTCCAGGACCTTGCAAAGAAGACAAAAGAGCAGACTTGGGCTTTATGTGCAACTAAAAAAGGGTGAATTTTTTTGTGTGAATATTTTAGAGTTTTGCTTTGGATTGGATAATGTAGTAGGTAGCTAGAGGTACTGAATATATAGTTTAATTCTTCTATGATATATTTTCATGAATTTGGTTATAGATGTGATAATTTCTTTAGTATATTCACTATGATATATTAACTATATAAATGGTAGTCTTTTATTACAATATAGAATAAGTGGATAAGGACATGAAAATGGACACTTTTTAATATAGATTTAAAGAGTTATTCACGACATTTCAAAAACATTGTAAAAAACATGTTATTTATGGCGGTTTATAAATGTTGTGAACAACTATTCATTGCAAGAAAATGACAACCATTTATGGATTTTTATAAATGCACTAAAAATGTATTAACGGCGTTTATTAAATGCCGTAAATAATATGCCGTCAAAATAACAATTATTTAAGGCGTTTTATAAATGCCGTTAAAAAAAACCGCGACCATTTCTCACTTTTTTTTATCGCCAAATGACAATTATTTAAGGTATTTTCTAAATGCTGTAAAAGAACATTTACGGCGTTTAAAAAACGCTGTGAATAATACTTTTCACGGCGTTTAAAAAACATCGTGAATAATATTATTTATGGCATTTTTTAAACGCCGTGAAAAGTACTATTCAAGGCATTTTTTAAACGCCGTAAAAAGATAATAAATGCTAGTTAAAAAAGGCGCCAAGATTTCCCGCTATATTTTAGCGGCAAAAAGCAAACTTATTTACGGCTTTTATTAAACGCCGTAAAAACTATTATTTACGGCGTTTTTCAAACGCCGTAAAAACATGGTCCATTTACGGCATCGCTGTAGGCGGCGTTTTTTGCGGCGTTTGAAAAACGCCGTGAATAGTTATTTACGGCGTTTTTTAAATGGCGTAAAAAGAAATTTTTCTTGTAGTGCCTGTTAAGGCAAAACCTACTGTTACACCACCACTTCGTAGATCTGGTAGGATATATGCTCTTCCAGTGAGATATAGGTATCTTCATGAGCTAAGAGATGAGTTGTTTTTTGGCGACAAGGAACATCCAGATGATCCTACTACATACGAAGGAACGATGTTGGACATCGACTCAAGAAGATGGTAAAAGGCCGTGAAATCTGAAACGGATTCAATGTACTCCAACCAAGTCTGGACTTTGGTAAATCCACCTAAAGGTATAGTACCTATAGGATGCAAATGGATTTACAAAACGAAGATAGGCTCGGATGGAAAGGTAGACACATACAAAGCTAAGCTAGTGGCTAAAGGTTACAATCAGAAACAATGTGTTAATTTTGAGGAAACCTTCTCGCCAGTAGCTATGTTGAAATCCATTCGGATCTTGTTAGCTATAGCTGCACACTACGACTATGAAATATGGCAAATGGATGTAAAGACAGCCTTTCTTAATGGAAACATTGATGAAGTTCTTTTATATGGAGCAGCCTAAGAGTTTTACATCCGGTGGTGAGGACCACAAAGTGTGCAAGCTATAACGGTCCATTTATGGACTGAAACAGGCTTCACGAAGTTGGATCATCCGATTCAATGAAGCAATCAAATCGTTCGGCTTCATTCAGAATATGGACAAACCATGTGTGTACAAGAAGGTTAGTGGGAGTGCAGTCACTTTTCTGGTCCTATATGTGAACGACATCCTAATCATTGGGAATGATGTAGGAATGTTATCATCCGTAAAACTTTGGCTCTCTAGTAACTTCTCCATGATACGTAGCTGAATCAGGACATAGGCGAGCTGTTCGACGGAGCTCTCACTAGGCGCGATGAAGCTATGCCTTATTAGAGATGCCCCCAGACGGGCAATATAATGAATCCTTACTTAGCAGAATAGATAGCCACAGCCAAGCATTGCAACCTGTTCGTAACTAATGAAAATGTGCACCTGAAAAATAGTTGTCTTACCTATGCGCTTTAGAGAATAGAGATGCCCCCAGTTAGGTTATGTAGATGCCTTATGCCATGCATGATAATGGCTTCCAGATAGCAGAATAGATACATGATGCAAGGCTGAATAATTGCCCCGAGTGAGCGATGCCATATACGATGGTAGCGAACGATGCCATATACAATGGTAGCGAGCGATGGTGTATCCGATGGTAGCGAGAGATACCATATACGATGGTAGTGAGAGATGCCATATTCGATAGTAGCGAGTGATGCCATATTGGTCGCGCCACGGCGAGGGAGGTTAATTCCTCGCCACACGCCAAGATTTAAAAGTATTTATAAGACCACACTCAACGGAAATTTAACCTCAATTCGTAAAGTTAGAGTGAGTGAGGGTCGTCCACAGAGAATTTGGTTGAATCAAGTTAAAAGTATATAAG
>JAESVK010000907.1:1470158-1522675 GCA_017140935.1 Hamamelis virginiana | reverse complement strand
GAACGGTAATAAGCACTCGAGTGGATGACCACCCTATAAAAGAAGAAATGGTATCACATAGAGAGGTACGTATCATTCCCCCAACAAATACATTCTTCTTGCATTCTCTGTTCACTGACTTGACCGTCGGAGCTTTGCAGGTCGAACACCCCACCGATGTAAGAAACTCACCCATCAATTAACAGTTCAATCCATCAGGTTGATCTTATCACACCTCTCTTACCTCTTTTTGACATCATCAGTTTGGCGCCCACCGTGGGGCCGAAGACATTATTCTTTCGGCACCTTTTCCATTACAAAAATCAACCTCGACGATGGTGACACTACTACAAAAAGATGCAAAGAAAACAGTAAATAGAAAACGGTTTTGGAAACCATTTTAGAAAGAGATCAAAGAAAACGGTTTTCAAAACCGTTTTAGTTTAGTAATATTTAACAACGGTTATTTTGTGACCGTCTTTGATGGGTATATTATTAAGACGGTTTTGGAAACCGTTTTAGAAAGAAACCAAAGAAAACTGTCTTTTTGTTTTCTCACATAAACTATAAAATATTATTTTATATAAAATGAGAATGCTATTCTCATAGTTCGAACACTGAACCATGTGTTAAAAAAATTAATTATGCTATTACATTTTTTGTTGGTGTTAAGTATTTAAAAGAAAATTAAAGTTAAAGTATCTTAGTTTATATATACATAATACATTTATAAAATTTAATGTCCAATCGTTAACCAAATGATTCAACTGGTGACCCACACCCTTTGCCGCGCTAGTCAGGTCTGATAATTATGGCTTGGTATGATAATTATGGCCTTTCGCATCATATATTGTTACTATAAACTGATAGCGTAGTTATCAGAATTGGACCGGACATCGATCCGGACAAGAGGTCGGGTGGTCAAGTCACTGGTTCAACCACCAGGTCAACGGTCGGACCGCTTAATTATAAAATATATATTATTTTAAATATATTTGAGATTTTTACAAGTATATGAATGTAATAAGGTTATATTTTATATACTACATTATAATAGCAACAGGTAAAGCATAGCTTAGTGGTAAAGGCTCCTATCCTCTTTCTTTTAAAGAGGTTAGGAGTTCAAACCTCAAGGAATGCAACTTTCATTAAAAAAAATTGAATTATTAATTGACCGGTTCAACTGGTCAGACCAGTCGGTTCACACCGGTTCAAGGCGGTTCACTTTCTTATCCAGTCTAATAATCAACTCAGACCGGTTAGGAGTCCGGTTCACCAGTCCGATCGACCGGGCCGGTCCATTTCTAACCATTTTTTTACGTGGAATATTTGAAAGCAGTTTTAAACCGTGTTCGTATGCATAGAAATGAAAACGGTCCAAAACCGTGTTCGAAGGGGTGCTACCTTATGAAAACACACACCTTAAGGACGGTTCCAGAACCGTGTTCAAAAGGTTTTGAAAACACAACGAACAACTAAGCAATACAGACACAGGTCAGCAATCCGTCTCACCATGAATAGGCTGAACCAACGGCTAGAACTTTCTCGGCGGCAAGACCTTTCTCGCCCAGCGCGCAACCATTCGCGAATCACGAACCTCTTGTGTTTCGTCCTCCTCGGTACGAAATATGATCATCTTCAAGCGATCCTTACCAGCTCCAATTTCTTAACATGCATAAACAAATGGAGAACATGACGCTGATCATTCAATCACTAACTCGGCAGCAAGAAATGCTCCTATCCAATGAGGCCCACAACAACACCCCCAAAAATCCACCGCCGATCACCACCATGCCTCAGCAGGTAGGAGGACAAGCGACGATCCATCTATTACCCGCAAGAAGGGTAGCCGTCGAGAGTAGGCGATCCGCACCACATGACGAAAGAAATAAACGTCGGGAAGACGAGGGAAGCAGTTCAGAGGTCGGGTTGCGTAGAAGACCAACGAATCTTGAACGCGGTCGACAGATCAGGGATCATTTGGTAGAAGGTTCTCATGAAACAAGAGGATCGGTGTCGCAACGACATTGACCCGCTACTACCCGGTTTACGCCATATCCAAGGGGAAACGAGCCAGCTCGGGATCATAGATCTGATACTCGGGATATTGATCAAACGTCCCCGTTCGTTTCTAGAATTCTCCGCGAATCTCTGCTGGAGAAGTTCAAACTACCGACCATCTACCCCTTCGATGGTACTACCGACGCAAGGGAGCACGTTCTGATTTTCAAGGATCATATGTATCTCAAGGGAATAACAGATCCAATCATGTGTCGGGCATTCCCAATGACCCTCAAAGGACCGGCCAGAACCTGGTTCCAGAGGCTTGCTCCAAACTCAATTACCACGTTCCAGAGTTTAAGTTCGGCGCTTATTGCCCATTTCGTCAGCAGCCACAGGCCTAAGAAACCTGCCACTCATCTCCTAAATCTCGAACAGGAAAAGGAAGAGAGTCTGAAATCATTTCTTCAACGATTCAGTTCGGCCCTTCTAGAGGTCGATGTCATGAATGAAGGGGTAGCCATTGCGACAATGATCAAGGGCCTCCGAGCCCAGAGCCTACGAATTTCATTTGCAAAAAGGGAGCCAAAATCCCTAACTGAACTCTTGGAAAGAGCAAGAAAGTACATCTGTGTTGACAACATATTCGATTCCGACAAAAAGGACCGTCAACTAATGCAAAAAAGGAAGGATCGGGAACCAGATGAGAAGGGGCAACCCGAAAAGAAGCAAAAAGCCGATGTTGTGGAAGGACGACAGTCTCCACCCAGACGATTTACATCATTCACACCTCTCCGATTACCGATCAATGCCATCCTAAACGAGGTCGGGTATCAACTTTATGTAAAATGGCCCCTGCGAATGAGATCCGACCCAAAGAAGAGAGACAAAAACAAATGGTGCGACTTCCATAAAGATCACGGCCATCTTACCGAAGAGTGTTACGACCTAAAAAATGAAATCGAAAGTTTGATAAAGAGGGGATTCCTGAAGGAATTCATAGATCCGGCAAGGGCGGAGAACACTAGGCAAGCAAATACCAATAAAAGTGAGGTGCAACCTGACCAGCCTCAGAGACTGGCTGGAGTAATTGATACTATTCATGGGGGGTTTACCTACGCCGGAGAAAGCAGGTTGGCGAGAAGAGCATATGTAAGATCGGCCCACACATCCCCCACGAATCAGATATACAACCTTGCCCATCAACAACCTAATCGGTACGGCCTGTTGACTTTTTCCCAGGAATACCTCAAGGGAGTACACCTACCACATGATGATCCCTTAGTCATAAAAGCCATCATCGCCAATTACGAGGTCAGCAAGATCTTGGTAGACACAGGGAGCTTAGCAGTCGTTCTCTTCATTACAGCATATGAAAGAATGGGAAGAAAAGTAACAGATCTCTCACCGATCCACACGCCCCTCATCGGATTCAACGGATCATCTCTGCAACCACTAGGATGGACGATACTGCCAATCACAATGGGAGATCCACCAGCACAAGATGCAACCTTCATGGTCGTCGACTGTCCCTCAACCTGCAATGCAATAATCGGGCGACCAACCTTGAACGACATTGGAGCGGCCGCATCAACTCTCTATCTCTGTGTCAAATTCCCGACCTCCCATGGAACGGGGGAAGTCAGAGGTGATCAAGCTTTAGCCCGATCATGTTTTAACATATCACTGAATCACCAGCAAGAGCTGCCAGAGAAGGAGTTTTTTCAAGAAAATCACCCCAAAAGATTTACTGACCCTTCATGCAGTAACAACAAACCCACCGATCCACAGCGTGATCACCCCTCTTAGCAATCAAAGAGCACGGAGTGCGGGATGGAGGATCTACGTGATGAATGCAGTTCGAGAACGACTCCCATAGAGGGACTGATCGAAATTCAAATCCATCCAACCGACCCGGATAAAACTGCCAGGATCGGAGCCGAGCTATCAAACGAAATGAAGGCTGACCTCATAACCTTCCTGAAGAAAAATTGGGACATATTCGCTTGGGGGCACGAAGATATGCCCGGGATTGATCCTGATGTTACTATGCACAAGCTGTTGGTCGATCCAACCTTAAAACCGATCCGGCAGAAGAAGAGGGTTGCATCAGAAGAAAAGGCTAGGGCCATCCAGGAAGAAGTACGAAAACTTCTCAAGGCAGGTTTAATTCGAGAAGTATTTCACCCGGACTGGCTATCCAACTGCGTAGTGGTCAAGAAAAAAACAGGAAAGTGGAGGGTTTGTATCGACTTTACCGATCTAAATAAAGCTTGCCCGAAGGACAGTTTTCCTCTTCCGCTTATTGACCAGATGGTAGACGCGACAGCCGGGCATGAACTCCTTAGTTTTATGGATGCGTACTCGAGCTACAACCAGATCATGATGCACCCCACTAATCAGGAAAAGACGGCTTTCATAACAGCGATCGGCATGTTCTGTTTCCTCCGAATGCCTTTCGGGCTTATGAATGCCGGTTCAACCTATCAACGAACTGTGACGAGGATGTTTGGTTCGCTCTTGGGATCAACAATGGAGGTCTACATTGATGATATGTTGGTTAAAAGTGTGAAGGCCCCCGATCACATCAAACACTTAGGTGAAGCCTTCCAGATAATGCGAAAATTTGGGATGCGTCTCAACCCGACCAAGTGCTCTTTCGGGGTTTCTTCCGGCAAATTCTTAGGTTTCCTTGTAATCGAGCGTGGAATCGAAGCAAATCCCGATCAGATACGAGCCATTCTTGAAATGAAATCCCCGACGAATATCAAAGAGATTCAGAGTCTCACTGGTCGGACGGCAGCACTAAACAGGTTTATTTCAAAATCTTCTGAAAAGGGATCTCATTTTTTTAAGGTTCTAAAGGGAAACAAAAGATTTCAATGGACTACCGAGGCAGAAGAAGCTTTTCAGCAACTGAAATCTTATCTTGGGTCGCCTCCACTCCTCTCAAAACCCATGCACGACGAAGCCCTTTTTCTCTACCTCGGCGTTTCCCCGACCGCAGTAAGTTAGGCTCTCTTTCGAGAAGACAAAGGGATCCAAAGTCCAATCTACTATGTAAGCAAATCCCTGGTCGGTGCTGAAATCAGGTATCCCTATCTGGAAAAGTTGGCATTTTCTGTTGTCGTTTCGGCCAGAAAGCTACGGCAATACTTTCAAGCCCATCAAATTATTGTACTAACCGACCAGCCTTTGAGACACATCCTTCATCGACCTGATTCATCGGGAAGGATGGTCCGATGGGCAGTGGAATTGGGTGAATTCGACATTGATTACCGACCTCGACTGGCAATTAACGGACAAGCACTCGCCGATTTCATCGCCAAATTCACTCCCGAGGCTCAAGCTGATTCTTTGACCATCCCGACCCAATCGTCCCTCGTTGCATCCAATGATCAGCCATCCCATCTTGCTTGGCACCTTTTTGTCGACGGATCATCCAACTGCAAAAGATCGGGAGCAGGAGTTGTGCTGGTCTCACCCGAGGGAGAAAAAGTTGAACTAGCCTTGAGGCTCTGTTTTAAGGCAATAAACAATGAGGCAGAATACGAAGCATTATTGGCCGGACTCCAGATGGCTGCCGACCTCTTTGTACGACACATACACGTGTTCAGTGATTCCCAGTTGGTTGTCAATCAGATCAACGGGATTTACTTAGCCAAAGAATCAACCATGCAGAAATATCTCGCCAAAGCCAAAGAGGCCTTCAGTAGATTCACTTCAATCTCCATCAGTCAGGTCCCTCGGGAGGAAAATTGTCACGCCGACGCATTGGCTAACCTCGCATCTGCTGTCTGAACGGATCTTCCTAGATTAATAGTTGTGAAACTATCCGAATACCCGCTTATTGACATACAGGATAAACCGATCCTCATCATTCAGTCCGATCCGACATGGATAGACCCGATCAAAAACTACATCAGATCGGGCACACTCCCTCAAGATAAAGCAGAAGCCCGCCGGGTAAAGAGCAGAGCCGCCCGATATTGCATCATTAACGATAGCTTGTATCGCCGATCATACTACGGACCTTGCCTCCGTTGCGTTCAACCAGACGAAGCCGACTACGTTTTAAGAGAAATCCACGAAGGAATTTGCGGGAACCATGCAGGTGCCAGATCACTTGCGAAAAAAGCAATTCGGCAAGGCTACTACTGGCCTAAACTAGAAAAAGACGCGATCACTTTAGTTCGGAAGTGCGAAAAATGTCAACGGTTCGCCCCGATCCTGCATCAACCTCCAAACCAACTCACCCCAATCTCGAGCCCTTAGCCATTCGCACAATGGGGAATTGATATAGTCGGCCCACTTCCAAACTCAAAAGAACAAAAGAAATTTTTGATTGTAGCAATCGATTACTTCACCAAATGGGTCGAAGCCTGACCTGTTGCCCGGATAATCGAAAGCAGCATCAAAAGTTTCATTTGGGAAAGCATCATATGTCAGTTCGGTATCCCTCGCGTACTAATCGCCGATAATGGAACTCAGTTCAACAACAACGGGCTCCGCAAGTTATGTAGCGACCTTGGAATTCAGAACAATTTCTCCTCACCAGGTCACCCACAGGCAAATGGACAGGTAGAGGTAACAAATCGCACAATCATCCACACCTTAGAAAAAAGGTTGGAAAAAGCAAAAGGTTTATGGGTGGACGATCTCCCATCGGTTCTCTGGGCCTATCATACCACAAGTCGAGTTTCCACGGGTGAAACTCCCTTCTCTCTCACTTACGGGACTGAAGCAGTGATCCCAGTCGAGATCGGTATGCCTTCTTACCGAATTGATACTTTCAACCCTGAAGAGAATAATCGCGAACTCCGTTATAATCTGGACGTCTTGGAGGAAAAAAAGAGAAGAAACCCGACTCCGAATTGCATTTTACAAGAGGAATATGGCTCGGGTATACAACAAAAATGTAAGGGCAAGGCATTTCAGACCTAGCGACCTTGTTCTAAAAAAAGTGCTCAATCCTAACAAACTTGAACCCAACTGGGAAGGTCCTTACAAAGTTCGACATTTTAATCGGATCGGAACATACTGGCTTACCGATCTTGAGGGAAAACTGATCAAGCGACCTTGGAATGCCGCACACCTCAAAAAATACTATCAGTAGGGGACTCATTCCCATCTTTTTGTACTCGGGACTTAGCCAACCACGAGTTGCTACCCGATCATTTCCACTTTAAGATTTAATTTTTGATGTATGATCTTTCTTTTTTCTATAAACATCCTTTTTCTGATCTCATGCTTAATCTTTTATCTATTTTTTGCATACTGAACTGTTCATACCTAATTTTTTATCTATTTTTGCATCTTGAACTGTTCTTGCAAACTATACTATTCTTCTCCCCGACTTTATTTCCTTATTGTTTGAATTCTTTTACAAGATGATAATACATTTATTCCATTTCGAAATCGACTTTAAAAGTCCCAGACCATCTTGGGCCAGCAAAAAGTTATTTTTGCTCCTACCGATCAATGAGTTTGATCAAGGGGCATAAACGTCTCAACGTTACCCCTAGATACTACGGTATCCATCATAAAGTTTAACAATCTCTTCATAAAGAGTTCGGTATCAAAAAATATATATATATATTTTGACCCTGAACTGGGGGCAAGATAGAGATCGACAAACAAAGTCAACACATTGCAACCCGATGAAAATGACTTGTTAAAATAAAACATTCATTCCATTCAACACATTGCAACCCGATGAAAATGACTTGTTAAAAATAAAACATTCATTCATTCATTCCATTCAAAAATTCTTACATCAGTAGTGATAAAAAAGAAAATGTCATACAAAATAGAAGATCAGTCGTCAACATGAACAGTCTGATCATTAGAGGTCGGGGTATCAGATCTATCAGTAGGAATGGAGGGATCAACTGCATCTCGTGAGATCGGAGCGTTCTGGCCAGTACCTTCCCGGTCACTGATAGTCTCCTCATCATCGACATTTTCGACCTCAGGATTGACAGGAGCTTTTGAAGCTTGACGTTGTGCCCTAACCTCCTCCAAAGTGACCTTAGAGAGATCAGCCGATGGATGAAGTCTTGCTATGAAGTCCTTCGCCAAGCCAAACCCTTGGACAAGAAACGGACTAGCCGTCTTAATCACAAGGGCCTTCAGTTCCGGAGAAGATCGGTAATCCTCAACGGCCTTCTAAGCGATCTGCACCTCAGCATCCTTTGCCTTCTGGAGATCGGCTTCCAACGCTTCAATTTTTCTTCTGAAATCATCCTCCCGATCCTTAGACTTAGTCTTCTCCTCATCCAACAGAGTCTTCACATCCCGAACCTCTTGGGTCAGATGATCGACCTTCTCATTCAGCTTTCGGTTGGCCACATCAGTAGCGCCTTTTGAACGCCTCGCTTCCCGAGCCGCTCGAAGAGAATACAGCCCGAGAAATGCACTCTAGAAATACAAACATACGAATCAAGCTCGGAAATACGCATGACTTCGAATATAAAAAATAAACAAATAAATTTTTACCTTTATCGCAGAATGAGAAAGCTGCTCGAAAATGTCATTTGGGGTCATTTGTGAAAGTACTTCTTGGTCGACCGGACCCAGAAGACCCTCAAAAACCTTCAGGCTTGACGTCGGACTGTTCATAAAAGAACTTCCGACCGTCAAGCCTGACAGCATCAGAGGTGCCGACAGGCTGGCACTGAGCCATTCTCCCGCCGACCCACGCGAGGGGAGAGCTCCCAAACCCGAGCGGGCTGCCGACCCAGTTCCGACCTCGGTGACCACCGGAACCGCGGTGGGAATATTTTCATCAACCTTTCTCTTCTTCTTCCAAGAAGGTTCTGGCCTAACCCGATCTGCGGGAGCCGGAGTCGAGGAAGACCTAAGAGCCGCCCCAGCCAACACATCGTCCAAATTAATGTCCATGGCTGCAAAAAGTATTGCGTTATAAAAAGAGAATTGACAGAAAAGAAAGGAAAAATTAAGTTGAGCAAAACAGATCGATTTACCTCTTTTAGATCGGTTTGATTCTTGTCTTCGGATCTTTTGTCTGCTCTTCCGATCCTCGATTACTTGAACGATTCGTACCTCGTCTTCTCGATCCGAAGGTCTTATTACAAACCTCCTATATTGTCGAAGGAGAGGTGCGATCGGGCGATCGTCAATTGTCCGATCCCTGAAGAGGCGAGGAACGAGGTCGGTAGGTCGAACCTCTAGCTGGTGAGCCAAATAATGGGGACCCCAATGTCTGTCGTCGTGAAGAACGTTGAAACCTCGTTCTTCTCTCCACAACCGATCTATTCGGCTAATGATACGATCGGACAGAGATGGGGAACGAGTGATCTTATCAACTGCACAAAGAAAGGAATTGTCAAAAAAAAAAAAAATCCTAAAACTCCCAATCTCATCTACCTGGTCGAGGACTCCATTCCCTTGGAATTGGGAAGATTTGTGGCTCGTCAACCCCGAACTCCCAACCTGGGCCACTAACGAAGAAGTAACTGTTCTTCCACCCTTTGATAGAAGATGGTAGATTACCGATCCCCGGTCTCTTATTCTGATTACCGAGATACCACCATCCAGGAGATGCCCGAGCATTCTCCTTCACGAAGCACATACACCTCAGATCGCCAAAATTCGGCTCCCACCCCATCGACCTCCACAGAACCATGAACCCAAAGAGAACCCTCCATGAGTTCGGTGTAAGCATTACAGGGCTTACCCCGATCCTATGCAGTACCTCTCTAATGAAAAGTTGAAGGGGAAACCTAAGCCCGATCTTAAATGTTTCCTCATAAAAACAGACTTCTCCAGGAAGGATATCGGTGGCACGGATCTCAGGACTCGGAATTCTAATACTGACGGAGTTCGGGATGTGATAAAGTCTTCTAATCTCGGTCTCTTTTTCCTCTCCTAGAAGATTTATATGGACGAATGGGTAAGGAGCTCGGGGAAGGTCTTCCCCGACACTTCGGTTTTGAGCGGGATTTGGGGGGATGGACCTGATCGGAGAAACCTCTATGGTTTCGAACATTGACCCCGACGTGCTGGCTCCAGAGCCACCACGATTTTCTGATCTAGGTCGGTCCGAGGGAGGATCCCGATCCGACATGACTACACTACCGTTTGGTAGGAAGGAAAAGTTGCCGGAAAACTCAAGAAAATGCGTCGGCAAATTCAAAAGTTTCGCCGGAAAACTCAAAAACAAAAGACTCGCTTTATGAAAACGCAAATAAAGGGTTCTATAGAAAAAATAAACGGTAGAAATGAAACAAGGGTACGGAAATAACTTTTTGAATGAGTAAGATGGCTGAAAAACGGTGTAAATCGAAGATTGGATGACGCTGAAACCGCAAAAATTTCTCCGGCACTCTCACGACGCTCCGACAGCAGTTCGAAAATGAGAAAAATGAAATAGGGGGGAAAAATCCCTTCCCCTCGTCCTTTTATAGCTTGCCCAACAAGCTACTAATAAAAAAAAGACACGCGGCACCTACCAATAATGGCACCTCGAGCACGACTTCCAAGTGACGGTTGGCGTCTGCCAAACTGTCACCTTGAGCATGATGACCAATTGACGGCTGACGCTTCGAAAAACGAAACGTCACCTAAGTCATGAGTTGTCCTCTCCACTCTGAGGAAGATCCAAGGTCTCTTCCCTATCACCGATTACATCGTTTGTAAGCCGGAAGGCCATTATCCACCGATCAAAAGAAACTCATCGACACCCCGAATTCAATCTGTCAACAGTCAGCATACTAACCTTATATACTTGTGGGAAATCACTTATGACATGAATTCCACAAGTAGGGGGCAACTGAAGAGGGTAAAATCTGTTGACCGATCTAATGTGGACACGTGGATAAAACACACACCCGATGAGGTAATGCGAGTTCTACTCGATGTCTTTATGATATGGTAGAAACGTACACCGATCCTAAAGAGATCTACTACACGAGCCATGTGAAATAACTATGAATGAGTTCACCGATCTCTGGTAACTGCCTCATCATATCAAAAACGAATCTTCTCCGACAGACTCTGATCTTTTGCAGGAGGTCACATGATTTCCCATCACCTGATAGCGACAGGCTGTTATGATAAAAGTTAAAATTTCGAACATACCCTCGAACGGTAATAAGCACTCGAGTGGATGACCACCCTATAAAAGAAGAAATGGTATCACATAGAGAGGTACATATCATTCCCCCAACAAATACATTCTTTTTGCATTCTCTGTTCACTGACTTGACCGTCGGAGCTTTGCAGGTCGAACACCCCACCGGTGTAAGAAACTCACCCATCAATTAACAGTTCAATCCATCAGGTTGATCTTATCACACCTCTCTTACCTCTTTTTGACATCATCAGTCATCCCAAAATGGCGTACTACTGAAGCAATTTATTTGGGTGTTAATGCCAAATTTTGACAATCGCAGCTCAAACGGCATACCATTTAAGATGCTCTAACAAAATTAAAATCAAACCAAAGCTTGATTAATTGGAAGCCCAATTTTGAATTGGGAAAAGAAATGAAGAAATGGATACTCTTGATATTGAAAACCTACTTGTAATGAGAACTCATCACAAACTAAGAACAATAGGGTAATATAGGAAAAATCTAATTGGGCCAATTAACCTGAGATTGTCTTCGATCTTGGGTTCGGAATTAAATGTACATCGACCACTATATGTTGAGGATTGGCCTGTTCTACCTATTTTAGGGAAAAATGAACATTACAGTGGGAGAAAGGTAGTCCACTAAGAAAGGCCATGGCGGCTTCATGCCAACCATCTATATATATTACGGAGTACATTACATAGCAATCAAATTTGTCATCAGAAAACGACCCCATTTTCGCCGTTTTCCCTTCCTTCTCTATCAATAAAACAAAATCAATTGAATTCCATCAAAATCAATGAAAGAAAATCAATCAAAATAGACTGCAAACAAACTCATTCAATCATCTTTTCATTCATAAAACAAAATGAGTAAAATTCAATCCAAATCGGTTAACAGAAGAAGAAAAGGGGCCTAAAACAAACTAAAGAAATGGTTTTTACTACAAAAAATTGAGGAAGGAAAGCAAATAAAGTAGGGAATTTGTACATGACTTCTCTTCTTCTGGCCACATAGATGTGTAGTTGTTATGAGATGTTTGGTTAGAATAATGCTCTAAACACTGTAAAAAAAGAGCCATTTTCAGGCAAAACCTGTCAATTATTGTTTTTGTCACCATTAATATTGGCCACTGAAAATGGAGGTGGTAAAATGTAATCGAATTTCTACATCAAATGAACATTTCTAGATAGAGATCTAATTGGACGAAGGTAGAAGTGGGTGCATGGCGGGGAAGGATAGAATAGGAATGAGGGTATTAACGATAAGCCATAGGAGAAACCAAAGAGAACCTTGATTTGTCTTCCACTCCTCTTTGTGAGAGTTTTAGTTTGACAAATGAAATGACATTACCAAAAAAATATTTATTTATTTTGCTTTCTCTTTGTTTCTGTTAGGGATATATACTAAAAGCCATATTTTTATGTATTGGACCTTGGTATTTATTTACTAATGAATTATGGTATTTCCATTTTAATGAGAATCTATATGAGCTAATGTTTGCATTGTATTACATATCTAATGTTATGTATGTGTGTCTTTTATTCTACGGAGTAGATGATCTAGTATGTGTAGAGTTCGGCTTACACACAGAAGATCAGATCATCAATTCTTGTAAAATATAAGCTTTTTGTTAACAGTCTGAGATACAGTTGGACACACCATCAGTAAGATTGTAGCATAAGATTTCAATAGGTCTGTCTTGATTATGAGGAATGGTTTAGTTCCAACTTCTCGTATTAGTACATTTGTGTATATTGAACGGGACTGTCTTGAGGTAATTGTTTTATACTGACATATAAGACAATTTATACCTCATGATTATTATGAATACTTATGTTCTTAATCCAAAAATATTTAATAGGCACATACATTTAGTGTTAGTTATTTTGATTCATAAAGAGTGAGATCTTTTAAAGGTCAATAAACTTAGTGAATTGTATAACGATATTAAATGTGTAGTGAATATTAATTATTAACAGAATCCACGTCCCGGTATAGGGATTGATGATACATCCATTAGGAAGCTTATAAGATTTGATTATGTCAAACCCTGCAAGTGAATTTTATATCCGACATATCAAATAAGTTAAGTGGAAAGTTTCAAGGAGATTTACAGATGTCAATTAAATAAAATTGCCAGAAATTTAATTTAATGGACAAATAACGTGGGGAAATAAATAAATATTTAATAACATGGAGCTCAAAATATAATTTCAGCTAAGATTGAGAGTGCAATTATAATTCTTTAGTGGACTGAATTATAATTAATGAAATAGGAAATTAATTCAGGTTGAATTAGGTTTTCCTATTTACATTAAAAACCCAATCTTATTTCTCCTTAGGTCTCTGCAATAGCCTATTTATATGCCACGTTTTTCAGCTGCTAGGGTTAGACATTCAGAATATCAGAAACCTTGATAGCAACCTGATAATAGTAGTCAAACCCTAGAGTAGCCGTCAAACAGAAGTTCATGAATAGAGCTACTCTTTGTTGGTGTTCTGGTATACAGAGGAATACAGCAGAAGACTTGAAGGTTTCAGTCGAGCATATTCGGATTTGATTGTGCAGTTTTCCAGTACGTGTTGAAACGAGATCAAACCAAAGAGATCTCGAAGATATGACCCTATTTCCGCATTGTATGGGTTGAGAGATAATTTGATCATATGAATCATTTGTTAATTTTTTTTTATTTTTTTGGGTATAGTTTATATGCATATCATTGGTTCCTGGAATTTCTGTTCCCAACAATTTCTGAACAAGAACTCTTGTTTTTGTTCATGTTGCTAATTAGTAAATGTATTCCAACTTTTTATATCAATGCAAAAGCATAACATTAGAATTAGATGATATGATTCTGGGTCATTTGATTTATCATATTATTTTTCACACTTGAAATCTCCTTGAAATATGCTTAAGTTTATCTTGAATTCGACCATCCATGCTCTGGAATCATTAATACATGATTTATGACATTGACTGTTACCCAAGTTGGGCTCTACAGCTCCTGTCAGTTGTGTCCACTAAGTTAGGGCTGTTTAAAGTTTCAAGTTCAAACTGTTGGGCATCCAGCCTGCGCACGGATCTCCAACCATTTAAGTTACAAGCTCAGCAAGTTTCAGGCTCAAACTGTTATTGTTCATATTTTTTTGTGATTATTTATAAAATTGGTGATTAGTTGAAAATGTCAAATGAAATTCAAATTTTTTTTACTGTTAAAAGGATAAAAATGTCTATTTTCATGTATGGAGCTTCATTTCTGTAAATATTTTAATGTGAGCTTCATTTATGTAATTGATTGAAATCTTAGCAATATTACAGTAAAATGCCCTTAAAAAATTGAACCAAACGATGCCTAAATTTTGGGGCTTGACATATTATTCAATAGGCATTGGGATTTCCTGTATGATTGGCTGTAGTCATAGTCTAAAATTCATCACGGATTGGTGCCTTTATTTATTTGTTTTGTTTTGTTTCCTTTTGTTTCTGATAATTTAGTCAAATTCTTAAAACTTGGCTATTGATTCATAGTGAATCGAGTGAACCACGTGCTCAAAAAACTGGTGTTTAGCTTGCTTTTCATTTTAAAAGTCCTTTGTTAGAAAGCGATTTTTAAAAATGATTTTTTAAAACGACATTAAATTGATTTTGTTGGAATTTTTTAAGGTTTCTCGTGTTATAATATTGTAATTTTAGAATGAGGATAACATTGATATATGATATTTTCTAATAGAGGGCATAATTGAATTTTAAATTTTTTAAAAGTTCAGTGGAGTCTTATCACTTTTAAGGAAGATGATTTTCAATTGAATTTTTTATTTTTTGGTTCAATAAGAACCTATTTTTAAGAAATTTAATTTTCAATAGGATAAAATAGGTGCAATTTTTTATATTATGAAAGTAAACTAGGATATTTCAAAAAAAAAAAAAAAAAAAAGGAAAAAAGAAAGAAAGTAAAACAGGATTTTTCAAGTTCTTAGTTTTAATGGGACTTTTCGTGAACAGTTCTGATCTAGTGAGCAATGGCTGACTTAAATCTAAATCAGCAAAATGAATTTGGAGTGTTGGATGGTGTAAACGATTAACGGATGCCTCACTTAAGTGACCAGGTCACTTAAGTGATGGATCCAATTACATGAACCTCGAAACCCAAATTCATTTGACCTGCCATTCCATTTAATCCCAAATTAAAAAACGCAGCCCCTCTCTCTCTCTTCCCCCCTCCCCCCAACACACTATCTGTCCTAACCCTAAATGGCTAAATCACACCCTTCCCTCTCCCGTGCGGCACCTCACCCTCCTCTCTCTTTAGCTGTCTCTCTCAGGCTTGGAAGCATTAGCCAGCGGGATTGCTCATAATGCAAGGAAAGAAAAATATTGTGAAAAATCAGATGCAATTAGGAAAGATTTGGTTGCTGTAGGGATTGCTCTCATGAACAGCCAGACATGACAACTTGGAGGCCAGCTGTTCCGCTTGCACTACAAGAGCATACTGTTGCTGCAACTTGAGTGGCTTCTAGGATTATAAATTATCAGTGTAGAATTTATAGAGTATTTAGTATTCATTACCAAAACAAAATTTAGGGTTTTTGGATTTTGAATTGTAGATGAATGCCCAATTAAGGAGGGTTTCTTTATATTCAATTGTGGGTAGAGTAGAACTGTGAGAATAAAATTCAGTGAGCTGGGATACATGTTCAATGGCATTGGCAGCCTTATAATGACGGGATGCATTCTTTTTCTAAGCTATGTATATATTTGTAGCTGATATATTATAGTTAGTCAATCCTTTTCTTAATGCAAACGAGCTGTTTTCTTTTCTTTTTCATCTCCTAATTGTATTTGAAGCCATTGTTATCAAATTCTGTGAATTTCCAGAGTTATAAAGGGGAAAAGAAACCAAGGTGGAAGGAAAATATACAGAGAACATGAAAATTACACCTTTATTACTCATCTCTAAACATTTGGCAGTATAGGGAAGGGAGTGATTTAGGGTTAGGGCAGGTGCGATTTTAGGAGAAAGAGAGGGGCTGCATTTTTGCAATGTTATCAAACTCGGACCGGCTCAACTGGTTGAACTGGGAATGGGTCCCCTTTCCGGTTGGTTTAACACAAAAACACATTCAATTCAAAAACTGTTCAACACGGTCAAAAAACTGGTCAACTTTTTTTTTTTTTAGGGGCTAAAATGACTAAAATAGCCTCAATTTTTTTTAAAATCTTTTAAAGCCAAGAAGGCTAAAAAGGAAAATTAGTCTAAAAAAATCCCAAATAGCAAAAAGAAACCCAAGTACCTAATTTAATCATACAATATTCTTATCTTGCCTTTTAAAAAATATATATAATAAAGATTGATCAATAGTAATTATCAATTTTTAATTTTGATGACTGCACATAAATTCAAATATATGAATTGATTGTACAAACATTTAAAAACATTATATTTTGAATCATTTACAGCTTTTATTCTAATAAATAAATAAATAAATAATATATTTATGACGTCACGGTTCAACCAGGTTGAACCGGTTGACCCTTAACCCGGTAAATTTTTTGGTTCGATGAACGGTCCGGGTTTTAAAACAATACATTTTTGAATTTGGGATTAAAAGGGAAGGCGGGTCAAATGAATTTGGGCTTTCGGATTCATGTAACTGGATCCATTACTTAAGTGACCCGGTCACTTAAGTGAAGCCTCCGTGAATCCCAGCTGTTTACGCCATCCAACGCCCCAAATTCATTTTGCTAATTAATATCTAAGTCATCCATTGCTGACTAGACTAGAACTGTATCCATGAACTCCAAAAACAGTTTTTTATTTTATGTTCTCGGTGAGAACAAAAAACTGTTTTTGGTTTTCTAAGTATGAAAACTTATGTGGCATATGTAAGATTGGAAATAGTTTTTGATTGTCGATTTTCTCTTTTTTACATGTATGATTATAAGTTGGCCAAGTTATGACATTTCACATAATTTACATCTTCATGCCCTTTTAATATTGGTTTTTTTTTTTTTTTGATGGGTGTAACGATATTCATATACAAACCATTGTTGGTAAACTAAATTGTGCACATACCAATCAATCAAATATGAACATTAGATGAAATAAAGTGCATGAATAGTCCATTACATAAATGAGAACAAAGTGTTGATACTACCATTAAGCGTACTGCGTATGTAATTAAAATGTCTCTTTGCCATGAATATTATTCATAAATAATAAATTAGATCCAATAAACCATTAGCATTGTATGTCATCCACATTGACCTTGATATTTCATCCCTAAGAGAAGTAATTTGCATCACATGAGCATAAAAAAAGCCAACTCCATCAACCGGTTAGCTACTACTTGCACCACCTCAATGTCCTCTCCTTTCGTACTCCGTGAACATGCGATCTGTTCGAGTCCTTTTGCGAATAAAATAATGGATGTCACAACAAGCAGTCACAATAAGGCATTGTCGAACCAATTGGTACTTTGGCATGAGTTTTAAGAATAGAAAGTCGTGCCTTTAAAACACAAAGCAACGTTGAATTACATTACGAAAGGATGAGTGGCTATAATTGAATAGCTCCCTACGCGTTCGAGGTTGTCGACTTCTACCATCCCTGTACTATTGTAAATGATACCTTTCATCACGATATTAGGGGTAAAAAACCCATAGTGCATGGGCACCTTGAATCAATAACATAATACTTTCCTGCAATCAGTAGAATTAAATATAACTAAGATAATTTAAACATTTTATATCTTTTCAAAATTCAAAATAAAACCAAAATTGTTACCGGTAGGAGGTACTGGAAACCGTGCTTCGAGCGTTGTAATTGCATCTAAAAAAATCCCTTGAATCATTTGTAGTGTCTTCCCAACCAGTATACACGTAAGTTGATTGTTGTGCAATAATAATGCTTTTACTTTAGTAATAAAGTCCCTTTTGTTATAGTTAAGTAGTTAGTAATAGGTTTCCTTATGTTGTGTTTCTCCCATTTTGTAGGATTTGGCATTCAAAACCTAGCTTGGAAATGGGTGTTGCAAGTGTTTGAAGCATAGCAAAGTTTTAAGAAGTGAAAGAGACCAAGGGAAAGCAAGAAAGCTGCTAAAATTCAAAACCTGGTGACAGAAGTCAAGCAATACCGATAGTCACATTAGGACTATCGATACTGACCATGCAAGGAAGATAAGAGCATTAACAATACTGGTAGTCACACTATAACTATCGATACTGCAATCTCACTGCCACAATTAATCATATCTAGAGAGTCATCACTACCGATAGTCACACCCTAACTATCGGTATTGCCATTGCAATATAGCAACATCACCAGCAATAAAAGACCAGCAATACCGATAGTCTACATATGACTATCGGTACTACTGAATACCGGAAACAGGAGCAGTGCAGCAAAAGGATAGCAATACTGATAGTCACTTTGGGATTATCGGTACTACTAACTGCCTATGGAAGGGTATTATTTTATTTGTTAGCCTTATGGCTTCCGTCATGACCTTTTAGTTCTAGTTTTGATGATAACAAACATGTATTGTGAGCTAATATGTTTATCTAGTGATGCAAGGTTCATATTTGTTGGAATTAGTATAAATGCATCAAGGACTCAAGTAAGACACAAACCAAGTACATGGGTTGAACCTAAACCTAGCTCATGATGACTCAAATTCAAAGAGGAATCAAGAAGACTCAATACATCTCAAGATATTGTATTTTGTTTACCTTTTGTATTATGAGTGTCTTAAGGTCATTTGTAAAGCTCTAAATTGTTAAAAGCTAAAAATGCTCAAATGACCATAGTTTGACCGTAAGAGATACACATCACTTCCATGGACTTTTTTTTTTTTTGGTAAAACTTTTTCTCAGTGATTGGTGTTTGTCTCAAGGTTGGTGAATATGGCCTCTTGCCTTGTTTTTCTCAAAATTCGCTTTTCTTCAAAAACTGGCTACGCTTTTTAAACCGGCCTACTGAGGCATTCGATATGGGGTCCCTGTTTGAATGGGACAGAGGCTGTGTTTTGGAGAATTAATCGTTATAACGAAATTTGGGATTTTCATTGAGACCGTTGGAACGGGACGTTAGTCCATTCAAATGGGTGTCATTGATTTTTAATTTCAATAGTTAGTCCGTTCGAACGGGAATCGTGGTGTTCGAACGGTATTTGCAGATTTCTCATATCTGCTGCATTTAATGCTCCCAACCACCTAGTGTGTGATTAGATGGGATGGAAACAATTAGTTCTTGGTTGAGTGCTATTTATTGCCTCTTCCTTTTTTATTTTAACATTACCTAGTGCATTTACTCTCAACTCTAAGAGCATTCAATCCTCCAAAAGCAAATACTCTCTCAGTTACCTCTCAAAGAGTATTGATTATTGATTAATAGTTGAAGACCTATTAGTGAAGCTTATTTGTTGTGCAATTTTCTGGTTAAAGCACATTCTCTTTGTTAGAGGTATGCCCTAAAACCAATCCTAAAGGACATGTCTATTTCATATTATATTAATTAGAATGTATTACTTGTCGTATATATATTAAATTATATATATGATAATGTCCATGAATAAATGATAAGAGAAATATATCTCAGGTAATTGAGATAGAGAGACTTAAATTTCTCATACACATTTATTCTAAAATAGTTCCTGCTCATAGGTTTATTAAAGATGACATTTTATAAACCATCAAGAGTAGCACAGATTTAAACCAACTCAATTGGGAGGATAGGTGGTCTTTCCTATCAGTGTGTTGACACTTAGGTTAATCTGTGGGTGCATGTTAGAGAACATGTACATTGAACTTGATCTGCTAGAATATTCCTATAGAGATTAAGTCAAAGGAATATTCTTATGTTACGTCCATATGTTTGGTAGTCCTTAGTCCTGAGACACCATAGCTATCTTGTGCTTTAGTTATTAGGGTTTGATAGTATCTTGTACAGCCTTAACCCTAAGGATGTAATCGATACTCATTGGCTCTAATAGGTCATGCATGGAGATAGATGAGTGGTCAATAAAGAATTATCACTCTCATTAGTATGAGAGAGAATGTTAAGGTTAGTTCTCAAAGATAACTCTCGATATGAATCTCGGTGAACTGTGAAAGTATTTCATAGGGTTCATCTTATTGAGATTATATTTTGAGAACACATGACAAGAGGTTAAGATAAGGGTTTTGACTTATATCCATACCCTGATTATCTTAACTGTGACATTAGGAGATGAAGGATTAAGTAACAAGAAGGGTTCACATAGTTCTACTATTCACCCAAACCTAGGGCACGTCATGACACATTGCTAGACGTCACTCATGACTAGTGAAAGCCTATTGATAAAGTGTTATCAATGAGGGCATAATTGGAGTCATTCCAATTGAACCTTAAAATAGAAAGTTTCTATTTTATGAGACATAAAGATGTCCCTGTCCACTGCTATGTTGGGGTGAACCCAAAGGGTCACACACAATAGGGCATAAGAGAGTCTTTTGAATTAAAGAGAGTAGTTTATTCTCATTTATTGTTAATTTAGTTCTTATTATTAATGGTTAATAAAAGGAGGGACTAAATAGCAAATAAAGGGAAGCTTGTCTATAAATATGAGGTTAGGGGTCAAGTTAGCACTAAGCAACCCTAGCTATCATCAAGTGGAGGCTAAGAGAAGAGCAGAGAACCCTAGGGCCATCCCCCTGTAGCCTTTCCCTCTCATAGCTGAAATCCCCACTAGCTCTCTAGCTTGCATATTGCTCAAGTGTTGACAAGTTGTAAGGATTCGAAGGATCTTGTGCTCGTGTGGATACCGTTGGAGGCTTCATCCTTTCAGAGCTCGAGTTCGAAGATCGCAAAAACAAAAGAGGTTATTGTAAGTAAGTATTTCAATAGTTTATTTATGTTATTTCTTTTTTAAATCATGATCTGATGCTTAATCGAATCCTCTCTGGAGGTTGATGGTGGATTCAGTTTTTGTAAAAAATTTTATTGTTACAAAGCTTCCGCTGCGAATCCTATTCATACCATCGATTTCCTTTCACTCTTTTACTCTACTCATTCGTTCACTTTTGGAAGATAGGGTTTGGGAAACCCGCTTGTAAAACTTGGTGCTTGTTGGTCAAACTCAAGTTTCTTGGTGTAAGGTTTGGTCTCTACCGGTCAAAGGGATCATCATAATGGATTTAGGAATCCTTGAGCTTGGTGCTTGAGGCGTGGACATAGGCTTGGTGCCGAACCAAGTTAACATCGTTGTTTGATCTCTCTTTCTCTCTATCTCCTTTATATTTGCTGCATTATATTGTCTTGATCTTTACATATTTGATTATTTGCTTGTGAATTAAAAATTGACATAGGATTGCCTTAGGACACTATTTACCCACATCTAGTGTCTCTAGTTGGGACAACAATATTTTCTAATCTTTTGAAGGGTAAAAGAATCTTATTATCCCAAGGACTATATAAGCAAACTTCAGCTAGGCTTTTGGGATATATCATCATTATGTAACTTAGTTTTATCTCTCATCTGCTCATTTTCTCTCTTTTCTCACCTACTTTGGGTAGATTAGGCTAGTTTAGGGCTGGATTTCTTGTTAGATTTATGATATATAGTACTTCTCAACCCGATCTATTATTGTACGGTGACGGATTTGGTTTTCATTTAGTTTATGCAAGTTTATTTCAAGATTTCAAGTTTCATTTCAAAGTTCTTAATTTCATTTATGCTTGATTTAATTATTTCTGCATTTATAGATAGCTATATATCATAAGGTTAGGATTTATGGGATTCCTAATCCACATCCAAGGTATATAAGATTTCTCATTGTATGTAAATGCTTGAGATACTCAGAGATTGATGCTAAGTATTCAAATCTTCAGATCCATAGGGTTTGTCCGACTTGACCATCTGTAGACTGGATTTGGTGCTTAGTACTTTGTGCACTCCAAGTGTTTGCATAAATGTCTTAAAGAATATTTATTTTCAATCTCTTATAGTATCAAAAGTATAATGATTTTTATTGCTAGATCTTCCAACCAGGTCATTCTTCAATGTAATCTAACTGAGTATTGGGTGTGAGAAATTAGAACTAAGGATGTGGATGGGATAAATTCATAGATCCCAACCCTTCATTTCAATTATTTTTATTCAAAAAATTTTCAGTGCTTTACGCACAAAATATTACTCAAATCAACAATCATTGGATTTTTCTTTTATTTTCTCTTTCATTGGGTAGCAACCCATAAGGATTTAAAGTCTTAATCGAATATCCTATTTCTGTGGGCAATGACCATGGGACTGAAAGGTTGTGATAGGAATGAACACAATGGATTCGCAGCGGAAGACATACAATAAAAGTTTTTCATATCAAAGAGAATGAATCCATTCATCACAAACTTTTCAGGAATCGTTACAAGCGTGGGGTCATGAGTTTATATCAAATACAATAACATATATTTAAATGCTTTTAAATAAACTTACTTGATTTCCTTAGCGTAGCTTTCATCGCGAGCTTCAAAGTGTATGAAGCCTCCGATGGTATCCACACGAACACAAGACCTCTTGAACCTTGTTCTCAACAAGCTAGGAGAGGGAAGAGGAGAGCACGAAATTGGGTGAGGGAGAATCCCCTTGGTGGCTCACGGCCCTAGGGTGTTTTCACTCTTCTATTTTGTCTTTTCTCTAAATGATGAGTGGGAGGCTTAGTGCTAGCATGTCCCATCATGTAGTATTTATAGAGAACCTCTAGGGGTTTCTATTTAATATTTATTTTCAAATATAACTTAATTCCTTATATATTTCTAATTAACAATAAGGTTACTAGTTAAATTAAAATTATGAAATTCTCTTATCTCTTTAATTCAAGAGACTCACTTATGCTCTTTGTTTGTGTGTGACCCATTGGGTTCACCCCAACCTAATAGTGGTTCGGGACATCTCATGTTCCCTAAAATAGAAACTTTCTATTTTTGGTTCGATTGGAACAATTCCAATTTTGCCTCAATGATAACACTTATCATTAGGCCTTCACTAGTCATGAGTGACATCTAGCAACATATCATGAAGTACCCTAGGTTTAGGTGAATAGCAGAACTATATGAACCCTTCATGTTACTTAATCCTTCATCCCCTAATGTCACTGTTAAGATAATAGGTATGGTGATCTGTCAAACCTTATCTTAACAACTTGATATATGTTCCACAAAATACAATCTCAATGAGGTAAATGCAGTGAAACTCATTTCACTATTTACCTATCACTCTGGCCAGAGATTCACTTTGAGAATTATCTTTGTGAACTGATCATGACATTCTCTCTTATCTAGTGAGAGTGATGATTCCTTATTGCACACTTATTTATCTTCATACATAACTTATTAGAGCCAATGAGTACCGATTATATACTTATGGTGGAGGCTGTACGAGATACTATCAAACCCTAGTAACCTATGCATAAGATAGCTATGGTGTCTCAGGTCTAAGGACTACCAATTAAATGGACGTAACAAAAGAATATTCATTTTGACTTGATCTCCATAGGAACATTCTAGTAGATCATGTTCAGTGTACATATTCTCTAATATGGACCTACAGATTAACTAAAGTGTCACTACACTGATAGGAAAGACGACTTATCCTCCCATTGGAGTTAGTTTAAATCCTGTGCTACTCTTAGTAGTTTATAAAATGTCCTTTTTAATAAACCTATGAGTGTGAATTGTTTAGAATAAATGTTTATGAGAAATATCAGTCTCTCTATCTCAACAACTTGAGATGTATATTTCTCTTATCATTCATTCATGGACTTTGTCATATATATAATTAAATATACAAGACAATTTATATCTTCTAATTAATATAATATGAAATAGATATGCTCTTTAGGATTGGTTTTAGGGCATATCTCTAACAGGGACTCCCATATACTATACTTGACAATTTATCCTACGCTTGGGATTAATTGCACATACAACTCCAATAGTCAAGCATCACTGGCACCATTGTCGGGGATAGGAGCAGGTAAAGACATCAAATCTAGAAAAAGCTAGAGGTAACTTGCAATTTCTTTGCAATTCCGGTAAGTTTCTTCCCTATGCAAGTAGTTAAGTTCATTGTAAATAACCAGTAGGAGTAGGTTGACTAGCTAGTGCATGTCTAATTGGAATCGTGACGAATTCAATATACTTGTAAGAGCTAGCCAAGAAGATCTAGTAATTAGGAATTTGAATTTTGTTGAAGACAATTCACAGTCTTCTTCTTCATCACCTTCTAGAAATCCGCTTATGGAGTATTAGGTGCATGTGGACCCTAAGTTAGAGCATGACCCACAAGGAACTGTTAGAGGTATGCCCTAAAACCAATCCTAAAGGGCATATCAATTTCATATTATATTAATTAAAAGGTATAACTTGTCGTGTATATTTAAATATATATTTGTTAAGGTCCATGAATAAATGATAAGAGAAATATGTATCTCAAGTTGTTGAGATATGGAGACTCATATTTCTCATACACATTTATTCTAAAGAAGTTCCTGCTCATAGGTTTATTAAAGTGGACATTTATAAACCATTAAGAGTAGCACATATTTAAATTAGCTCTAATGGGAGGATAGGTAGTCTTTCCTATCGATGTAGTGACACTATAGTTAATTTGTGGGTGCATATTAGAGAATATGTACACTGAATATGATCTGCAATAATATTCTTATGGAGTTTTAGTCAAAAGAATATTCTTATGTTACATCCATTTATTTGGTAATCATCAGACCTGAGGCATCATAGTTATCTTGTGCATAAGTTACTAGAGTTTAATAGTATCTCGTACATCCTTAACCATCAGGGTGTAATCGGTACTCATTGGCTCTAGTGGGTTATGTATGAAGGTAAATGAGTGCGCTAGAATGAATCGATAAGAGAGAGAATGTCAGGGTTTGTTCACAAAGATAATTCTCAGTTTGAATCTTCGGTCG
The DNA here is from genome assembly GCA_017140935.1 of Hamamelis virginiana. NCBI lineage: Eukaryota > Viridiplantae > Streptophyta > Magnoliopsida > Saxifragales > Hamamelidaceae > Hamamelis > Hamamelis virginiana. The sequence goes on along the minus strand of JAESVK010000907.1, from coordinate 1,497,635 downwards.
AAATGAAAAGTGAACTGTGAAAGAATTTCATCGGGTTCACCTTATTGAGATTATACTTTGTAGAACATATAACAAGTTGTTAAGATAGGGTTTGACTTAATAACCATGCTTGATTATCTTAACAGTGACATTAGGGGATGAAGGATTAAGTAACATGAAGGGTTCACATAGTTCTACTATTCACCCACACCTAGGGTACGTCATGATATGTTGCTAGATGTCACTTATGACTAGTGAAGGCCTAATGGTAAGTGTTATCATTGAGGGCAAAATTGGAATTGTTCCAATTGAACCATAAATAGAAAGTTTCTATTTTAGGGAACATGATATGTCCCGGTCCACTACTAGGTTGGGGTGAACCCAATGGGTCAAAAAAAAAAAAAAAGGACACAAGAGAGCTCTTTAATTAATGAGAGGGGTAAGTTTCTAATTTATGTAACTTAAGGAGTCTTTTGAATTAATAGTTAATTAAAGAGGACTAAGTTGCAAAATTAGAAACCCTAGTATTTGCCTATAAATACAAGTGGATGAGTGCATGCTAGCACTAAGTCCACTCCCACCCTAATAGAAGAGAGGCATTCATCCAATGAGGAATTCCCTAGAGGGCCGTGAGCTCCCTATCTCCCCTTAGCTGTGAGTTGCTCTCTCTCCCTTTTCATCTTGCATTGATTCAAGTGTTGAACAAATGCGGGAAGATTAAAGGGTCTTGTGTTCTTGTGGATACCGTTGGAGGCTTCATACTTTTGGAGCTTGGATTCGATTGGAGTTTCGCAAAAGCAAATCAAGTAAGTATGTTAATTTGTTTAAATACTTGTTCTTGTATGATGTTTATGATCCTATGCTTGTAATTCGAATCATGGATAGGTTTGATGAATGAATTCTATTTAAATAAAAAGTTTTATTGTTCGTCTTCCGCTGCGTATCCATTATCATCAAATCCTTTAAGGAACATGAGGAAATTGCACTAGTAATGTAAATGGTGTTAGCCCTAACGTCCTTGACCTTATTTTGATGATAACTAAACAATATCCTTCTTCTAACAAGTGGTTGAGTGTTGTATCTCCATAGATTCTTATTGTAGCTCTCATTAACATTCATCAAGTAATTCAAGTGCTCTTTGTTCAAATCAAAGCTCATGGTGATCTAAACTTCAAGTGTCAAGCAATTCAAAGAAGTTCAATCCTTGAAGACCAACTTGAAGACATGCTCAAGCTTATGAAGGCCAATTGAAGTCAAGTTGATCTACAAGTTTTTAGGAACTCCTTGTAAGGTTTCCCTCATGATTAATTGTGTAAATCTCAAGAGAAAATCTTTTACATCTCATTATGCATTAGCATTCATGCTTTAAATTGCTTTCAAATTTGGCCAAAAATGTTTTGGATCACTTAGTTAACTTGTCAAAGTGTTTGGTGTTGATTTTGACTTAGAAATTTCGAATTATTGACTTTACAACTTCCTTAGTCGACTAACCATTTAGTCCTAGTTGACTAATCGAAATCCAGAGGCAGTGTTTTACGAAATTCTAAGTTAGTCGACTAATCACCCTTGACTAGTCGACTAATGGTTTTTCAGTCGACTAATCACCCTTTGCTAGTCGACTAATGAAAGGTTAGAAGCCATGTTTTGGTTGCAACTTTGCTAGTCGTCTAATACCCCTTGGCTAGTCGACTAATCAATCCCGGATCAATTTTTTCCAAAGTGTTTTAAGTTGCTAGTCGACTAACTCCTCTTGTCCTAGTCGACTAACAAACCCATAAATTGTTCAAACATATTTTCAACTAGCTAGTCGACTAATCACCTTGTGCTAGTCGACTAACCGAGCCCGGGAATGAAAAATCCTTTTGAAAAAGCCTTGTTAGTCGACTAATAAGCTTGTCCTAGTCAACTAATGGTTCTGCAACTTCAAAACGGTTCTTTCTTCTTATAGCCATTCGAGCATTTAATGATCCCCAACCACCCTAAACCTCTCTAATCTGACTCTAAGGGTTTCAAACGGTCATTTAGGCTCTAGTTCTTTATATATTGAACAAAGCTCTCATTTATTGTCAACTAAGTTGATTAATCTCTTTTCTCTTAACATTCATTACTCTCAAGCATTCAATATTCATACTTCTCTTTGACAAAACTCTTGTGATATATCTATTTGATCATTTGAGAAGTTATTGTGCCTTTGTATTCATTACAAATCAGCTTTGTGAAGCATTTATTGTATTACTCCATTTTCAATCTTCTTGTATTGTAAGATTGAAAGGGTTTTGTGAGAACTCTTGTGAGTGAGTTGTCTTCCACCTTGAAAGAAGGCAAGTGTAAAGGTTTCTCCACCTTGAAGGAGTTGTATAGTGGATTAACCCTCTTGACGGAGTTCTTGAGGCGTGGATGTAGGCGGAGACCGAACCACATTAAATCGTTGTGTTTGCTTTTCTAACTCAATCTATTTATTTCAAGTTATTTATCGGTTATTTGTTATATTGAGTTGTTATTTAATCTTGCATTCTATCTATCCATTTTCTTGTTTGCAAAAATCTTGTATCCAATTTTTGAAAAATTTTTTATATGCCTATACTCTATTCACCCCTTCTAGAGTATATTTTGGGCCAACAATTGGTATCAGAGCAAGTGCTCATTATTTTTCAAACTTGTTGAGCTAAAGATCATGGCAAATCAAATGGGAACCAACCCCGATAGATCTTCATATTTTTATGGTGAAAACTATGGATTTTGGAAAAATAGAATGCAAAATTAGATTGAATCTTATAACATAAGAATTTGGAAAGTTATAATGAAAAAGAATCAAAATGTTTTCAAAAAGGATGCCGAAGGGCAACTTGTTCCCAAAACCTTGGATGATTGGACATAAGATGACATGAAAGTTATCCAAATTAATTCTAAAGCAAAAACCGTATTGTATTGTGCTATTAATGTTAGTGAATACAATCGAGTTTCATCATGTGCTACGGCACAAGAAATTTGGAGAAAACTTGAGGTCACTTATGAAGGTACCAAACAAGTTAAACGTTCCAAAGCTCTCATACTTAGACAAGATTATGAAATGTTTAAGATGATTGAAGGTGAAAATGTTAGATATATGTTTACTCTTTTTACTAATCTTTTGAATGAATTGCAAGCTTAAGGGTAAGTTATTCCTAATTATGACATTGTGTCTAAGATTCTTCTAGCTCTTCCACCCTCATGGAGTCCTAAAATCACCGCCATACAAGAAGTCAAGGACATTGAGGAGATTGATATTGATGAACTTTTAGGCTCCCTCATCCTCATTACTCATGAAATAGCTATGAATAATGAGAATGAGGCAATTCAAAGTGAGAAAGACAATGCCCAAATGAAGAGAACTCTAGCTCTTCAATCCTCCATTCTTGGAGCAAATGATGGTGATGACTTCACCAACATTGATGATGATGAGGACATGGCTCTTATCACTAGGAAATTTCAATCCTTCCTAAGGATGAAGAAGAACCAATCAAGACAAGGAAATGGGAGAGTTGTTAAAGCCAATGATGGTAGATGCTTCAATTACAAGAAGTTTGGCTATATTTTATTGCACATTGTCCTAGCAATAACTCATCATCCAATAACAACAACTTTCATTCTAGAAATGATCAAAGAGGCAAAGGGAAAGCAATGGCCGCCACCACCACTACTTGGGATGATATTCTTGAGGATGCAAAGAGTGATGAAGAGACCACCCAAGAGGAGACGGCTAATTTTTGCTTATTTGCCAACATTGAGGAATCTTGCTTCATGGCAAATGATGATGAAGACAATGAGGTAAATTCTAATTCAAATTGTGATGATGATGAATGTGATTTATCTTTAGAGGACTTTCAAAATATGAGTAAACTATTTTATGATAAAAATTGTGTTTTAAAAAGGGAACTTGAATCTTTGAAGAAAAGTCTCTCAACTCTCAAAAATGAAACATTAGCATTAGTGAATGAAAATTCCAAATTGACTTTGCTAAATTGAAAGCAAAGAAATGAGATTGAGACCTTGAGAAACATACCTTCCACTTCCAAATCTTTAATTGACTCTTCAACTTTTGAAAATGAAAACAAACTTTTGAAATCAAAAGTGGAAGACTTAAACAAAATTGTTTACAAATTTACAAGTGGAAAAGAAAATTTTGATAGGTTACTTGGAGCTCAAAGAGTTGGGCTAAACAAAGAAGGATTAGGCTATGTGTCAAATATTAACTCTAAAAAGTCTTCACTTTATTTAGACTTCTTTGTTAAAGCTTCAATGAAAGTGGACACCAAGAAACCAAAACCAAAACCAAAACCTCATTCTCATTCACAAGTTACTAAACAAAATCCTAATGCTATTTGTCATTATTGTGAGAGGAAAGGGCATGTCACATTCAAATGTCCATTTAGAGGAAAAAGAGGACTTGGGAAAATGGTAGCTTGGATTAAAAGGGAACATTCATCCAAGAAATCATTTGAACCTAAGACAATTACTATGAATGAACTTGAACGTTTGAGAATCCTAACCTTATAGGACCCAAGAGATTTGGGTACCAATAGTTCAATTATATTGTGTTTATAGGTATGCTTGAAATCCATAAACAAAAAGGACCAATGATATTTGGATAGTGGATGCTCAAGGCATAGGACCGGTGACAAAAACAAATTTATTTCTCTTACTTTTAAAGATGGTGGACTTGTAACCTTTGGTGATGATAGCAAAGGCAGGATCATTGGTAAATGTAAAATTGGTAATGGTTCTATTACTATTGATAATGTTTTGCTTGTTAGAGATTTAAAGCATAACTTGCCTAGCATTAGTCAATTGTGTGATAATGGCTATTATGTGAACTTTACTTCTAACTCTTGCAATGTTTTGGATAAAAACAAAATCAATATCCTTATTGCTAAACGTTTTGGAAATGTGTATATCACTTGTTTTGAAGACTTAACATCTCAAGATGTGACTTGCCTTTCCGCTTTACAATATTCAAATTGGTTATGGCATAGGAGGCTTGGGCATGTTAACATGGGTTTACTTCAAAAGCTTTCTCAAAATGAACTTGTTGTAGGCTTGCCCAAAGCTAATTTTTCAAAAGATAAAATTTGTGATGCATGCCAATTTGGAAAACAAATCAAAACTAGTTTTAAAACCAAAGCGCATATTTCTACATCTAGGCCTTCGGAATTGTTACATCTTGATTTGTTTGGACCAAATGATGTAGCTAGTCTTGGTGGTAAACTTTATGTCTTTGTCTTAGTTGATGATTACTCAAGGTATACTTGGGTTCTATTCTTATCTCACAAAAGTGATACATGTGGTGAATTCATAAAACTTTGCAAAAGACTTGAAAAAGAACAAGGCCACTCTATCATTAGTGTGAGAGTTTAAGAACCAAGACATCAAAAATTTTTGTGATGCACAAGGATACTCACATAATTTTTCGGCCCCAAGAACTCCACAACAAAATGGAGTGGTTGAAAGGAAGAATCGTTCTTTACAAAAAATGGGTAGAACCATGTTTAATGAACACAAACTTCCTAGAACCTTTTGAGCGGAAGCGGTTAACACCGCTTGCTATGTGGGAAATAGAATGGTTATTCCTAGCCAAAACTCCATATGAGCTATGGAAAGGTCGATAACCAAATATTGGTTACTTCAAAGTTTTTGAATCCAAATGTTTTATTTTAAATGATAAAGATTATCTTGCTAAGTTTGAGTCTAAATCCGATGTGGGTATTTTTATTGGTTACTCTACTAATAGTAAAGCCTATCGTGTTTACAATAGACGTACTCTAACCATGCAAGAATCTATTCATGTTATATTTGATGAAACTAATCCATTTGTTTCCAAGAATGTGGTTGAAGATGATGAGAATAGCAAATTATTATCTAATACTAATGAAGAGCTTGGCAAGCTTAACATTAGTGCTACTTCATCAAATGATGCATCTCAAGAGGAACCAAGGAAGGACCCTCCAATTGAAGAAGGTGAACCCTCAAGTGAACCTCAAGAGTCACAAGAGTTGCCTAAAGCTTGGAAATTTGTGAAGAATCATCCAATTGATCAAGTAATTGGTGATCTTTCACGCAAGGTGAGAACTCGTTCTAGTCTTAGAGATGCTTGTAACCATATTGCATTTGTTTCACAAATTGAGCCTAAAAATTTTATTGAAGCCGAAAATGATAACAGTGGGATTATCGCCATGCAAGAAGAACTTAATCAATTTGAAAGAAAAAAAGTTTGGGAACTTGTACCTAAACTTAATGACCATACCATCATAGGCACAAAATAGATTTTTTGAAATAAAAAGGATGAAGATGGTAATGTTGTTAGGAATAAGGCAAGACTTGTTGCACAAGGCTATAACCAACAAGAAAGTATTGATTATGATGAAACATATGCACCGGTTGCTAGACTTGAAGCTATTCGCATGCTTCTTGCATTTGCTAGTTTTAAGGATTTTTAAATTATATCAAATGGATGTGAAAAGTGCATTTTTAAATGGTTACATTACGGAGGAAGTCTATGTTAAACAACCTCCTAGTTTTGAAGATAATACTTTTCCAAACCATGTATACAAACTTTCTAAAGCACTTTATGGTTTAAAACAAGCACCAAGAGCATGGTATGAAAGGTTAAGTAGCTTTTTGTTCTCAAATGGTTTTATTAGAGGCAAAATAGATATTACTCTTTTCATAAAGCTTAAAGATAGTGACATGTTAATTGTTCAAATTAATGTTGATGGTATTATTTTTGGTGTTACTAATGATCTTCTTTGCGAGGAGTTTGCTAAGTTTATGCAAGATGAATTCGAAATGAGTATGATGAGAGAATTAACATTCTTCCTTGGACTTCAAATCAAGCAAACCAAAAAAGGCATTTTGATTAATCAAGCCAAGTATGTGAAGGACATGTGGAAGAAGTTTGGCATGGAAGGTGTAAAGTCCAGTCCTACACTAATGAGCCCCACAACTAAGCTCGATCTTGATGAAAATGGTAAGAAGGTAGACCAAAAACTATATCGAGGTATGATTGGTAGTCTTCTTTATTTAACCGCAAGTAAACCGGACATTATGTTTAGTGTTTGTTTGTGTGCTAGATTTCAAGCTAATCCCATGGAATCCTACTTACTCGCCGTTAAACGCATATTTAAATATCTTGTTGGGACTTATGATTTGGGCTTGTTATATCCTAAGCATGCTTCATGTCAATTTGCTAGTTTTTCGGATGTGGATTTTGCCGGTTGTAAAACCGACCGAAAGAGCACTAGTGGCACCTTGTCATTTTATTGGCAACTCGCTTGTCTCTTGGTTTAGCAAGAAACAAACATCGGTAGCTCTTTCCACAACCGAAGCGGAATACATTGCCGCCGGAAGTTGTTGTGCTCAAGTCTTGTATATGAAACAACAACTTGAAGACTATAGGATTCATTTCACTCACATACCTATTCGTTGTGATAACACTAGTGCTATTAATATTTCTAATAATCCATGTTTGCACTCACGTACAAAACACATTGAAATTATGCACCATTTCATTCGTGACCATGTGCAAAAGGGAGATGTTGAACTAGAATTTGTTAGTACTGACAATCAATTGGCGGACATCTTCACGAAACCTCTCAAAGATGATCATTTTTGCACAATTCGGTGTGCACTTGGTATGATTAGGCCAATGGAATTGTAATTGTGCATGTTGTTGTATTTTTCTATTTTTTTTGCCTTTTTGAGATGACAAAAGGGAGAAATATTTGAATACTTTGAATCAATGATGTTTTTGAGCTTGTTTATTTCTTCCTTATATGTCATTGTTTATTGAGAATGTGATTGCGTGCAATCGTAGGCCTCAATTGGATGAAGTTTACCCCTAATTATGCTTTAATAAACAGGAAATTGATTAATTTTAGGATAAATAACTGAAGAACTGTGTTTTCGGGCTTATTGCAGGATTTTGGCCAATGGAACCATGTTCGAATGCATTTCAATGAAGCCCGAGCTGAGGATAAAGACCTAGATGTCGCTAAGGAAGCACCGAGCATTATTTCGAGCTGAATTGAAGAAGAGAAGATCGTCTATCGATAAATGAACATGAGTATCGATAGATGATGGTCCCTGTCAACTAATTTTCAAATTTATGCAAGACCTATCAATAGCTGGCATCATCTATCGATAGCTGTGAGCCTCTGACCTCATAATCTCAGATTCAAAAACATCATCTATCGATAGGTGATATCCTCGCTATCGATAGATGACATGCTCTGTTCCAAGGCAATTTTTACCATACGAGTTCTCTATCGATATATGTTCGTGTTCTATCGATAGATGCCATGGTGATTTCAAATATTCGAGTTCTCTATCGATAGGTGGTTAACCCCTATCGATAGAGAACCCCTAAATTCGACTGATCTGAGATATTTTCTTGTAAATAAGTGGTGTTTGAGGGGTATTTTGGTCTTTTCACCCCCTAGGGTTTATGGGAACTATAAATAGTATGCTTTTTAGAGAGATTTTATTCCCTTTTTAGCTATTTTTCCTTTTTTAGTATATTCTAGGTTCTGCACTTTTTCCTAGGCATTTTCTTGGCAACCAAACACTCCTGAATCTTCTCTAAAAGTCCTACGATCGAAGTATATGGTGGATAAGCGTTCAAGGACTGCCAATCTATCGCATGGCCGGCTAGGTCTCTTGGCGATGGGGCTTTGATAAGGATTTGGGTGAGGTTTTTTATACCGTTTTGTAATTAATGCTATGAAATGTTGGGATAAATTTGTATTCGCAGACATTTGTGTTTAAATATTGGATTTATCTGTTAATGGTTTTCTGTGATTACTTTTACATTCGAATGCAAATGGTGATTTCGATGATGGATGATTGAATAAATAATGATTTAATCGCTAGCATAGGTTATGCATTCTCAATGAGCATTGATATCTTATGGCTTTTGATTAATTATTAGATATTTAATCATTCATAGCTTTTAGGTTAACCTAATCTTGTAGTTTAGGTTTTCCATTATCCCACAATAAATAGCATTTCCTATTACAAACGGTTCATGCTCACCTTAATTCAATCCGATCCCCATAGCCATTTTCCATATTTAATTTTACTTAATTTTTAAGTATTGCATTTGCGTTTGTTATCTATTAAGGGAATCAACCAATCAATCAAATCAACTTTGAAATTAATTCTTTCTAGATTAGAATTCTTTTCAGCTGCTTATTTGAGTTAATCACCGTTCTCTGTGGACGACCCTCACTCACCCTGACTTTTCGAATTGAGGTTAATCATCTGTTGAGTGTGGTCTTATAAATACTAAATTTCGAGTCGTGTCGAGGAATTAACCTCCCTTGCCGCAGCGCGGCTAAATTTTTGGCGCCGTTGCCAGGAAACATGTATTGAATTGAATAGTAAGTTTTAGATGTCTATTCTAGCTATATATATATATATATATATATATATATTATTTTCTTTTTCCTTGTTGCCTTTGATGTGCTTGTTCTTGTTTCAGGTGGCTTGATCTAATCAATTCCAACTTGCTTAAATTTGTGCGCTAAAAAGCCATTGAAGGCTAAAATTGCTAAAATTGCTAAAACAGGTTGGATAGGACCGCATAAAGACTAGCTATCTGGATCGAAGGGAGTTCTTTTAGCTCTTTTCTTCTTTTTAATTGTTGCATTGCATCATATTTTGAGCATACTGTGGGTGCGGGTTTAGGGTTTGCATGCACAGTAAACGTTCCATTCCACAAGAGTTGCACCCTTTGGACCAGAACTTAGAGACTACTTTGAGAGCTGCTAGGACTTCTCTTTGCAACACTCAAGAGTCACCACCAACTGTAGACTCAGATATGGGAAATGCCTTAGAAAATAATGGTGGTGGAGCTGCTCAGCAAGCTCCGCCTATACCTAGGTTGTTGAGAGACCATTTCATGCCAAACACATTCAGTCCACCCTCATGCATACAAATTCCAAACATAGAAGAGCTGACTTATGAGATCAAACAGCCCACCATTCAAATGCTCCCGAAATTTTATGGGTTAGATTGTGAAAACCCATACGATCACTTGACTGAGTTTGTGAACATATGTAGTACCATAAGGATTAGAGATTTCCCACAAGAGTCTCTACGTTTGTTCCTCTTTTCTTTCTCCCTGAAAGATAAGGCAAAGCACTGGCTTACCTTCCTCGAGACTCCTCAACCCATCACCACATGGGACGAGCTTCAGAGACTATTCCTTGCCAGTTATTATTCCATTGGGAAGACTTCCCAAATGTGTCATAGCATCACCCACTTATCCCAAATTGAGGGAGAGTCTTTTTATGAGTTTTAGGAAAGAATGAAAGAATTACTTAGACTTTGCCACATCATGATATCCCTAGGTGGCAAATAGTGTAAGCATTCCTCAAGGGTTTACGGGAGAGAGATATGCAATTAGTTCATTCAGCCTGTGGAGGGTCTGTTCTGAGAAAGAGTGCCGACGAGGTGTGGACTCTATTTGAGACAATGAGTGAGGATTCTTACTATATGGAATCCATAGGTTTGACTGAGAGAGAGAGAACAACCCCAACACCATCTCCATCATCCTCTTCTTCGTCTAAGAAAGGAGGCATTTATGAGGTCGAACAAACCAAATTAGTGAATCAACAAGTTGAGGCGTTGTCTAAAAAAATGGACCAACTCATTGCATTACAAGAAAAACCTTTTAAAGCCATCGTCAATTTAGTGTTCGAACCTTGCACCATTTGTAATAATTCATCCCATGATATATTGTCTTGCCATATGGAAGGGCAATATCCCGATTCATCACTGAGCAAGTCAATTTGGCCCAAGGGTACATGCAATAGCGTAGTTACCCGTATTCAAATACCTATAACCCTGGGTGGGCCAACCACCCAAACTTTCGTTGGGGCCAACAACCTCCTAGACCTAATGTCCAGAACCCACAGCCAGTAAGACCCAGTTACCAAGGGATGAATCAGGGCATGGTTGTACCCTATAGGCCTCCCCACCTCCAAGGTCAATTTCAACCTCAAGGTGCCATTGCACCTCAATCACAGCCGACTTACCATCCTCCACCACATAATGTTCAAGCACCTCAACCCCAACCCCAACCGACCCCAAAAACCCCAGGATTTGAGGAGCAAGTGTTGAATACCTTGAAAAGCATGGAAACAAATAACCAAACAACCAACCAACTCCTCCATTCTCACTCACAATCCATAGCTAAGCTTGAGACTCAGGTTGGCCAATTAGCGGCCACTTTGAATCGAAGAGAGGAAGGTAAATTGCCTAGTCAACCGATTAGGAATCCCAAAGGAGCATATGTAGCTGAGAGTTCTTCCTCTCAAGAGCCAGTTAAGCATGAAGAAGTCCAAGCCATAACAGTCCTTAGAAGTGGGAGAATTGTGGACAACAAAGTAGGGGATGACGTTAGGGATGAAGGTATCTCACCCCCTCTTGAGGAATTAGCAAGTGATGAGAGTGGCAAGAGAAAAAGAAATTGAGGAAGAAATAGAGAGGGATAACTTTCCCACCAATAAGGAAGACCCAGTGGCATCTTATGTGCCTAGGGCACATTTTCCTTCGGCGCTTGTGTCGCCTGCCAAGAAAGCCAAGAAATGAGCCTCAGTTGATGATATACTCAAGGTGTTCAAACAAGTTAGAATTAACATTCCACTTTTGGAGGCAGTAAGGCAAATCCCGTCTTATGCAAAATTTCTGAAAGATTTGTGCATCCAACAACGCAAGGAGGGCGTGCATTTGACCAAGTCGTCTGCCCTCATAGATATTGCTAGTGCAGTTTGTCAGTACCAAATCCCCATTAAGAAAAAGGACCCAGGGACACCTACCATTCCATGTTTTCTAGGAAATCATTATGTAGATAGAGCCTTGGTGGATTATGGGGGCAAGTGTGAACATTTTTCCATACTCAGTGTATGCAAAGATGGACTTGGGAGAGCTAAAGCCAACACCTACCATTTTGCAGTTTGCTGATAGGTCAACCAAGGTGCCTAGGGGAGTTTTACATAATGTGCTTGTCAAGATAGAATCATTCGTCTTCCCCGCGGATTTCATTGTCTTGGACATGAAACCCATTGATAGCAATAGACCACAAATCCCGTAATCATAGGTCGACCATTGTTAGTGACCGCGAGTGCAGTTCTTCACTGCAATACTGGAATTATGGAGGTGTCATTCGGTAATCTAAAGGCCAAGCTTGCAAGTTTACCATGCGGCTAACCATCCTCATCACTTTGAGGAATGTTCATTCGTTGATGTCATTGATGAACTTGTAGAGGAATCCCTACCATTTATTCTCACTGAGGACCCTTTAGAGGCATGCCTTGCCTATTTGGATACTGACAGCTTTGACATCGACTCAGCCATTGAAGAAGTTAACCAAATTTTGGAGTCATCCCAGAGTATAAGTAGCCTAACTTGGATGCCTAAGCCAGAACCCTTACCCCCTGTGGCCAGTGTACCTATGCCCAGCTCTTTGGAGTCACCTCCCACACTTGAGCTCAAGCCCTTGCCAGCTCATCTTAAGTACATGTTCTTAGGGCCCAATGACACTCTCCCAGTGATTGTTGCCTCATATTTGAATAGTCTACAAGAGAGAGCCCTTATGGATACCTTGAGAAAGTATAGGGAAGCTATAGGGTGGTCTGTGGCAGATTTGAAAGGGATAGACCCATCCATTTGCATGCATAGAATTCATTTAGAATAGGGAGTTAGGCCATCGAGAGAAATGTAGAGAAAACTCAATCCAAATATGAAGGAAGTAGTGAAGAAAGAAGTGCTCAATTTGTTAGATGCGGGTATCATATACCCCATCTCATACAGTGAGTGGGTAGCTCCTACCCAAGTTGTTCCGAAAAAGTCTGGAATCACAGTGGTGGCCAATGATCAGGGTATTCTAGTCCTAACTAGAGCCACCACTGGATGGAGAGTGTGCATAGACTATAGGAAGCTGAATTCCAAGACTAGGAATGACCATTTCCCACTCCCATACATTAATCAGATTCTTGAGAAATTAGCGGGTCAGAGCTATTATTGTTTCTTAGATGGTTATTCTAGATATAACCAGATAGCAGTGTACCCAGAAGATTAGGAAAAGACTACTTTCACATGCCCTTTTGGCACTTTTGCCTTTAGGCGCATGTCCTTTGGGCTGTGTAATGCGCCAAGTACATTCCAGCGATGTATAACGGCCATTTTTTCTGATATGATAGGTGAGTTCTTGGAAGTATTCATGGATGATTTTTATGTATTTTGATCCACATTTGATGAGGTCCTGTCTCACTTAGATAAGGTTTTGAAAAGATGTTATGAGAAAAACTTAGTGCTGAGTTGGGAGAAAAGCCACTTCATGGTCCAGGAAGGGATAGTGTTAGGACATGCTGTGTCAAAGAGAGGTATTGAAGTGGATAGAGCCAAGGTTGAGTTGATAGCAAAGTTACCACCCCCAACCACTGTCAAACAAATCCGATCATTTCTAGGACATGCGGGCTTCTAGAGGCGATTCATCAAGGATTTTAGCAAAATCGCTAAGCCCATGTGTAATTTGTTGGCCAAGGATGTGCCCTTTGTTTTTGACAAGGAGTGCATGGAAGCATTTAAGAGACTTCGTTCATCTTTGAGCACTGCCCCAATCATGCAAGCACCCAATTGGTCTCTTCCATTTGAGGTTATGTGTGATGCCTCAGATTATGCGATTGAGGCAGTCCTAGGGCAGAAAGTAGGCAGAGTTTCCCATATGATTTACTATGCTAGTAAGACACTTGTTGATGCTCAAATCAACTACACCACAACTGAGAAAGAACTTCTAGCAGTGGTCTTTGCATTTGATAAGTTTAGGTCATATCTTCTTGCATCCAAGGTCATTGTTTATTCAGATCATGCTGTATTGAAATACCTTTTATCTAAGAAAGAAACAAAACCTAGATTGATTAGGTGGATACTCTTGCTTCAAGAGTTTGATTTTGAAATCAAAGATAATAAGGGATGTGAAAATGTAGTTGCTGACCATTTGTCAAGAATTCTGGTAGATCAGCCTCTAGACACTGCACCCATTCATGATAGGTTCCCCGATGAGCAATTACTGACCATATCACACCACCACTTGCCCTGGTATGCCCATATTATCAATTATCTCGTTACGGGACTCATTCCATCAGATTGTGATAAAAACAGAAAAAATCATTTCTTTGCACAAATTAAATACTATTTTTGGGAAGATCCAATTCTTTTTAAATATTGTGCGGATCAAGTAATTCGTAGATGTGTCCCGGAAATTGAAGTGCAAGATATTTTGAAATTTTGTCATACCTTGGCATGTGGGGGTCATTTCAGTGGAAAAAAGAGTGCTGCAAAAGTCTTGCAGTGTGGGTTTTATTGGCCTACACTCTTTAGAGATGCCTTAGATTTCTGCAAGACTTGTGAGAATTGTCAAAAGATGGGGACAATCTCCAAGAGAGACATGATGCCTTTGAGCCCAATTCTGATAGTTGAAAATTTTGATGTGTGGGGCATCGATTTCATGGGACCATTCCCAGTCTCTCATGGTTTTGTATATATTTCGGTTGCTGTGGATTACGTTTCTAAATGGGTGGAAGCAGTGGCAACCAGAACCAATGACCACAAGGTTGTGGTGAAATTATTGCAATAAAATATTTTCTCTAGATTTGGGTTCCCTAGTGAAATTATAAGTGATGGAGGATCACATTTTAACAATAGGCCTTTTGCAGCACTCGTTGCGAAATACTCCATTACCCATAAGGTTGCAACCCCATACCATCCCCGGACCAGTGGTCAAGTAGAGGTGTCCAATAGAGAAATTAAGCACATTTTGGAGGAAACTGTCAGGCCTGACCGAAAGGATTGGTCACTGCGCTTGAATGATGCACTGTGGGCATATAGGACAACATATAAGACTCATATTGGCATGTCGCCATATAGACTTGTGTTTGGGAAGCCACGCCACCTTCCAGTTGAGTTGGAGCATAGAGCTTTATGGGCAATCAAAAAGTTCAATTTTGAAATGAATGAAGCAGGTTTGAATCGAAAACTGCAAATTAGTGAACTATAAGAGATTCGCAGTGAAGCATATGAAAATTCCAAAATTTACAAAGAAAAGATGAAAGAGTTTCATGATAGTCACATTAATAGGAAATCTTTTGAACCAAATCAAAAGGTGTGACTATTCAATTCCAAACTGTGTCTCTTTCCTGGTAAACTGAGATCCCGATGGGATGGCCCTTTTGTTGCTGTGAAGGTGTTTCCCCATGGAGCAGTTGAAATAAGAAACCCAAAGTGGAGCTCGATTCACTGTGAACGGTCAAAGGCTAAAGCATTTCATTGAAGGAATTACCAATGACAATATTTATGATGGTTTGGTGGTGGATTCAATGTCCTTAGAGGACCCTGTATATGAGTTGAATTAGGACACTGCAAGACGTTTGGCTGAAGACGTAAAATTTAGCTATGCTTGGGAGGAAACCCATGAGTTAGTTTGTTTTTCTTTTTAGTTTTTGGTTGTTTTTAGAGTTACATGTTAGAACCTTTGGGTTGATGCTCCCTTAACATTGAGGACAATGTTTCATTTAAGTTGAGGGGATCATTTATTTCATTCATTACTATTCTTGTGTTGTGCCATTTGTAATTATTGTTGATTTTGAGCTTAATTGTGTAGTCATGGATGAAAACCATTGGTTGTCTTGTTTAAATGCTTTCCATTATGGTAATAATGAGCATGTTTATTGGAATGGATAGTTGATTAATTATGCTTGTATGCTGCCCATACTTACTGATTTGTTGCTCTATTCTCTTTGAAAAGCTAGTTAGAATTGTCCTTAAAATGATCACATACACGAGCTTTAGTGAATTAATCATCATGTTGATTGAGTAAGAGTTGAATCTTAAAAGAAGAGTGGAGATTTGGAACCCTTTATTCATGTTTTGAGCCATTGTTCTTATTCTGGGGGTAGTATAAATGCTCTATTAATATTTGGTTTCTTGCTTTGTGCTAATGCTTGCAATTGCTTTGATAAAAATTTGCATTTGTGTACAAATTAGTTGATCAATTGAGAACATTTTAGCATTTTTTGAAAGATGATTTTAGGCCTTCGTTTGTATTTGTATCCAGTTTTTATTTCTTGTTTATGGTTGTTATTACCCTAGCACCCCATTTTGAGCTTAAACACTTACATATTCTTTATGCAAAACCTAAGTAACCTCGGGGGGTGTGTTTAGTCTTGGGTAGTGGGATTGTGTTGTCGTCAGTCCATTCCAAATAACTCCATTCCTTTTTGTTCCATTCTTTTTCATTGTACAGCTTATCTTATCTGTTAATGTAAAAAAAAAAAATTAAAAAAAAATATATACATTTTCGATAAGTGTCAGAGAGCTCCACCTATCGATAGGTCCATGACCGCTATCGATAGGTGACCTATCGATAGCGGTCATCCACCTATCGATATCGATAGAGATCTCGTAATTTTGAAAAAAATAAAAGGACCCCGCAGCTGGGACCCTTCTCATTCCCGCCTTCCCCTCTTCCAAAAAAACGGTTCCTCCCGTCCATAACTACCAAGACCTTTCAGTTTTCGCCTCTTCGCACTCCGGATTGACGACTACATATACCTCTCGTCTTCTATCCTTCGTTGGTATTCTATTTAGTGTTCTTCGCATTCTTTTGAGATTGTCTGGTGCTGTTTCGATATTATTATGGGTGGTTCTTGTTTTTGTTTTAGTTTTCATTTTGGGAACTGTGGATTGTTGTGGAAGTTGAGTGGAGTTGGAGGGCAGTATTTGTGAAATTAGGGGTGTGATTTTCTGCTTTGTTGTGGTTTTGGATTGGTTGAGGCGTACACATTTTATCTTGCGAGTATGAGCCGCCCCCGAAGATCCACCACTGCATATTCCGGATAGGGCAGGAAGTCGGCTGTTGTTGACTCAGGTTCTGATTCGGGCGAGGATGAATTCGTTGCACCACCTCCCCCACCTATGCCTCGCCGCCGCGGCTCATCATCTAGAGCCCCTCGACCTGTTGAGGAGGATTTTGCTGTGAAGGAGGATAAGTATGCCCATATTGGGGAGGAGACTGGGAGGGCCCTAGGAGAGTATTAGAAAGTTATGACCCTCGGACTGGCCGAAGGGTTAGGATGTCAAGTCAGGGCACTCAGAGGGCCGCCTATGAGACTGCATTGAGGCGGAGGAAGTTTAATGTGGAAAGATATGTCGACACCCGCCATATCCCAGTTGATCATACCATCGTGAAGATTCTAAAGGCGCGAAAATTGAGTACTTGGATGGTTAGGGGTAGAGGGTACAAACCCTCTTTGGTTCGAGACTTCTATCTCTCGGTTCAGTACCAGGATGACGAGCCCGAGATTCTGTAGGGTTCAGTTCAGGGGAGCACAGTCCGCTTTAGTGTGGACGATATTGCATATTATTTAGGCTGCCAGCGCCCTACCACAGAGGAGTTCATATTGTCTCACAGTCAGTATGCAGAGTTGACCCTCCAATAGTGTGCGAGTACTGTTTGTATCGACCCTAGCCTTGTCTTGCAGAACTTCAATACGAGGAACATGCATGCAATTTATTCAGTGATGAACAAGATTTTGTACACCAATCTACGGGCGAGGGGAACTGATTCTGACCTCCCTCTGGAGTCCGTGCAGCTTTTGCTGGAGTTTATGGCCGATAGGCCAATGGATATTGCAGTGCTCATCTTTTCCGAGATCTGAGCATACATCGCTTCTGTCCCGCGGAGCAACATGCCGTACCCACAGATGATCACATATTTTGTGATGCGGGCGGGAGTCGATTCAGATGAGCAGCTGCTGTAGGGCGAGGGCCCGATCACCCAAACTACTTTCACCAGGAGCACATCAACGAGTCAGGCTGCTCGGAGATTGAGATCCACCCCTGTTGCCCCTACTCAGCCCCAGGAGAGACCACCGCCAGCTCAAGAGCCAAGACATGTTCCTCAGCATACCCCTGATGTCGCTGCCCCGCTTATGAGCGATAGAGATTTCCTGAACTAGATTTGGTTGGGGCAGCAGACAGTGATAGCCACGCAACAGACTCTGTTGACTGGACAACAGCACATGAGTGAGACTCTTGAGGTTACATTCGCGCCAAATGAGAGCGTTATGGAGGAGTCAGCAGGGTGAGATTTTATCAGATGCCGAGATAGCTTTATTTGCACAGTCCCCGCTCACTCATGTGCCAGATGATGGCCGGGATTGTGATGACCCCGCAGGGAGTTGAGAGTTGTGATGGCTGGAGTTGGTGTTTTTACTGGATGTTGATGTTTTTGTTGAATTTTGGTGAAAACTTTGGTTGTTTTGGTGGTGTTTATTTGGTTTTGGTTGTGTCAGTTGTTTTTATTTTATTTTAGTAAGTTGGTTGAGAATGGTTATTGGGTAGATACCTTAACCACATGTGTTTAACCATTCTCCCTTTGGAGTCATCTTTTCTTTTCAGTAACCTTGGTACATTTTAAGCTTTTAAAGTCCTTTTTGATTTCTTAATGCTGCATTGTTCTCTCTTTTGATCAACAAATTTTGTGCATAAATGGTTATAATTATCCATGTGATTGTAAGAATGAGCATTTCAATCTCCTATTCTCTTTGAGTATGTGCTTAAATATATGAGTGGACTTGTATGTTTCCTTCTGCATACTATGGACAGATTAGTTCACCTTCATATCGTGTGCGATTTTATTGCGAGTGATCATCTTGTGAGATTTTGAAATCAAAACTCGTCGATAGGATGAAACTCTAGCTTAACTTAACAGAGAAATTTAATTCATTGAAGCTCATTTTGCACAAGCACAGTTAATGACATTCTTCTAAGTTGATTAAAAAATATTTGAAATGATGAAGTATACTGTGGTGCCATGCAAGTATAAGTTAGATTAACTTGTATATTCCTTTTTACATGCTCAGCTTTAGTTTTGGATTTCTCTGTCTTTTTAATGATTTCATTTTCTGCTTTTGACTTATCTTAATCAATTGCTTTGCATCAAGGTGTCGCTAGGAACTAGCAACATTTAAGTTGGGGGGTGTGATTGCGTGCAATCGCAGGCCTCAATTGGATGAAGTTTACCCCTAATTATGCTTTAATAAACGGGAAATTGATTAATTTTAGGATAAATAACTGAATAACGGTGTTTTCGGGCTTATTGCAGGATTTTGGCCAATAGAACCATGTTCAAGTGCGTTTCAATGAAGCCCGAGCTGAGGATAAAGACCTAATTGTCGCTAAGGAAGCACCGAGCATTATTTCGAGCTGAATTGAAGAAGAAAAGATCGTCTATCGATAGATGAACATGGGTATCGATAGATGATGGTCCCTGTCAACTAATTTTCAAATTTATGCAAGACCTATCGATAGCTGGCATCATATATCGATAGTTGTGAGCCTCTGACCTCATAATCTCGAATTCGAAAACATCATCTATCGATAGGTGATATCCTCACTATCGATAGATGACATGCTCTGTTCCAAGGCGATTTTTACCATACGAGTTCTCTATCGATATATGTTCGTGTTCTATCGATAAATACCATGGTGATTTCAAATATTCGAGTTCTCTATCGATAGGTGGTTAACCGCTATCGATAGAGAACCCCTAAATTCGACTGATCTGAGATATTTTCTTGTAAATAAGTGTTGTTGGAGGGGTATTTTGGTCTTTTCACCCCCTAGGGTTTATGGGAACTATAAATAGTATGCTTTTTAGAGAGATTTTATTCCCTTTTTAGCTGTTTTTCCTTTTTTAGCATATTCTAGATTCTGCACTTTTTCCTAGGCATTTTCTTGGCAACCAAACACTCCTGAATCTTCTCTAAAAGTCCTACGATCGAAGTATGTGGTGGATAAGCGTTCAAGGATTGCCGATCTATCGCATAGCCAGCTAGGTCTCTTGGCGATGGGGCTTGGAGAAGGATTTGGATGAGGTTTTTTGTACCGTTTTGTAATTAATGCTATGAAATGTTGGGATAAATTTGTATTCGCAGACATTTGTGTTTAAATATTGGATTTATCTGTTAATGTATTTGTTTTCTGTGATTACTTTTACATTCGAATGCAAATAGTGATTTCGATGATGGATGATTGAATAAATAATGATTTAATCGCTAGCATAGGTTATGCATTCTCAATGAGCATTGATAGCTTATGACTTTTGATTAATTATTAGATATTTAATCATTCATAGCTTTTAGGTTAACCTAATCTTGTAGTTTAGGTTTTCCATTATCCCACAATAAATAGCATTTCCTATTACAAACGATTCATGCTCAACTTAATTCAATCTGATCCCCATAGCCATTCTCCATATTTAATTTTACTTAATTTTTAATTACTGCATTTGCGTTTGTTATCTATTAAGGGAATCAACCAATCAATCAAATCAACTTTGAAATCAATTCTTTCTAGATTAGAATTCTTTTCAGCTGCCTATTTGAGTTAATCACCGTTCTCTGTGGACGACCCTCACTCACCCTAACTTTTTGAATTGAGGTTAATCATTGTTGAGTGTGGTCTTATAAATACTAAATTTCGATGCGTGGCGAGGAATTAACCTCCCTTGCCGCAGCGTGGCCAAGAATGTTGAATCAACCATGCTTGTTGTGCTAATTTGAGGGGGAGCTTTGCTATCTTTTTATTATTCAAAGTTATGATTTTTCATCATCAAAAAGGGGGAGATTGTTAGCCCTAAGGTCCTTGACCTTATTTTGATTATAACTAAACCATACCATTCTTCTAACAAGTGGTTGAGTGTTGTGTCTCCATAGATTCTTATTGGAGCTCTCATCAACATTCATCAAGTAATTCAAGTGCTCTTTATTCAAATCAAAGCTCATGGTGATCTAAACTTCAAGTGTCAAAGCAATTCAAAGAAGTTCAATCCTTGAAGACCAACTTGAAGACCAACTTGAAGACATGCTTAAGCTTATGAAGGCCAATTGAAGTCAAGTTGATCTACAAGTTTTTAGGAACTCCTTGTAAGGCTTCTCTCATGATCAATTGTGTAAAGCTCAAGAGAAAATCTTTTACATCTCATTATGCATTAGCATTCATGCTTTAAATTGCTTTCAAATTTGGCCAAAAATGTTTTGGATCACTTAGTTAACTTGTCAAAGTGTTTGGTGTTGATTTTGACTTAGAACCATTTAGTCCCTAGTCGACTAATCGAAGTCCAGAGGCAGTGTTTTACGAAATTCTAAGTTAATCGACTAATCACCCTTTGCTAGTCGACTAATGAAAAGTCAGAAGCCATGTTTTGGTTGCAACTTTGCTAGTCGACTAATACCCCTTGGCTAGTCGACTAATCGATCCCGGATCAATTTTTTCCAAAGTGTTTTAAGTTGCTAGTCGACTAACTCCTCTTGTCCTAGTCGACTAACAAACCCATAAATTGTTCAACTAGCTAGTCGACTAATCACCTTGTGCTAGTCGACTAACCGAGCCCGGGAATGAAAAATCCTTTTGAAAAAGCCTTGTTAGTCGACTAATAAGCTTGTCCTAGTCGACTAATGGTTCTGCAACTTCAAAATGGCTCTTTTTTCTTATAGTTATTCGAGCATTTAATGATCCCCAACCACCCTAAACCTCTCAAATCCGACTCTAAGGGTTTCAAACGGTCATTTGGGCTTTAGTTCTCTATATATTGAAGGTTGGCTCTCATTTATTGTCAACTAAGTTGATTAATCTCTTTTGTCTTAACATTCATTACTCTCAAGCATTCTTCTCTTTGACAAAACTCTTGTGCTATATCTATTTGATCATTTGAGAAGTTATTATGCCTTTGTATTCATTACAAATCAGCTTTGTGAAGCATTTATTGTATTACTCCATTTTCAATCTTCTTGTATTGTGAGATTGTAAGGGTTTTGTGAGAACTCTTGTGGGTGAGTTGTCTTCCACCTTGAAAGAAGGCAAGTGTAAAGGTTTCTCCACCTTGAAGGAGTTGCATAGTGGATTAACCCTCTTGACAGAGTTCTTGAGGCGTGGATGTAAGCGGAGACCGAATCACGTTAAATCGTTGTGTTTGCTTTTCTAACTCAATCTATTTATTTCAAGTTATTTATTGGTTATTTGTTATATTGAGTTGTTATTTAATCTTTCATTTTATCTATCCATTTTCATGTTTGCAAAAATCTTGTATCCCATTTTTGAAAAAGTTTTTATTTGCCTATACTCTATTCACCCCCCTCTAGAGTATATTTTTGGCCAACAAATGGCATTAGAAATAACGATGGTCAAGACAATAGAAATGGTAATGGATATAATCTTTCGACTCCTCCACCAGGAGCTAAGCAGGTAGTAAATGTTCCATACCAACAATATCAAGCACCACCAATGTCACAACACCACCTAGGAGAACACTGAGAGAGACTTTAAATTCACGAAGATTTTCAATACCCTCATGTATTGTGATGCCACTTGATGCAGTAGAATTTACGATAAAACTTGATATGGTCAGACTTTTGGAATCTGAGGATCCGTATGTATTGATTGCTTCACAATTAAGCTTCGTTTTTCAATATTCAGAGGCTAATTTCAGAGGAATTTGCATCGTAAGTGCTTTGATTTAGTTAAGTTTTGTTCTTATTAGTGTTTTTGGCTTTTGCAGGCTAGTTTCGTCCAAATATAGAATTTTTGCAGCTGAAAAGAGATGATTGGATTTGATCAGATGATGGAGGAGTGCCAAAGTGGTTTAGAAGCAAAGACGAAAGCTTAAAATGATGGAAAAAGTGAAAAAAGCTCTAAGCCTATCGATAGGGTGGTACCCCTATCGATAGGAGCACTCATCGGATGAGATTTCTATTGAATTATGGCTTCTGCAAGCTGTTCCTATCGATAGGATGTCACCCCTATCGACAGGGTTGTGACTCCTATCAATAGGACTCCAAGCCTATCGATAGAGAATTTTCTCGGGTGGATTTTCTACATACCTGCAAGGTGCCCTATTGATAGGGGCACTAAGCCCATCGAATGGGCTTGTCTCGGAAAGCATGCCCGCGATTTTTTAAGCTGATTTTGAGCTACTTATGAGAGTTTTATCTGGAGTAGGTCTCTGTATGATATAAAAGCATTCTTTTTTAAGTGGAACAAAGCTTAACCTAGACTAGACCATTCTCTCTTCTCTCTCTTCTCTCTCATCATTCTACTTGGGATTCTTGGTTTGTGCATAGAAAGGATGAAGAACTCTTGTGATTCTACCCCAGCTATGAGCGGCTAGGCTTCTCTCTTGGGTAAAAGATGAAGCTTCTCTCCATTCGATTGTATTCATAGGTTTGGATTTAGGTGTTTTTGTATATTTGTGATGATTGTACAACTTTAAGGATGTTGCTTCCATGCAACTTGGTTTTAGATGATTTTATTTATCAATATAGTTGTTTTCTGTAATTGCAATTATATTTGTTGTGCAATGGTACTTATTGAACATGTGTATGTGAAGTAAGATGGTTCATGCCATACTTGGATGGATTGTGCATTCTCGTTTGACAATCCATGCCATAAAGGGATGATCCATGCTTGATTCATATACTCATGATGACCTTTGATGGCTTATTCTTGTAGTCTAAACCATCATTATCATGGATATTCATAAACCCTAATCAAACTTATTAATGCGATTGATGCGAGTTAAATGGATTTGAAAACCCAAGGCTTTTTATTATTTGTTTTATATTCTTTAGTTTAACCAACCACTCTTCAAATCAAATATTATTCTCTTAACTAAAATCGAATTTGCTTTAGTTTCTTATAACTCAGCCTTTAGTCCTTAAGGATCGACACCCGTGCGAAAACCATATGTGAACCAGCCGCCCGGGTTAGGGTCGCTTGAGTCCACGTCATCACTGGAGGCGTCGATTAGGGATTTTCTTTTTAGAAAACAAACAAAGGAGTCGCCACCTTATTTTTAAGGAATAAGGAAACCATGAAAAATATTTTATTTTAAATAAAACAAAACAAAACTCCATTTTCAATGAAAAGACAGTCTTCGAACCAGAGATGGATCCAAGGGCTAGGTTACAACTTGGGAAGGTTCCAAGCTTTCACTTGTAGGCTGTTAGTAATATGCCCTAATAGCCAATCTCACTAGTGTAATTTAGGACATAAAGTTGATTCATGTATTATTATTATTCATTAATAATATGGGCTTTTGATTATCATGTATTCTTCTGTTATTATATTCATGAAAAGTCCTTAGAAGAAATGTCAATATAAGATCTCAAGAGTTGAGATTAGGAGACTTATATTGTTAAAGATTTCTTTCTTAGATATTCCTAGTCATAGGATTATTTATTGGGCATTAATAATCCGGATAGACTAGCACAGGTTATGTCTGCTCAATATAGAGAATGACTAGTCTCAAGTCATTTGTGTAATGACACTAGGACAAACCTGTGGGTGCTTGTTTGAGAACAAGTACACTGAATGTGATCATTGATTGAGTTTGTTGAATGGAGTTTTACTTACATGTCAAACAACAACTCAGGGTTACAATGATGCAAGTGATCCTTAGACCTGAGGCACCATAGATGTCCTGTGTTAGGGATATTAGGGTTTGATAGTACAATGTACATATCCTAACCATGGAATTTGTGTATGTACTCATTGGCCCTAGTATACCTGTCATGGGGACATATGAGTGTACAACAAGGAATCTATCACTCTCAGTAAAGAGAAGGAATGCCTCGTATTATTCTCAAAGATATAATTCATATAAGTCTTTGGCCAAAGCAGTTGGGAATAAGAAAACTGTTTCTTGAGTATCCCAAGGTTGAATTTATATTTTGAGAATCACATACAAAATGTTAAATTAGGGTTTGACATATTATCCAATACCCAAGTAATTTAACTAAGGCATTGTTTGATGGAAGGATCGAATTGTATCTTAAATTGTAACTGAAGGGTTCACTGTGTTATGATTAACCTTCACACAACCTAGGGTGTGTCTTGACATATTGCTAGATGTCACTCAGGACTAGTAGAGGCCAAAGAGAAATTGATTTCTCAAAAAGGAAATTAGAAGAGTTCTAATTTGAACATTAAATAAAAGTAGTTTTATTTGAAGGATAATTTATTATCCTAATTCCTACTACTAGGTTGTTGTGAACCTAAGAGGTCACACACATATAGTTGGTAGCTTCATTTAAAGAAGAAGAGAGAATAATATGCAAATATTAATTAACTAGAATTTCAAGTTTTTGAATTTTGAAATTTGAAATTTGAATTTTGAATTTTGAATTTTGAATTTTTTAAAATTTGAAATTTTGAATTTTGAAATTTGAATTTTGAAATTTGAATTTTGAATTTTGAAATTTTAAATTTTGAAATTGTCATGAGATGACAAGATAATTAAAGATTTCAAATAGTTAATTGAATTTCAAGTTAGTTGAAATTTAAATTTGAAATGGTTTCAAATTGTAGATAAGATAACAAATTATCTAAGATTGCATTCATATTTTGAATTTGATTTATTTCAAATTTGAAATATGGTTACTATCTACCTATATGTGAGCTAGCACTCATCATATAGATAGTGAAGAGGGGTGGCCGGCCATACCATAGGGAAGAGGTTCAAAAAGTGTTTTTTGAAATATTCTCTAGCCATCTCCTCTCTCTCTCTCATCTCTTGAAGCTTGCAACTAGTGTGGATTACTCTTGGAGGCTCTCAAGTTAGGGGCTGCACCTTCATTAATCCTACTCTTAAGGCTTTCAATGTAAGTTATTTATATTGTTTTATGTATTGATTATATAGCTTATACAATCATCATGTGATCTTGGTTCACATTCCTGCAGAAAAATTTTATTCCGCACGTTTCCATAGGATTCTTTCATAGGCACCCACCTCACCCTAATTAAAGGACTTCTAATTTATTTGGGCTATTTAAATCCTTAATGCAAACAATGCTAAATAATCTAATCAACCAACAAAATAGTGATATAAAATGCAATAATCTATATTAGTTATATTAATAATAAAGAAAATATACAAACAAACCCTAAAAACCTAGAATACCCTACGGAGATCCTAGGGCGGACTTGAGCCCTATTAGCGCCTACGTAACTTACTAGTATCACCTAGCAAGTATCAAAGTCCACGTAATTCGACTACCCTAGGACTCTCCTATTGTAATCGATCACATCATCAAAGGTATTCAACTTAATTCAAGACTCTAGCTTCGAAAGTTTTTTATTCATTTAAAATCATTTATTTGAAATCATTTCAAATTAAAAGACTTTCATAAAATCCGAATATTCTAAACAATTCTTATCTTGAGAATTCAATTTAAAGATTTTTCAAGAAAACAAATCATATGGGGAGGAATCTCATTCCAAGGTAAAAATCTTAAAACATTTCAAATTCTTTTAAAAATCATTTAATAATCAAATCTTTCACAAAAATCATGTTTATTTCATAAAGATCACATTAAAAACCTTTTAGGAAACCTCTCGAAGATAGACTCTCAAATCAAATGCAATACTCAAATCAGATAACGGTCTTTACAACAAATGACAGTCCTAGGGAAGGTCAAGTGACCTTCCTAAACCTAGGGTCTCTAACTAGCCCTAAAGTTAGTCTAAAGACCTAAAATCCTAATGCAATGCATGCTGTAATTTAAACAAATTAATCAAATATACATGAAATTGATTCTAATCATACATGAAAATGCTCCTAAATGCACACTAATTTCACTATGTGAACCTAAACATGTTTCAAGGTTGGATTTGGCCCTAAAAATAATTTTTAGAATAATTTAAAGGCATAAACAAACCCGGACAGATTTGAAACGAACTTTAAACCACTCTAAAAACCTTGAAAACAAAGAATAAAAATCATGAAGATGGCCTAGCATGCTTTCTACATGAATATACTATGAAAATGCTATAATAATCATGCAAAAACATGGCTTAAAAATGATAATTAAGCCTTTTAAAAACATATATTCAAATATGGACAAATTTGAATACATGTTTAAAATACCCCAAAAATCATTTTTAACCCACAAAAATAACAAATAAACACCCTAGCATACAATCTAACATGCTTGACTAAATTACCATCCAAAAACACATTGGAAACTAACAAAAAACATGCTTTAATAATTAATTTAAACATAAGGGGAGGATCTTACCTTTGCACGCTCCCTCGTACGCAATTTATATATTCAAACCATCAAATCTACGGTAAGTGTTTAAATAATTATATGAACATTGAAAATAAAGACTCAAGACTCATCACATGTCAAAATAAGGTATTAATATATTCATATAATCATTAATATCACCAATCGAACACCAAAAGATTTCAACAATTGTATGAACACATTAATACTTACCCTAGACATGCTTACACACATAAAATAACAACCAAGCTAACCCTAATCATGCTTACTCACATAAAATCATAACAAAACTAACCCTAATCATGCATACTCACATAAAATCATAACAAAGCTAACC
>JAESVK010000907.1:1406632-1470148 GCA_017140935.1 Hamamelis virginiana | reverse complement strand
CTAACCCTAATCATGCATACTCACATAAAATCATAACAAAGCTAACCCTAATCATGCATATTCATATAAAGTCATAACAAAACTAACCCTAATCATGCTTACTCACATGAAATAACAATAAAAGACAACCCTAATCATGCTTGCTAACATACAATCATAATGAAACTAACATAAAATCAAACCTAAATATTCCTAAACATACAAATACTCTACTATCTTAAGAGAATCATATTCTACCCTAACATACAAACTACATTAAACAAATGACATGCATAAACTAACATTATTCTATCATATGCAAACAATTAAAAATCCATACATATCATACATACTAAAAAACATGGAGATGGAACAGAAGATTTACATAAAAACAACAAGAATTGAACTATGATGGAACCCTTACCTTTTCTTCTTCCTTCTTGGCTATCTTCCTTCAATCTCCAAGCTTTGATTCCTCCTCCCTCTCCCTTCTTAGCCTCTGGTTTTCTCCCAAATGATTAATCAAAAAACGAAATTCTAAACCCTAGCCTCTTAGTCCTCCTTTCTCTCTAACTCTATCATGGTATATTTATAGAGTTAGGGTTTTAAACCTTGAATGGTTGGGATTAAATGCAAAACTCATCCTAGGGCTTAGAACAATTCCTCCTAGGGTTTGCAAGCTGAATCCCCTTCGAATTTTCTCAAAAAAATCAAACCAAGTCAGCCAAAACAAGTGGGAAAGTCTCAAACTTTCCAAAATTGCAAAATATGCTCGAGCATCCTGGTGACCATCCAAGGCTGGATGGCTAGCCGTCCTGGGCTGGACGGTTGGCCGTCCTAGCTTGGACGGTCACCAAGCTGACTTTCCCAATTTTCCCCAAATTTCAAGGGATTTCGTATTTTTGCCATATTTTGCTCAATTTGAATTCAAATTCAATGCTCCAGGTATCAAAACGACCGTGTTTTGATCCTCCACATTTTTAGAAAGTTTTTGGGTCAAAAATAATTAACCATAGTCAAGGGTTTTAGCAAAAAGCTAGCCAATTGACCCGGTTGTGCCAAAATTGGTCATATGACCATTCATTGTTTTATAAAATTGATCAATTTGGCTTGCATCACTTCTAAAAATATGGTTTTAATATGAAATTGGTACTTGAAAACATATTTTGAAAATATTTAATTTTAGTGAAAACGACCAATTCACGGTCAATTTGACTGAAATCCTAGTTTGACTTATTCTCGCCCGTAGGATCGATTTTGGGCGAATCTATTCCAAACATTCAAAGGCTCAATTGACACTTCAAATACACTCCCCACATCCATATAAACCTCATGAAACAATCCGTTTCGAATTCGGAGGTCATTCGAAAATTATACGAGAAAAAGGACGAAAACGCCCCTCAAGTCGCAAAAACCCTATCGAGCTCTCATCAGAATGTCATGAAAAGTTACAAGGATGTTCTAAAACACCTTAAAAATCAAATGCCACACAAATGGATTGATTCCAACCCAAATGTACACATGAAATAATGAATTGTCATTTTCCTCAGAAAATGGCAATTTGGGTAATTTGGTCTTTACAAGGCCAATTCCTCACCAAATAATCCACTCTTCGAGCTGATCATTTGCATAAATATATGATAGAAATAATTGGTAAAAATGGGGTGTCCACACCATATTTTCAATGAATTGAGGTTACAAGCACGAGTCACTTTATAAATTTAAATTTTGATTGTAAACAATGAATAACCTCCCTTGTTTGGCACGATCATGTTATACACTCTTCGAGGAAGTTTGTGGCACCATGTTATACACTGAAGCAACACAAGACATCATTTGTCTTCAAAAGTTCTCTTTTTTCTTTAGAGAGCGAGCAAAAAAATGGCTTTTATACTTGCAAGAAAATTCCATATTTTCTTGGTTTCAAATGCAGCAAGAATTCTTTGACAAATTTTTCCTACCTGAAAGAACTACGGCTTTAATTAGACATAGTTAGAGTTTTGCTGAAAAGCCTAATAAGCCTTATGCCAAGGTGTGGGAGAGATATAAAGATCTTATACGTACTATCCCACACGATGGAATGGATATAAGTCAACTCATAAATAATTTCCATCAGGGTTTTTCTCCGGAAAACAAACAATTTATACAAATGATAAGTTATGGGCTCTTTTAGTCTAGAAGAGGTTTGGGACCATTTAGATTTCATAGCAGCAAGAGCCTGTGATTGGGAAGTCAACATAAATCCTGAAACTTCAAGAAATTGAGTACCTTGAGAAGTGGGGGAAAATATTTAATTAAAGAACAGGATGATGTATAAGCTAAACTTCCTCAATCAACTAGGAAAATAGAGGCCTTATAAATGAAAAAGGTAAACGAAGAAGCAACTGTGCCAAAAGAAGAGGAATTTTGTACTTTATGTGAGTCATAAGGACATTCAATTAATGAATGTCCCTCATTCCCTACATTTAAAGAATAATGTTATGATCAAGCCAGTATTAATGCCATGAACCAAATGCCACAGAAAAAGAGTTACAATTCTCTTTACTCTGAGACTTTCAATCCAGGGTGGTAAAATCACCCTAATTTTATATGGAGAACTGAGAATAATGCAGGCTTTTCTCAAGGTGCCTCAAATTCTTACCCACCCAAATAACAGCAAGCTTTTTAACCTTAGGGTCAAGCCTTAAATTTTCAAGAAATGCTCAACCATATCAAGATTAACTAGCACAAGGTTCCAATCAAACCCTAATGTAATTTTTGGACTTCCACATAATCAGTCAAACCAGGCCCTATATCAACCTCCTCATAAAAGGAACTCGAAGGATATGATACAACAATTCATCTAAACTCAAAATACAACCATAAATGAATTTTGCACTGCCACTAATGATATGCGAGCCCAAATCACTAAATTGAACTCATTTGTGGGGGCATTAAAACAAGAAAAGGAAAATTCCTAGCCCAATCATCCCGATAGGGTCAGCATAGTGTTGGTTCCTTGAGTATCAATAATGGAAGTTGTGAGCAAGCTAAGGCCATTACTACCTTGAGAAGTGGAAAAGTTATTGACAAAACCATCCATCCCAAAATTGTTCAAAAAGATATTGTTGTTGATTCTCCACAACAATCAAAGGAGGATGCAGAAGGCAGTGACGAACCTGAGGTCAAAACTGATAATTGATGCTTGCTATTTTTTGATGCAATTCTTTATCCCAAGCGTAGGATGGTGTAGTTGCAAGCATAGTACATGGGGAGGGCCATAGTCATTTCCACAAGGAATGGGAATGAAGTTCAAGAAAGAAACCTTATACTTTGATACCCAATAAATATATAAGCATGTGTAAAATCATGGGGGTTTTGAGATTGTTGGTTTTTTAAACTAAAATTAGAACCAAATTTCAAGATAAAAACTATGTAAATTAAAAAGGATGAGTTCTATGGGTTTATTCCATCCAAACCTTTGGTTCATGGTTTCTCATGCTTTTACTCAAACAAAAATCCATTGAAAAATGGTTTTGTTCGGTAGTTTTAATAATGAGATCAAATGAGGTCCAATATATGGTAGAATGAGGTAAAATGCTCTCACGGTAAATTTTCACAAACATATGGAGTACATAAAAGCTCAAAAACCAAATACAACAAGTATAACTAGTCATACAATAATCAAGAATGCAAAACCATATGGGTTCAAGAGATGAGGGAGCATTTCACTTCATTCTACTATCTTTGAAAGCATAAATATGATGAGAAAACCACTTACCTAGGGTTTGAGAAGAAATCCACCATAAAACTCACCCTTGAGTTGCTTAGCTAGCCATCCAAAGAAGTAAATGCCAATAAATGAAGAAAAAAAAAAACAACGAAGTTCATAAATGCATAAAACAAGAAATAAATGCTATACAATTATTTGTAGGATGAAATACAATGTTTGAAAGCTAAAATAAAAGATGAAACAACCTACACTAGTGCTTACAAATGGAAAGAAGCAAGAAAAATGGAGAAATCTACTCTAATTACTTGAAACTAAGCTAAAGACATCCAAAATCTAGCGTGAGAAACTAATAAAAGAAAATAAAACCTAGAACCCCCTACCAAGTTGAAAAATGTGTTTAAATACCCCATTTTAGGGTTACAAAGAGTAGATGGGAAATTACAAAAGATCTCTTTGACCAAAAGGTAAATCTGCACACATATGGGCACTGCTGAAGATAGTGTGTACCGGTACATAGAAACTGTGGATTGGTACACAACTACTCACAATGCTGAAGGAATCTAGCATGAGCATGTACCGGTACATAGAAAGGGTGTACCGATTCAAAATAACACTGCCTTATTGAAATGTTTAAGTTTCTGATACTAGTATGTGCCGGTACATGCAAAATGTGTACGGGTACAAAGTTGCTAAAAGCTCCTCCAATCTCCAAAATGCCTAAAAAATGCCTCCAACTTCAAATGGTTATATCTCTCTCGTTCGGAGTCGGATTTGGATAATCTTTATATTCTTGCGAATCTTGAAAAGTCTACTCTCTGACCATGGTAGTCTTATGGTCTGATTCAAAAAGGAGAGAAGTAGTTTTTCAAAATACCCAGATTGGTCATATTTTGTGCTTGTTGGCTTCATATGCTTCTATCTCCCAAACCACTTGGCTATTTGCTTTGATATTTGATATGTGGCCTCCAGATTTAGAAGTATGCCATATAAGCCCCGTGACCTTTGAAGACTTCCAAGGCACATTACATGTAAAAAAGCATCCCTTTTATTGCATTTTACTTACAAGGCATGTAAAAACAATAAAACATAAAAAGAACATATTTACTGCTCCCTCAGTCCTACAAAGATAGACTTTCTTTCCTTTGGTTGTCCTAAAATGACAGTCCATTTTGAAAAGTCAAATTATATTTCATTTAACTTTTCCATATTACCCTTTATTATTTCAGGAATCCCTTGACATGACACCAAATGCAATTGTAGAAAAATGGTAGTTTTGGAAATAAAAGGTAAAAAAAATCACAAATCAATGCATTAATGAGTTTTCTTAATATGCGTATTTTTTTGGAAGAGGCCTATTTTTATGGGACGGAGGGAGTAATATAAATGGCTCAAGTATGCACAAAATGGTGGGAATAATGCATGAGAAATATGAAAATATATGATGCAATCAATAATTCAAAAGGTAAGGAGACAGTTGTTAAGACTAAGGATGAAACTTAGAAAAATTATACTCCTCCAGCTCATTTTCCTTAAAGGCAAGAAGCCTAAGAAAGTGACTGATAATATTGAAATTCTAGAGTTGTTTAAACAGGTTAAAATTAATTTTCCTCTGCTGAAAGACATTAAGCGAGTGCCTTCTTATGCAAAATTTCTTAAAGATCTATGCACTTAAGAGGAATCCTAGTGTGCACAAAGATGCATTCATGACTGAACTAACTAATTCCATTTTGAAGGCCAAAACTCCACTAAAACTCAAAGATCTAGGGTGCCCCACCATTCCCATTGTTATGGGTGAACATAAAATCGAGCATGCATTAATTGATTTTAGGGCTAGTGTTAACCTTATTCCATATTTTGTTTATCAGTAATTAGGGCTTGAAGAACTTGAGCCCACTACTATCATTCTCCAATTAGCTAACCGTAGTGTCAAAAGGCTGAAAGGAATAGTAAAAGATGTAATTGTGCAAGTTAACAACCTTTACTACCTAGTGGACTTTGTGGCATTGGAGACCCAGCCATTTGTTAACGTGAAAACACAAATCCCCGTTATCCTTGGGAGACCATTCTTGGCTACATCAAATGCCATCATCCACTGTAGAAATGGTATAATGAAAATCTCTTTTGGAAATATGACTATTAATCTCAATATTTTCAATGTATGCAGGCAAATGAAGGATGATGAAGACATGGAGGATTTGTAGGAGGTGCATCTAATTGACACTCTTGTGTAACAACAATGGGGTATTTCTTTTTTTACTGGCCCTGTGGAATCGTGTTTAGTAAATGAGCAATGTGATAGGGTAATTTTTGATGATGTTATGGAATTAATATATTCTAGTTTGAATATTAAGGAAGTTATGGAAGTAAATGGATGGGTTCCTCGCTTTGACGAATTGCCTCCATAAAAAAATGAAGTTGTTACCATCGAATGTTACACTACCAGAATTAGAACTGAAACCCTTACCAGTTGGCCTTAAGTATGCCTTTCTAGGTAGTGGTGAGACATTTCCAGTGGTTGTAACTTCTTACTTGAAGATAGACTAATAGACCAAATTGTTAGAGGTGCTTAAGAACCACAAAAGTGCATTAAGTTGGACAATCGCCGACCTCAAGAGAATTAGCCCTTAATTGTGCACCCATCACATTCATTTAGAGGAAAATGTCAAACCTTCTTGTCAGCCGCAGAGGTGATTAAATCCTATAATGAAAGATATAGTTAGTGGGTAAGTCTTATCCAAGTAGTTCCTAAGGGAGTAACAGTAGTTGAAAATGATAAAAGTGGTTTTTTTTTGTTTTTTTTTTTTTTGTGCGCGCGCAAAGAAAGGTGTTGACAGCATCAAAGAGGGGCAAACATCCCAATTAGGTTGGCACCCAAACCCCTCACAATCGTGTGCTAATAACTCCCTATATTATATATAAAAGAAAATATAAATAAGGGATGGGTTCACCGAACAAAATTTCATTAATGCACTAGAACTTTTTTATTTCTTTATAAAAGAAAATACAAAATTTCATTTATATTTTATTTCTTTAAATAAAGTATAAAGAAATAACTTTTAAAAAAATTTCATTAATTTTTAATGTTTATTATTTTTAATATTTTTAAAAAAATGTTTATTAATTTTATTTAACTTTTTATAAATAATAATTTATTTAACAATTCTATTCATCCTCCCTCGTGTGTCGAACTTGGAACAGTAATTTTGAAAAATTGACAGTTGGATTTGATGTTCCACTTATATGTATCATGTATACTAAAAATCACATGGATCCAACGGTCCCTTTTTTTTTTTTTTTTTTTTTTAAATAGACTGTGATAGTTTTCACAATTTTTTCATTATTGTTTACTATTTTTTTTCGAAATTGCAATAACCGACCGTTGGATCAATGTGATTTTTTGCATTCATGATAAGTATAAGTGGAACATCAAATCCAACGGTTGGTTTCTCAAAATACTAATTACAAATTAGCCAGATGCACTAGGAAGGACGAAGAGGGAGGACAAAAAAGGATGATGAATGGAATTTTCCTAATCTATTATATAAATCATAGAAATTAAAAAATAAAAACATCAAAAATAATTAATAACCTTTAACAAAATAAATAAAAATTTAATAAAATAATCCAAAATCTTTTAAAAATTTTATCAAAAAATTATTATAACATTTAAAATTTGTTAAAAAATATATCAGTGAAGACTTGATAACTTGAAATAAATGCACTAAAACTCTTTGAAAACATTAATATACAGTCCTAGAAGGTTTATACATTCATATAACTGCTTTTGGGGGTTGGTGTGAAAAAAAAAAAAAATTTCACGACCTCGGTGCCCAATACCTGTTACACCTTTACTGATACCGTTATGGGTCCGTTACCAGATACTTAAAACTATGGATAGGATGACTAGTCAAGTGTACTCAAGGAAGAAAACTTCAGTCTCCGAACTTGTGCAAGTCCAAGAACCTGACCCGACTCTTGGAAATGTGGTAACAGTTCCTAATTTTTCCTCGCAACCTGAGTTAAAAATCCAATCTGGTAACAACCTAGATCAAAACCATCCAATTGCCATTAGAAAGGGAACAAGAGAATGTACTAAATACCCTCGATATCCGTTTTCTCATGTTATGTCATTTGAAAAATTTTCACCAACTCATAGGAGTTTTCTTGTTAACTTAAACAATGTTGTCATCCCCACTAGTTTATCCGAGGTATTATCTAATGAAAATTAGAAATAAGTTATGAATGCAGAAATGGCAACTTTAGAGAAGAACCAAATTTGGGAGTTGGCAGACTTGCCTGCAAGGAAAAAGACCCGTGGGATGTAAGTGGGTTTATACTGTCAAGTATAGAGCAGATGGATCACTGGAGAGGCACAAGGTGTTAGATGTATGCCCTAAAACCAATTGTTAGGTTGTATTTGGGGAACATTATATTTCATTATTTTCATTTATGAAATGGCTTCTTTTATCATGTAAACTTGTGTTTAATTACTGTTCATGATTAAGTCCTTAGATAGTATGATAGAGAGTTGTATCTTAAGTGTTAAGATAGATAGACTTAAAACTTTCGAGTACATCTATCCTAGACTTGTTCCTAATCATAGGTTTATATATTTGGGCGATTATAAACCGTTAAGATTAGCACAGGTTATATTAGCTCCAAAATGAGGATTGTGAATCTCATGCTATTTGTGCAGTGACACTATAGTAAAACTGTGGGTGCTTGTTAAAGAACAAGTACATTGAACGTGACCAATATGAGTATAGCTTATGGACTTTTATTTGCATGTCAAAAGTTACTCATGTGTATAGTCACAATTCTAATCCTTAGACTTGAGACACCACTAGTTATCTAATACATGTGTTATTAGAGTTTGATAGTATCTCGTACGTTCTTAACCATCAGGATGTAATCGGTACTCATTGGCTCTAGTAAGTTATATATGAAGATGGGTGAGTATGCAATAGAGAATCACCACCCTTGATATAAAAGGGAGAATGTCAATGTTAATTCACAAATATACAATCTCAATGAAGTTTTTGGCCAATGCAGTAGGAAACCAAGAAAAGAGTTTTCAAGGGTTTATCTAATTGAGATTATACTTTAGTGAATTGGTAACACAGGATTAAGTTAGGGTTTGACATGATTTCATACCCGATTAACTTAATCTTAACATTGTATGGTGAAGGATTATCTATAACATTAAGGGTTCATATATATATATATATAGAGTAGCTTTCTTAAACGCACGTCCCTTTTTAAGATTATGTGCGGACGTTATTTTAAAGTCGTTTGATCTAATTAACATCAATCGGATGGCTAGCTTTTGAGGTGAGGTTAAACCCGGTTCTCACAGTGAAGCATAAGCAAATGAGAGAGGATTCAAAGTCGAACCAGGAGAGCACAAATCGGAAGAAGGAGACGCCACTGTGAGAGCCATTCGAACGTTCCCCTATGTGCGAATCAGCCATTCACGAGTTGAAGCTCACGAGATTTCGAACCAGCTAGGTCCACTGATGCTCACGAGATTTCGAACCATGAAGCTCCATTGAAGCTCCATGAACCAGTTAGGGCTTTTTTGAATCCTCTCTTCCATTGAAGCTCCATGAACTAGTTAGGGGTTTTTTGAATCCTCATGGTAAGTTAGGGATTTTTTGATGCTTCATTTATTTTTATTTTTTTGAAAAATTATTTGTTAGATTTAGGGCTTTTTTTTTTCCTTCATTTATTTA
Organism: Hamamelis virginiana; assembly: GCA_017140935.1. Taxonomy (NCBI): domain Eukaryota; kingdom Viridiplantae; phylum Streptophyta; class Magnoliopsida; order Saxifragales; family Hamamelidaceae; genus Hamamelis; species Hamamelis virginiana. The sequence continues at coordinate 1,460,725 of JAESVK010000907.1, read as the reverse complement.
TTTAATTTTTTGAAAAATTACTTGTCAGATTTAGGGCTTTTGCATCAAATGCCCGAAATATTACATAATTTTCAGTTTTTGTTTAGTAATTTATGGATTATACTTGGATGGTTGTCGTTATTTAGTAAAATTTTTTGTCAGATTGGTTATCCATTGCTTGTTCAGGATTTTAGGTTTAGGAATTTTAAATTTTTTTCTGTTTCGGGTATACTTTTAAATTTGTTTTCCATGGGGTAAAACTGTATGATTCTCTAAATATTTTGTTGAGTTATGATTGTTCATGGAAGTATAAATAGAATAACTTATTCCAATGGATACAAATGGAGTTGGGATTCAGTCACGAAGAGAAGCAGAGAAGAAGCTCTTACAGTCGGGTTTTGTTTATATATATATATATTCACCCACATCTAGGGTACGTCATGATATATTGCTAGATGTCACTCATAACTAGTGAAAGCCTAATGATAAGTTTTATCATTGAGGGCGAAATTGGAATTGTTCCAATTGAACCATAAATAGAAAATTTCTATTTTGGGAGACATGAGATGTCCCCAGCCACTACTAGGTTAGGATGAACCCAATGGGTCACACACGTAAGGGCACAAGTGAGTCTCTTGATTTAAAGAGAGGGGAATATTCTTATTTATAATTGTTATGGCCATTGTTATTAATTGTTAATAAGTTAGGGGTCAAATTATAAATATAAAGAATATTTTCTATAAATATGTGATGATAGGTCATGCTAGCACTAAGTAACCACTCATCATAAAAGAAGGAGGCTAACCCTAGGACTCTAGGAGAGCACACCCCAAGGCCGAATTCCCTAGTGTGCTCTCTCTTTCTAACCATTTTCTATTTTTCTCCCTCTCTAAGCTCGCCTCTTCCAAGGGTTGTGAAGGAGCAAGAAAATCTTGAGGTTTTGTGTTTGTGTGGATACCATTGGAGGCTACCATACATTTGGAGCTCGAAGGATTCGAGGATTGGCTTCTACAAGGAACATCAAGTAAGCATTAACTTTATTGTTTGTTTAAAGTTTTGATTCTTATCATCGTTTGAGAACATCCTTGGGATGAATATCATGGAGAAAATTTTTGTTTATCATTCCGCTGCGTATTTCCCTGGTATTCTTTCAGTGGTATCAGAGCCAACTCAAACCTTGATTCGAATCATTAATGGCATAACTTGGTATGTAATTAAAATGGTGTTTTAAATTAATTAGGGTTTTCAGAAAATCCACCTTGATGATTTCGGCCATGGGGTTTTTTGAACCTCTTTGTTTTGTTTTAATTATTTGCATTTAGGGTTTGTAAAACCCTATATGATGGACAGTTTTAAAGGGATGCACTTAGGGTTTAATCACCCTAATACAATTCAGCAATCTAGGGTTATACCCTAGTAAGTTTCGGCCATAAGGGTTAGTGAAACCCTAAGAGTGATGGCTACATAATAGGGGCTGATATTAGGGTTTATAACCCTAATTAAATTCGACCATATGGGTTTGGAATCCTAGCTTGAATTCGGCCATGGCAATCAGCGGTAGATTTGTTATCTCACAAGTGGCTTTTGGCTTTGATGATAATGACATTTTTCTTCCCAAAATGTTTTTACATAAAATGTACGAGAAATGATGTGGACAATTTTTTTTTCCTTAAGCTCAAGGGTAGGGCAGTCAGCCAATTTGAACAAACAATCCAAACCCACCCCCCAAGTCCCCAACCCAAAAACAGGGCAAAAAAAGAAAAACAAATTACTTACAACAATTTTAGAGTCAGTATAGGGGCTCTGTATGCACACGCACACACACACATTTCAAATTCCCTGCTAGATAGCATAGTATTCACTAACTTCTGAAAATCTAAAGAAATTTAAAATATATTAAGTGGGTAGATTTCCAAGCACATTAAAAAATACAAGTAAATAAAGGGTTATATACCCCTAAATCCCTGACATAAGAGTTTTATACCACTAGGTCCATGAGACTTTTTAACATTACAAATAGATGAAGGAATTTGGAAATTTCAAGGACTTCATGGTATAAAATTGGAATTCATGGTATAAAGCTCAAAACTCAAGGACTCTTGGATAATTTTCCCATAAATAAATAAGTAAAATCTTGGTCATGACCAAGTATCAACAGAATTGATACCATCAGTTCCCAAACCAAAAGCATGCCAGTAAAAATTAAAGGACTCAAGAAAAGAAAGCATATACCTCATGATTGGTTTTCTAGTCCTTCTTTGCGACTTCTGAGATTGATCACCCACCCACTCTCTTCTACTCTGATGCCAAGCTATTTCAGCTGCAAAGTAAAGCCATCCACATTATCCTCAAGAACAAGATTTTTTTCATATATATATTTTATAACTTCAACACACTTGCCAAGAGGCAAGAAAAGATCCTTAAGCCACATTTGGTAATTGGTAGTATAGAAGTATATCCAGGAAATTGTTCAACTTTCAGGAATCTCATGTTTATGAGCGCAACAATATTGATACTTTGTTTAAGTAAAGTTCGACAATATGACTTCATTTATTTTTTGGTAAGAAGTTATTCATAATCCATCCAATTCTACTTATGTTTAGTTTAAGGGGAAGAAAGGCCACTGGTTCCACATCAGAATCCAGCAAAAGAACATTTTTAAGTTTTTTTTTTTTTTTTTTTTTTTTTTTTTTCCTTCCTGTCCTATAGCAGCTAAATAAACTGTAAAGTTTTTCCACCGCTCCTTCCACATCAGAATCCAATAAAATAACATATAAAGTCTATTTAGGAAAAGAATATTAGATTTGAGTTGAACATACTTCAATAGGCTTCAAGTATAATATAACCATAGTATATAACCATAGACTAATAAATGGTATAGGTACCTTTCTTAGTGTCATATATCATGCTAACCTCGTCCACACGACTATCTCAACCTACTTGGCCTAGAACCCCAACACTAACCCCCATTCTCCAAATAAATTACTTGAGCAAATAAACCATCTTATAGAAGTGCATCCTGGAACAAGTAACTCAAAGATAATTTCTGCTAAATTGGTCCCCAATCCTCCACTTGCAAGCCAAGCTTATCTAAGATATGGCGATTAAAGTAATTAAGTATTTATGAATCTAAATGTTTTCCCAAATGTTAAATTATGCTAGACAGTAACAGAATAACAGTACAATTCTGATAAGATTATACAACTAATGATTAACCAACATTGAGTAGGAAAGTAGCCCACACTTATCTGTGTAGATAAGTGCATAAGATGGATATTAGCATTGATATATATATATATATACACACAAGGGGGGTTTCCAAGAACCAAGATACATGACTCCATATCCATTGAAGACACAGCTCCACAGCTTAATATCAATGCCAACAAAATCAAAGGGATATGAGCGAGATGCTTAATATAAAGTACACTCCAAATGTTAAGAGGAAATGATAAAAGCAACTTATATATATATATATATAATGCCTATAATATATTAAGGGAAAACATGGTATGTGAGTGAGAATACTACAAATGTAAGCCAATTATGGTGTTCACTACTTCAGAGGAAATCTGTATACAGGATATGATTATTACCCAATGTAGGTTCTACCAAAGCAGAGCCTGGAAAGGGTACACACACACACACACACAATTATACTTACTATTACGAAAATTCATTATGGTCCAGTTTGTTTCCAGGGAAAATAAAAGAAAATAGAAACGCTAAGAAAATATTTGTTCCCATGAATTGAAGACCTCTCCCTCTCTCTCTCTCTCTCTCTCTGAGTAAAACCATGTATTGAGTTTTTTTTTCCCCAAACAAGGCATCTAAACTGCAGTCTTAAATCTGATAATCTAATAACTGGTTCAAAGCATGACATCATAACAAACACCAACAATGCAAAGAAACATAAAAATTCTGTGATGAACCGGAAAACACCCCTAACATTACCAAAGAAACATAATATATAAAAAACAAACAATGCAAAACATTAAACCAAACCCTAACACAGTAAATTTAGGCAAATTATCAAACACCAACAACACCTAAAGAAACATAACATCAATAACAAAATCATCAACCAAACCCTATCATTACCAACCCACCATCACCAATAAAACATTTATTTGGTAAGAACAATCGCTGAGCTAGCTAATGAACTTATCCGGAAGAAGATAGGAACATTTATTTGAGAGGAGTAGAGATGGAGATCTTCAATTTGCCGAAGATGGCAAGAGGCTGCGAAGAGCAACCTTCGTACTTGCGAGGTGGAGAGCAAGAACCTCTCTCTTTGTACTTGAGAGGAGCTGATAATGTTCCGTTGAAGTAAGTCTCGTGTTTTTCAAGGAAACAGAAGATTTTTCTTCTAAAACTATATTTGTTCTTGAATTTGAGCCAAAAATTGTTTTTGTTTTCTCTTTTTAAGTTTTTGTTTTCACAAAAGAAAATGAGCTAAACATGTTTTCAAAGGTATTTTAAAATTTTTTGAACACTGAAAACAGAAAACTGTTTTCAGAGTTCATGGCCAAACAAGTCCTAACTTTCTGGCAATGTGATTTTCAAAATTCATTTCAACTTACTTCTTGAAAATGGACTTTTATTTTCGAAATTCCTTCCAAGAAATGCTCCCATAAAAGAAAAATAAATACTTTGAAGGACTTTCGGCTTTAGGAAGTCCATTTGGATCTTTCCAAATGGGGGGAGTCAAACCCCACCTAAAACATTTTGGAATGTTGTATTTTTGGCTTTTGGGTTTGCCAATAATGCAGGGCCCTCCAATATAGCAAAAGAAACTGAAGAAAGAATTCAGACAAGCAATAGATAATTTTCCTTCGTGATGACATTTATATAAAGCTTTCAAATTTTGACAGGATAAATCAAGAAATCTTGACAATTCATATTTCATAATGAATTTGGACGAAAACAAAAATTGATGATCAAAAGGGAAGATAAATGAAGGAGCCTGGACTTATATCCATGAATTGGATATGACTGTCCTGCTTTTTCATCCATCAAATGGCATCTTGAAAGAAGCTGGTTAAATTAAATACCAAATTTGATCTTTTAGAGTGAACTCCTCAACTCAATTGATAAACTCCTCTTGTAAGTTGTATAACACATATTAACCAGATTCTGCAAGCCACAAACTCGAATCCAATCCCCCAATTCTCTCTCCAACTGCAAAAGCATGCACCTGATCCCGAATCTGAACCCAACTGCACCCGGGATTCTTCTTCACACCTCTCAACTTCATCAGTTCCCTTACTCTATTTGCCTCATCCCACTTCCCTGCTTCTGCATACATATTGGAAAGAAGCATATAGTAGCCGCAATGCTCCTGCTTTAGCTTCAGCAGATACACAGCTGCCCAAGACCCCAACTCTATATTCCCATGGATCCGGCACGCCCCAAGCAACGCACCCCAAATATCGGCATCTGGTTCAATTGGCAAGCCTTTAATAAACTCCACTGCCTCTTCCATAAGGCCAGCACGACCAAGAAGATCGACCATACAAGCATAGTGCATATGCGTTGGCTTAATATTCCTTGCCTGCATCTCGTCAAAGTATTTCCTCCCCTTCTCAAGTAGCCCTCCATGACTACAAGCTGACAAAACTGCAATGTATGAAACTGAATCATGTTCAACACCATCTTCCCTCATGGCCTCAAACAGATTAATTGCTATTTCTAACTCCCCTAGCATCCCATAACCCAAAATCATTGTATTCCAAGACGCCAAATCCTTGTTGGGGATCCGGTTAAAGATCTTCCTAGCTACTTCAATCTGTCCACATTTGGTGTAAAGGTCCAAAAGTGAATTTGAAATAAAGAGATGTTTGTGGAAAAGTTTTCTCACCAAAAATCCATGGATCTCCCTCCCTTGCTTAATTGCAGCTAGATTTGCACAAGCTGATAGAACACCCACAAAGGAAACAACATCATGTGTCAGACCCACAAGCCTCATTTCTGAAAATAGACTCAGAGATTCAGCACAATCACTTGTTTGTGAATAGCCAACTATAAGTATATTGTAAGATACTTCATCTCTAAGGGAGATGTTAAAGACATTTTGAGCAAGGTTAAGGCACCCACATTTTGCATACATGTCTGTCAAAGCATTGGAGACAAACAAATCGCAAGTGGATTCCATGCGTACTGACCTGGCATGTATTTCTTTTCCGGGACGGAGGAAAGCCGCTCTTGCACATGCCGGGAGAACATTTGTGAAGGTGACAGAGTTGGGAAATTCACCATGATTTTGCATTTGTATTACAAGTCTTATGGCTTCTGACTCGAGCCTGTTTTGAGCAAAATTAGCAATCATTGCATTCCATGAGACAATATTCCTAGTATGCATCTTATAAAACACAATGGAGGCCTCAGTTGAATGGCCTGATTTTCCATACATATCGATCAGGGAGTTGGCTATGAAAACATCAGATTCCTCACCCATTCTTATGCTAAACCCATGAATTTCCTTTCCTGCATCGAAGTATTCTAATTCAACCAACACCGGTAGCAGACTAGAAATGGTGATAGAGTTTGGTTTTTCCCCTGCATCAATCATCAACCTAAACATATCTAAAGCATCTCTATTATGCCCCATATAAGCATAGCTAGTAATAATTGCATTCCAAGAAACCACATTCCTCTCAATCATCTCACCAAATACTAGCTTTGAAGCCATCGCATTCCAACATTTTCCATATACATCAACCAAAGCATTGCCAACAGTCACTTGAAGATCCAAACCAACCTTCACAATATAACAGTGAATCTCACTTGCCGTTAGCGCATCTTCCAGCCCCGCACACACCGGCAACACACTGACAACACTAACGGCATTTGGCTTAAACCCAGACCTCAATATCATCTGCCCAAACAATCTGATTGCTTCAGCATAGCATCCATTAACAGAAAGCGCCCCAATAATCGTATTCCAGGACACAACATCTCGCTCAAGCATTTCATCAAACACCTTCTGTACACATTTCAAATCTCCACATCCACCATAAAACAACAAAAGGGTATTCCCCACAAAGACATCTCCATCAAAACCCAACTTGAACACCAACCCATGAATCTCCACACCCTTCTGAAACTCAGAAAAATCAGAACATGCCTTGAGAACAAACGGAAATGTATGATCATCAGGTCGAACACCAGCCCGAAACATTTGATTATAAATCATGAAGGCATCATGAACTCCAGCAATGGAGTAACCCCTGATAAGGGTATTCCACAAGAAGGCGCTGCAAGAAAATGGAACCGTCTCTTCGAAGAGACGGCGAGACATTGAAGGGTCTCCAAAAGAGGCGTAGCTGAGAATGAGAGAGGCACAGATGGAGACACTGTAGGGAAGTAAGCCATGGAGAAGAAGAAAAGCGTGATACTTTTTGGTTTGTTGAAGGGATTGAGGAGAGAAGCAGAGTGGGAGGAGAGTGCAAGTGTTTGGTGAGAGAGAATGAGTGCATGATGTGGTGGTGGAGGAGAAGAGAGAGAATAATTGGGTTTGAGATTGTTTACATTTGCATGAAAATATGGAGGCTAGACGGAGACAACGTGCATGGTGGAACATAGAAGAATGGCGAGGCCTCGGTGGAAGATTTTGATACTCACATTTCACATCTATTTCTATTGTCTTGTCATATAAGGGAGGATGATGAATCCACGTCCTTGTTCATTGTTTCGACCAAAACGGTTTGGGATATACGCCAAAACGACGGCCTGTTTTGTTGCGGTTTTCTGGCATTCATGCCAGTTGATTTCATTTTAGCCTGATTGATGCTTCGTTTTTTTGTGGGTTTTTACTTTTTAGTTTAGATGCTATTTTTTCTTTTTCTTTTTCTTTTTTTTAAAGATGCTAAATGTTTTATGTTAAATGTTATTCTAAATAGATTGGTCATCTTTTTTCTTTTTCTTTTTCTTTTTCTTTTTTTAATATTAATTGTTATGTATGACTTGGTTAAATAGAAAATATGAGATTGAATTTTTTTTTTTTTTTTTTTTTTTTTTTGGAATGTTTGGGTAGATAAGAATGTTAAATATGCCTTCTTTAGGGAATTGAAATTTTTTTTTAAATATGGTCTACCATTTAATATAAGTTTGATTTGTTTGCACACAAATTGGCTTTTGAGTTGTATGCGGGTGTGCCAGAATTAAATTAGTTCAAATTGAAGTCAATCATTTTGATCTCGGGCGCATGTTAATTAAAAGAAAGTCAAGAAATCAATTAAATTGATTTTCGACCAATTAACAAGCCAGCTTGAAAGTTTTGTTTGGATAAAATGATAGGCGATTGTGAAAAATGATGTGATTCTTCCCTTTATAGGGTTCTTCCTTGCCTATGAATGATTAATAGACTTTTACCAAAATAAAATAAGAAGAATGTGCTTTGAATAAATTGCAATAAACTGAAAGTAACCGAGATTATGATATTAAAGCGATCTAATTTACGAATTGAAAGTAAACTGATTTGCGAAATTAAATCTAAGCTGATTAGTGCATGAAAGATAAACTATTTTATGAATTTGTAAGAACTTGAATGAAAAAAAAATTACCATAAATTGAGAAAACGATTATAGCTATGAAATGTAAAAGAAATACAAGAAATTAAATGCTAAGAACTAAGAAAATAGAAACTACAGTAGAGTAGTTGATGTTGTTGAGTTGAGTGGTGAGAGAGCTTTTCTTGAAGTCTTTATCGTCTATTTATAGTGGAATTGCTGATCATTGCTTGAAGTCTTTATCCTATCTGAATAGCCCAAGTTAGATTATAAAATCCAAAATTTTTTTTTTGCACCCCAACATATTTATACCTTAGTTAGTCATTAGTTGGTTAATTTGATTTGTTTGGAACATTCTTATCCATTCTTTTGGTATTTGGAATTTTTTTTTTTTTTGAACTTTTTATCATCTTGTCCTCTTTGTATAGATATAACTGTATTTATTTTAAATTTTCTTAACTCTTTTTGTCTCAAAATAGTGTGTTAAATTTTGCTAGAATTTTGTTAGTGCATTGGCAATTGGTTTTCCCTTAAAATAAAATATGTTGGAAATTATAAAATAATATTACCTCAAAAAATAAAAGATAAGTGAAGTAAAGCGGGTTGAGGCGTGGACTAGGTCGCTCTCTTTAAGACGATTCGCGCCACTACGGAAAATCCGATGCAATAGTTTCTAGCACGTCGCATGTCGCCTCTAGGATACAACAAGCCACTCACTGTTATTTTCTCTAAGCTTGCACAACTTTGAGAAAATTTGAAGCTTCACACAACACCTTTCTTTGCCCAAAGAAAACTCACAAAACACTTTAAAGAAAATCTGAAAATGATAAAGAATGAAAGAGAGAAGAGAGAGCTTGTGAATTGGTGAGTTAGTATGCCTAGAGGAGTCCTCTATTTATAAGTGTAGCAAGGAGTAACCTATGCTACAAATTAAACGTTATTAAAAAAAAATTCAAACCTGAAATCAATTCTGTCCATAACAGATATAGATTACAAAATTTTAATATAAGCAGTATGAGTAGGAGAGTTGGTCTATTTTGAAAACTCATACCTCCTCCACCTTCTTCCCTTCTTGCGCACGTGAGGTGCCAAGCTCTCTAAGCCTTCACGAAGCATGAGTGAAGAAGAGAGCAAATAAACCACTTTCTATACTCTTCTCTAACCAATGTAGGACAAAGGAAGATAGGTAAGTTTTATTTTTTATTATTATTTTTTTAAATACACCAACAATCCCCCACTTATTTTAATAAAAAAAATTAAAAACAAAAAACTCTGGGCAAAGATAGAACCATATGTATCATGAAGGTGGCACTACCTTGAAACCTTCACTTAGTATTTCGGTAAATCTAGTATTAGAGTCAAAGTGGACTAAGCCTTGAAACTAAGACTGCTTGAGGATACTAGAATTACGTCATACACATATTATTCAAGACGTCCTCATTTAAGCTTCTAAAAGCCAGCACGTTATGGCCATGTGCTTTATCCCAGTTTTCATAAATGCTCTAGAGAATTAGCTCAATTCTCATAAGAAACGGCCTCACTTCCACAGTATATAGGTGAGTCTATCAAGGATACTCTCGTAACTCTAACATCTCACCCATAAGGACTATAGAACTCATTGAGATATTAAAGTAATCTTAACCTCTAAATCATTATAGGATGACATACATTACACCATAGGGATGGACAATTAGTCTTTTAAGACTTTTATTGTGTATGTCCATTCAAACCACTCTAAGATTCATTTTTTTCATTAACCTAGTTCTTGGGATCTCCAATCCCTAGGAATAGTATACTCATAGGCGATTTAATTTTCTTTAGGCTCAAGTTTCATCCCCCTTGATGTATTCTAGATCTTATCTCTAGTTAAAGCTTTTGTTAAAGGATCAGCAAGATTATCACCAAATTTCACATAATTTAAATTTATAGCACCCTCGCTTAAATATGATCTCACATTACTGTGTTTATACCTTACACATCTAGATTTTCTATTGTAATATTTATTATGTACTCTACCAATAGCAGCAGTACTATCACAATATATTAAGACAGGTGGTATAGTTTTTCCCACATTGGTATTTCAGACAATAGATCTCTTAACCAACCTGCTTCTTCACTGGCTGATGCCAAAGCTATAAGCTCTAACTCCATGGTGGACTTAGCTATTATTTGTTGTTTCTTATATCTCCAACAAATAGCTCCACCTCCTAAAGTAAATACATAACCAGTCGTAAATAATGAATCACCAGATTGGGAATTCCAATCCGCATCACTATACCCTTTTAGTACAACAGGATATCGTTTATAAAACAAGCCATAATTAGTAGTTCTTTTTAAATATCTCATTACTCGATTTACAGCATTCCAATGTTCAAAATTTGGCTTACTTGTAAATCTACTAAATACACCCACAGCATATGCAATATCAAGTCTAGTACAATTTGTAGCATATCTCAAACTACCAATGATACTAGCATACTCCTTTTGATTTAAAATAACACTATCTTTTTTCAGTTGGAGTTAAATGAATACTAGAATCAAAATGTGTACATACAGGCTTGCAATCAAAATATTTATATTTTTTTAATATTTTTTCAACATAATGAGATTGGTCAAGAAAAATACCTTAAGAAGTTCTAGTAATTTTCATACCAAGTATAACATTTGTTTGACCTATATCTTTCATATCAAAACTATTGAGCAAAGACTTGGTATTTTTAATTATATCTAGATTTGTTCCAAAAATTAACAAATCATCCACATATAAACAAATAATCACATGAGCACCATTATCCGATTTATAATAAATGCATTTATCACTTTCATTTGATTTAAAACCATTTTTTTACAAACACATATCAAATTTCTTATGCTACTGTTTGGGTGCTTGTCTCAAATATAAAGACTTAGTTAATTTACAAACTTTATTCTCATTCCCTGGTAAAATAAAACCCTCGGGTTGATCCATATATATTTCTTCCTCTAAGTCTCCATTTAAAAATGTTGTTTTTACATCCATTTGATGAATTTTTAAATCATGTATAGAAGCTATGGCAATCAACAATCTTATGGATGTAACTCTAGTAACAGGTGAGAGTATCAAAGAACTCAATATCTTCTTTTTGTTTAAACCCTTTAGCAACTAATCTAGCTTTATATTTATCTATAGTGCCATTGGATTTAAGTTTTCTTTTCAAAACCCATTTACATCCTATGGTACTAGAATAAGGAGGTAAATCAACTAATTTCCAAGTCTTATTAGATAATAATGATTCCATCTCATCATTTATGGCTTCTTTCCAAAAATCAGAATCATTTGAAGATAAATCATTTTCTAAGGTTTTAAGATCACCCTCAACATTATATACTAAATAATAAGGCCCAAAATCTTTTTCAACTCTAGCACATTTACTTCTCCTAGGTTCAATATTTAAATCTTTAGAATGTGAGGAACTAGGTTCTTGAATTTTAGATTCAATTTCTAGACCCCCACTATCTTTATATTTAAGAGGGAATTTATCTTCATGAAAGATAACATCCAAAGATTCAATTACAACATTATTTTCAAGATCTAGGAATCTATAGGCTTTGCTATTCAAAGCATATCCATTGAAAACACACCCAGTTGCCTTAATCTCAATGTGAACCAGCCAACCTGAATATCCCGAGGATCGAGAGGCCTCTCGTTCACTTTGAGGTATTGAGTGGATTGTGAATTATTCATTATCCGTCTCGATTTATCCTTCTCTATTATCCACGTTTATCCTTCTCTATTATCCACTCAAGATTGAGTTTTTGAAAAAGGATGAGAGTTTGTAAAAAACTGGGAGTCGCCACCTTATTTTTAGGGAACAAGGAAACCACAAAAAGAGTTTTATTTTCAATAAAACATTAACCCCATATTTTGGAAAAAGCATGGTCTTTGAATCAAAGTAGGATTCGGGGGCTAGGTTACGAAGTGGGAAGGTTCCAAGGAACTCCTTGTAGGCACCCACCTCGCCCTAATTAAAGGTTTCCTAATTAAATTTGGGCTTTATCAAAATCTCATAAAAAAAAAAAACCTATCATATCTAATCAATCAAAAAGTAGTGTATATAATACTAGATAATAATAATAGATAATATAAAAGAATAAAAGAAACCTAATGATCTTAGGAGACAAGAGTCAACCTAAGATTGGACTTGCGTCCTATTGATTGCCTACGTACCTTACCAATTGCTTGATGAGGATCAAAGTCCACGTAGTTCGATTACCCTAGGACTCTCCTATTGTAATGAACTATATAATCGTAGAGATTTTATTTTGTCTTGGACTCTAGCTTCGAGAGTTTGAGTTTGATCAAAACACTTGAGAGATGGAATTTCATTCCATTTTGAATTCTTTCAAAATCACTTTTTAGACTTGTTCTCGAAGTAGATTCCTAGGTAAAATAGAACTCTATTCTTATTGTAATTCTTACAACAAAAAAGAGTCCTAAGTGGGGTCAAGTGACCCCCCTAATCATAGGGTTTCTAACTAGCCCTAGGTTAGTCTAAACACCTATTATACTAATATTATATATGCTGGAAAATTCTGGAAAATAAATAAAAAATGCAATCAAGTAAGTAAACAATGCATGATAATGTCCTAAATGCAATCTAAGTTGGCTATGGGAACCTAGGCATGTTTCTAAGTTAGTTTGGACCTAAAAAAGTGTGTTTTAATCCACTTTAAGGTCACTTTAAACCTTGGACAGATTTATATGCAACCAAAGAGTGGGTTTAAAACCTATAAAATAAAAGAATAAAAAGTGTAAATGACCTAATATGCAATCTAGTATGATGTGCTAATTTATCCCATACAATATGCTTGAAAACAACACTTTATTCATAAGAAATAAGCACAAGGGTAGAGTCTTACCTTTTGCACGCTCCCTCGAACTCAATTGGTATTTTAAGCACACTTTAAGAGATAAAAATAAACTAACAAACCTAATACAAATTCATCCTAAAAAAATACTAGCATGTGATTATTTTGCATAAACTATCCTAACATGATTACTAACCTAAGAAACTTAAACATGTATTTAAGTAATTCCTATTATGCATGCTAACATATAAAAAAAAAAAAACCTAATCTATAATCATACAAGAAAAGGAAAAGAAGAGGAAAAGAATATGCCAAAACTTCTATCCTAATCATGCATCCTAAAACTAATCCCTATTATGCATACTAATAAACTAACCTATCATGCATACTAATCCTAACACCTAATCTACCATGATCACAAAAGAATAAGAGAATAAAAAGAAGAAGAAGAAGAAGAAGAAAAAGAAAAAAGAATGCAAGAAAACTTTAAACTACATAACTCTACTAACCTCTTTCTTTGCTTCCTTCTCACTTGCTCCAAGCCTTCTCTTCAAACTCCAAGGACCTCAAAAATATAGCTAGAGTGCTATGGGGGAAGCTTGTGTAATTGCTCAAGCCTCTACTCTCCAAGCTTAACTCTTTAAAGCTAATTCTGTGTGTGTTAAAACTGATTTCAGGGCTCTCTATTTATAAGGAAGCCTGAAATTGATCAATGGTGGAGTTTAAACCTCTTAGGAATGATCCAAGGGCTCTAAACCAGCCTTCCAAGGTGTTCAAACTCATCCCAAAGTCTTCATGGCCGAACTGGACACATGGCAAGGCTTGGAAGAGTCCCGGGCAGAAAAATCACTGAAAATTAGCAGTTATTGGCTATTGGGGTCGTTGACCATCCACCCTAGGATGGTTGGCCATCCCTTATGGACGGTTAGCCGTCCCTAGGTGGACGGTCATCGAGTCTTGATCCCAAATTTGCCCTATGTGGGCCTCTCTCAGCCCGTTTCGACCCGGTTTCGGTTTTTTTCTGCTTTTCGGGCTCGTTTTAAGTTCAAATTTGACGATTTGAAGCGCCAAAATGATCGTGACTCGATTCTCCATGTTTTAAGAAGTGTTTGAAGTGAAAATGCATTGACCAAGGTCAAATTTTTAGGAAAAAGTCGACCGATTAGCTGTTTAGGGCCTGCCGGGCCCAAATTAGGGTTTTGAAATCTGCTAACCGATTGCTCTTGAAATCCTTTATTCTTCTCGAAACAAGTTTTAAAACATTTTAAGAAAGTTTTTTGAAGCCTTTGGTTTGATAAAAATATCGAATCCTAGTCATTTTCGGTCGAAACCCTAATTTGAGCTTGAAAGGGCCCCTTGGGCCTTAAGAGCCAAACATGAGCCAGAAGGCTCCACAGACCTTGTCACTGATCAACTTAGCTACCAAACACACTTTACATATCTATGACAAAGCCTCGAGACCATTCGAGACAAGATCGACAATCATTCAGGGCTTTTGTGATTCAAAGGACAGTACTGTCCTTCAAGTCACAAAAGACCTTATTTTCTATCAAGCCTGGCTCAGAATGCCATGGAATTTTGCAGGGATGTTCCTAGACTCTCTAAAAAACTAATGCAAAAAGAATCGACTCAATTTGACCTAAAAACCTACATGCGATAATGACCTTTAACTAACTACCCATAAAGGGTAAAACTGGGAACTTAGGGTTTTAACATCCTATTTTACCTTTAATCACAGGCAACCATTCATGACCATACTCATGGTAAAAAATGAATGTCTACACCCAAGTTTATGAATTTTGGGAGGAGTCTTTTTAACATAAGCTAGACATCCCCAAATTCTCAAGTAATCAAAATTAGGCTTTCTATTTTTTCATAAGTCATAGGGAGTGACTAGAGTATGCTTACGCGGTACTCTATTCATTATATAATTAGCAGTTAAGACTGCTTGTCCCTATAAATTCTTAGGTGCGTTCGAATATGCTATCATAGCATTTGTTAAGTTTATTAGAGTCCTATTTTTACGTTCGACTACTCCATTAAAAGATGGTGAATAAGGGGGTGTAGTCCCATGTACTATCTCTAAGGATTGAATATAAGTGATAAGTCCTAACACTTCATCTTCATTTCATCTATCACTTCTAAACCTTTTAATTTTCCTCTCAAAAAGATTTTCCACTTCTTTAATAGAAATTACAAGTCTATCAAAAGCTTCACTTTTATTTTTCATAAGATAAACATAACAAAATCTAGAATAATCATCTATAAATGTAATAAAATATCTCTTACCACCTCTTGTTAATATACCTTCAAATTCACAAATATCGGTATTAATTAAATCTAATAACGCACTACTTCTAGCAACTTTTAAATGCGGTTGTCTTGTAATCTTTGTCATGCTAAAATATTCACATTTTTCAAAATCATTTTCTAATTTAGGTAGCAATCCAACATAAGTAATATTTTTTAAATATTTACTATTAACATGACAAAGACGAGCATGCCACATATCATAGCTAGTAACAATATAAAGAGAACTAGTAGATGCTTTATTGATTTTGTAGACATCCATTTTTTACCATGGGAAGGGTCATTAATGGTTGTCTTTGATTTGAGGTGAAATAGGGTGTTAAAACCCTAAGTTACCAGTTTTGCCATTGTGAGCAGTTAATTAGAGGTCATTATCACATATAGGTTTTTAGGTCAGATTGAGTCGGTTCTTTTTGCATTTAGTTTTTAGAGAGTCTAGGAATGTCTCTACTAAATTTCATGGTATTCTGAGCTAGGCTTGATATAAAATAAGGCCTTTTGTGACTTGAAGGGCAGCACTGTCCTTTGGATCACAAAAGCTCTGAATGACTATCAACTTTGTCCTGGATAGACTCGAGACTTTGGCATGGATATTTAGGGTGTGTTTGGTAGCTAAGTTGATCAGTGACAAGATCCATAGAGCCTCTGGGCTCATGTTTGGCTCTTAAGGCTCAAAAGGCTTTTTCAAGCTCAGATTAGGGTTTCGACCGGGAATGACCGGGATTTGATCTTTTTATCAAATTAAAGCCTTGTGAACCAACCAACCTAGATATCCCGAGGGATCGGGAGGCCTCTCGTTCACTTTGGCGTGTTCTTGAGTGGATTGTGGATTATTCATTATCCGTCTCGATTTATCCTTCTCTATTATCTACATTTATCCTTCTCTATTATCCACTCAAGATTGGGTTTTTGAAAAGGATGAGAGTTTGTAAAAAACCAGGAGTCGCCACCTTATTTTTAAGGAACAAGGAAACCACAAAAAGAGTTTTATTTTCAATAAAACATTGACTCCATATTTTTGGAAAAGTATGGTCTTTTGAATCAAAGTTGGATTCGGGGGCTAGGTTACGAAGTGGGAAGGTTCCAAGGAACTCCTTGTAGGCACCCACCTCGCCCTAATTAAAGGTCTCCTAATTAAGTTTGGGCTTTATCAAAATCTTATCACAATAATGCTATTTATCTAATCAACCACAAAATATGAATAATAATATAATAATAATAACATATAATACAAAAGTATACACAATCCTAAAAATCTTAGGAGACTCGTAGTCAACCTAAGATTGGACTTGCGCCCTATTGATTGCCTACGTACCTTACCAATTGCTTGATAAGAATCAAAGTCCACGTAGTTCGATTACCTAGGATTCTCCTATTGTAATAAAATACACTATCATTAGCATTCTATCTCATCCAAGACTCTATCTTCGAGAGTTTTTATTAATTTGAAATCATTTTTAGAAAATAATTCATCAATTAATAAATTCCCAATGAATTTAGAATTCTTTTTAAAACACAATTCTTATCCAATCACAACTCTTTTCAAAATGGGAATTCTATCCCAAGTTAAATCCTTTCAAAAGGTGAAATTTCATTCCAAATCAAACTCAAAGTTTCAATTTTATTGGGATTCAATTAATTGTAGATTAATTTTGATAAAACATTAATTTTAAAAATTCTCTCGAAAATAGGATCCTAAATTCATTAGAACTCTAAATCTAGTGTAATTCTTACAACAAAGAAAAATCCTAAGTGGGATCAAATGATCCCCCTAATCCTAGGGTTTCTAGCTAGTCCTAAGTTAGTTTAAATACCTAAAACACTAAGATATGCATGCTGGAAAATTCTGGAAAATAAATAAAAAATGCATTAAAGAATATAAACAACGCATGAAAATGTCCTAAATGCAATCTAAATTAGCTATGGGAACCTAGGCATGTTTCTAAGTTAGTTTAGGCCTAAAAAAGTGAGTTTTGATCCACTTTAAGGTCACTTTAAACCCATGGACAGATTTGAAAGTAATCAAAAAAGTGGGTTTAAAAAAATAAAAGAATATAAAAGTGTAAATAACCTAATATGCAACCTAGTATGATGTCCTAATTTATCCCATACAATATGCTTGAAAACAACACTTTATTCATAAGAAATAAACACAAGGGTAGAGTCTTACCTTTTGCATGCTCCCTCGAACACAATTGGTATTTTAAGCACAATGTAAGAGATAAAAATAAACTAACAAACTAATATGAACAATGCAAATTCATCCTAAAAATACTAGCATGTGATTATTTTGCATAAACTATCCTAACATCATTACTAACCTAAGAGACTCAAACATGCATTCTTAAATATGAACCTAATCCTAAATATCCAATCCTAATATGGTATGATCAAAGAAAAATGGAAGAAAAGAAAGAGAAATATGTATACATATTATAAAACTAATTCCTAAAGAAACAATAAACTAGCCTATCATGTATACTAAAGAAATATGGAAATATAACCTAAACTATGCATGCCAACAAATTAATCCCTAATATGCATACTAATCCTAAACACCTAATCTATCATGATTACAGAAGAAGAAGAGAATAAGAAGAAGAAGAAGAAAAGAAGAAAATATGCAAACTACTTAAACATAATGACTATTAACCTTTCTTTGCTTCCCTCCCACTTGCTCCAAGCCTTCTCTTCAAACTCCAACGACTCCAAGGACCTCAAAAATATAGCTAGAGTGCTATGGGGGAAGCTTGTGCAATTGCTCAAGCCTCTGCTCTCCAAGCTTAACTCTTTAAAGCTAATTGTCTGTGTTAAAACTGATTTCAGGGTCCTCTATTTATAGGGAGACCTGAAATTGATCAATGGCTGAGTTTAAATCTCTTAGGAATGATCCAAGGGCTCTAAACCAGTCTTCCAAGGTGTTTAAACTCATCCCAAAGTCCCCATAGCCGAACTGGACATATGGCAGGGCTTGGAAGAGTCTCGGGCAGAAAAATCACTGAAGCTGTGCAATTATTAGCTAAAATGATCGATGGCCATCCTCGTTGGGATAGTTGGCCGTCCTTCATGGATGGTTGGCCGTTCCTTGGTGGATAGTCATCGATCCTCCATCCCAAAATTTCCCTATATGAGTCTGTCTCAGCCCGTTTTGACCCGGTTTCGGCTTTTTTTCGGCTTTTCGGGCCGTTTTAAGTCCAAATTTGACGATTGAAGAGCCGAAACAATCGTGATCCGATTATCCATGTTTTAAGAAGTGTTTGAAGTGAAAAGGCATTAACCAAGGTCAAAGTTTTAGGGAAAAGTCGACCGATTAGCTGTTTAGGGCCTGTCGGACCCAAATTAGGGTTTCGAAATCTGCTAACCGATTGCTCTTAAAATCATTTCTTCTTCTCGAAATAAGTTTTAAAACGTTTTAAGAAAGTGTTTTGAAGCCTTTGAAGGCTTTGGTTTGATAAAAATATCGAATCCCGGTCGTTTCCAGTCGAAACCCTAATCTGGGCATAAAAGGGCCTTTTGAACCTTAAGAACCAAACATGAGCCAAAAGGCTCCACAGACCTTGTCACTGATCAACTTAGCTACCAAACACACTTTACATATTTATGCCAAAGCCTCGAGACCATTCGAGACAAGATTGACAGTCATTCAGGGTTTTTGTGATTCAAAGGACAATACTGCCCTTCAAGTCTCAAAATGCCTTATTTTCTATCAAGCCTGGCTCAGAATGCCATGGAATTTTGCAGGGATGTTCCTAGACTCTCTAAAAACCGAATGTAAAAAGAACCGACTCAATCTGACCTAAAAACCTACATGTGATAATGACCTCTAACTAACTACCCATAAAGGGTAAAACTGGGAACTTAGGGTTTTAACACCCTATTTTACCTCTAATCACAGGCAACCATTCATGATCATACTCATGGTCAAAAATGGATGTCTACAAGCCTTCAAAGGCTTCAAAACACTTTCTTAAATTGTTTTAAAACTTGTTTCAAGAAGAAGAAATGATTTGAAGAGCGATTGGTTAGCAGATTTCAAAACCCTAATTTGGGCCCGGCAGGCCCTAAACAGCTAATCAGTTGATTTTTCCCCAAAAATTTGACTTTGATCAATGCATGTTCACTTCGAATACTTCTTAAGACATGGAAAATCGAATCACGATCGTTTTGGCGCTTGAATCGTAGAATTTGGACTTGAAACGGGCCCGAAAAGCCGAAAACAGCCGAGACGGGTCGAGAGAAGCCCAAAATAGGGTTGGGGGCTCGATGACCATCCCTCTAGGGACAGCCAATCGTCCCCTAGGGGATGGTCACACGAGCCCTTTGCCTAAAGTTACTAAATTTCAGTGTTTTGGATGCCTGGGACCTTGCCAAGTGTCTAGCTCGGCCTTAGGGACTCTGGGACGAATTTAGAGACCTTGGAAGACTGGTTTAAGACCCTTGGATCATTCCTAAGAGATTCAATGTGAGCCATTGATCAATTTGAAGCTTCTCTATAAATACAAGGCCTTGAAATCAGTTTTAAAAACACACAGAAGACATTTAGAGAGCCAAACTTGAAGAATAGAAGCTTAAGGTACTACACCAGCCTTCTAGCAACCTTAGCCCCATTTTTGAGGTCCTTAGAGGTGGAATAAGAAGCTAGAAGCAAAGAAGAAGGAGGCAAAAAAGGTTAGTACAATTAATTATTGTGCTTTGTTTTGATAAGTTACATAAGAGTTTGCATACTTCTTCTTCTTCTTCTTCTTCTCTTTCATTCTTCTTCTATGTCCATACTATGCTAGGGATGGATACCTAGGTTGGGTATTCAAAGGTTAGGAGTAAAGGTTAGTTGCATATAGGTTGCAATTGGTTAGCATATAATTTTCTGCATTTATGAGTTTTACATAATAAAACTCGAGTTTAGTTTACTTATTTTAAGTATGCTAATTAGTATAGGTTAATAGGAACATGTTTAGGATTTTTTTTGTGTTTAGAATGTATGTTAGGAGTTGATTTTATGCATATTATTTTCTATTTTTTAGGTAGGAATGCATATTAGATAAAAGGTTTGAGTTTTTTTACATATATAGAGTGAGGGTCTATTGTTTTGATTTGTGTTTAGGTTTGTTTATATTATTATTTTTTTAATCATGCTTAATGCTTGAAATATTAAATAAATTGTGGTCGAGGGAGCGAGCAAAGGTGAGTCCCTTCCCTTGTGTTAAAATTGATTGTTTTAAGCATGATACATGATTATTATTTTTTTTAGTACATCATATTAGGATGCATTTAGTTCATTTACCCTTTTTTTCCTTCATCTTTTATTGGGTTTTAATTCATGTTTTGAATCACTTTCAAATCTGTCCATAGATTGAAAGTAGCCTTAGGATGAATTAAAAATCATTTTTTAGGTCCAAATTAACTTAGAAATATGCTTAGGCTCACATAGATAAGTTAGTTTGCATTTAGGACATTGTCATGCATTTTTATCAATTGTTTATTGCATTTTTTATGTATTTTCTAGAAATTCTAGCATTATAATGTTAGTATTTTAGGTGTTTAAACTAACTTAGGATTAGTTAGAGACCTTAGGATTAGGGGGGTCACTTGACCCCACTTAGGACTGTTCTTTGTTGTAAGAACTATAATAGAAATAGAGTTCTGTTTTAGTTAGGAATCTACTTCGAGAAGGATTCTAAAAAAGCCATTTGAAAGTATTCAAATTTGAATGAAATTCCATCCCTTATGAAAAAAAAAGTTTTGATCAAATTCAATCTCTCGAAGTTAGAGTCCTAGATAAGATATAATCCTTTCAGCTATGTAGTTCATTAGAATATGAGAGTCCTAGGTGATCGAACTACGTGGACTTTGATCATTATCAGGAAACTGGTAAGGTACGTAGGAAGTCAATAGGGCGCAAGTCCAATCTTAGGATGACTCTATGTCTCCTAAGGTCTTTAGGATTTTGATTCTTTTTTTATTATTATCTATTATCTAGTATTATCTACACTACTTTCTTGGTTGATTAGATATGATAGAGTTATTTTTATGAGATTTTGATAAAGCCCAAAATTAATTAGGAGACCTTAATTAGGGTGAGGTGGGTGCCTACAAGGAGTTCATTGGAATCTTCCCACTTCATAACTTAGCCCCCGAATCCAACTTTGATTCGAAGACCATGCTTTTTCCAAAAATGGGGTCATTTGTTTTATTGAAAATAAAACTCTTTTTTATGGTTTCCTTATTCCTTAAAAATAAGGTGGCGACTCCCAGTTTTTTGTAAACACTTATCCTTTTTCAAAACTCAATCTTGAGTGGATAATAGAGAATGATAAATGTGGATAATAGAGAAGGATAAATCGAAACGAATAAAGATCATCCACAATCCACGATGATTCAAAAGTGAAAACGGCCTCCCGATCTGGGTCAGCTGGTTCACTGATTGGAGACTCCACTGGAGATGTCGAGGGCTAAACTCCAATTAATTATTTTTGGGCTTTTCAATTTCTTAATTAATAAAATCAACCACTGGCATTTGCATGACTGTTTGACTTTGATTTCTGCATTATGTGTGCATTGACTCTGCATGATTAGGACCGTTGTATGCTAAGCCAACGATGAGCCTAGCCCTGGGCCCAGTCTCTTTGAGTCTTGGGTTCCATGTATGCGAAAGCCATCACTCTTCTCACCACGTACCCTCGGGTATATCAAACGGACCAATCACGTACTGTTGGACCCACGCGGCATTCTAGATGTCACATGTGGTTAGGTATATCGATTAGACCGAGCTAGTAAGGGACACTCAGCCTACTCTTTGCATTAGTCCATGTAGACTGTCTCTCTAGGACACATACCCTACATTGCCTGTTCACACACTATTGTAATGTTATGCTGCCTGATTTACCCCCCAGTTTTGTTTGAGCCTTGATTGTGAAGTGTGTAAAACCATTAGGACCTGGATCTGTAGGACTAGACCTTTATGAAATGCCCTAAACTCTTAAGGGAAATGTTCTCAAAGAGTTAAGGTACTTGATGAAGACCTAGTACCCTACATGTTCTTGGACTTAGGCCTGTGGTAGTGTTATGCTGCCCGAATAGTGATATATGTCTTTAGGCCTTGTGAGAAGATGTGAGACGTGGACTTTAGGCCCATATCCTTTGGATAGAAGGTTTAGTTCCGCAGTAAGTTTGGAATGTGAGCTTTAGGCCTATGTCAATTGGATAGAAGGTATAGGCCTGCGGTAAGATTGAGATGTGAGCTGTAGGAATGAGATTCGTGCTTGCGCTTTAGGCCCATTTTCATAAAATAGAATGTGAGAGAGTGAGATCGATGTGTGGGCCTTAGGCCCATACTTTTGTGAGCATGTGAGTTTGTTGTCCTTTTCATCATTTTCCTATTGGAAGCTCTCAGTTGATTTGAATCTTTTCTCATATCCTTTCCCAGCATTCTGGCTTGGCGTCGTGATTCTAGTGGTCGATTAATTAGATTGAAAGTTCATCCGTTGATTCAGAGATGTCTAGTCACGAGGATTATACCCCTGCCATTATTGAGGCTAAGACAGTTGATGAGAAGATCGATGCACTCTTAAGAGCAGTCCAAGAATTGGTCCATCAGAAAGGAGTGGAGGATAAGGTGCGAGCCCGTACTAATCCCCTGTTTGATAATGTTGATGAGGAGAAGTGTTTTCTTAAGCCTAAGGTAGTTGTTAAGCCCACCAGGTCTAATACATAATTGGTTCAGTCCATTGATCTGGATAAGGAGTCCAAGCCCAAGGCCCCTGCCTTCTTTTTCGCCGAGCCCATTTTGTTGAGTAGTAAGGTGGAAGCCCTGGAAAAAGCCTTGAGAGGTATCAGGAAGTCTGATGATTTGGTAGACATGTCGTCCTTATCTCTATTTCCTAAGGCCCGTATGCCCATTCATTTTAGGATGCCTGAATTGGAGAAATTTGATGGGATGGGTTGCCCCAAGACTCACCTGAAGATGTATGTGAGGGCCATACACCCCTGAGGGGCTGACGATGACCTGTTAGCCCAAATGTTCCATGAGACATTGGCAGGATCTGCTTTGAAGTGGTTCCTTTCACTGGATAAATCTAGAATGAAGACCTGGGAAGATGTATGCATCGAGTTCAACAATCGCTACAGGTACAACACGGAGGTTGATGTCACTAGGAGGGATTTGGAGACTACTAAGCAAGAATTTAGGGAAACTTTCTCAGCATTCATCACCTGTTGGAGGGCCAAGGATTCCAAAATGCCTAACCGACCTGAGAAAGAGGAGCAAATCCATTTGGTGGTGAAGAATTTGCTCCTGGTTTATCATAAACACTTGTTCTCTCAGTACTTTCTTAATTTTCGAGCCTTAGTTGTTGCTGGTACCTAAGTGGAGGACGCCTTAGCCAATGAGGCCCTCGGAATTGATGAACCCTACAAAAATCGTCGTCCTGTCATCAATGGGAAGGCCACTGAAGTCAACGCCATATCTCAGCCTGCTCCATTCACCCAACCCTTTTCCTTGGAAAATAAACCATTCAAAAAATTCATCGAGCTCTACATGCCATTAGAACGAGTCTTTGAGAAATTGAAGGCTTGAGGATTGCTCCAACCCTTAAAACCCAGGCCCACACCCAATCCATTACCCAAGAACTACAATGAAAATGAATATTGCAACTTCCATCAGTCCAAAGGCCATACTACCAACCGTTGCATCCGTCTTCGCCAATAAGTCCAAGACCTCATAGACAATAAGATCATTTCCCCACCTTCTCAACCCAATGTCACCCAAAATCCACTTCCTACCCATGCAGTGCCACCACCATCTAACATCAATGTCATCCATACCGACCCTTATATCCACTGTAAACCCATTCGCCCTCACCATTCATCCTCTACCACTAAAGTTGAGATATCCTATCCCTGTCAGGCCCATGAACCCATTACTCAACCCAAGCCAAAATCCAAGAAAGCCTTCTCCAAGACTGGGACCAGCCAGTGAGAGTTGCAAAAGAGATATGAGGCCGGAGATCCTGAAGTCTGTCTATTGGGTGAACCTAGCGGAAAGTTCGATTTCTATGTCCTTTACTCAAGAGTTGAAAAGCCCACTTTTGAAGAGCCCATTGTCCGTATTGGTTGGGATGATATCCCTGATGTGCCTAAAGAAAATGTTCCTCTGGCTCATGATGAACCCTAAGATCCAAACCTCATTCTTTCCGAGGAAGCCATCCAGGATATCCTCAAGAAGCATTTTGAGAATAGAACTCGTATGATCGTCAGGACCACCGATATGCACGGGGAAGTTCGTTACTTAGCCATTTATCTAAGACAACCATGCGTCACCTAATGTTTCAAGTCAAGATTGGCTTCTGCCGAGTCTACTGTAGATGACGGGTCAGGAAGTGAGGTTGATATCATAGAATGGGAAGATTTGATGAATACACCTGAGGAGATAGCAGATATTTGGGCCAGCAATGAGGAAAATGTTAACCATATGCAACTGCCATCTGCTGCTTTACAGAGACATCACGGGACTCATCAACCAAAATGGAGAATAATGAATTACAAATGTATTTGATAATAACATTGAGTGTTTCAGCTATAGCAGCATTAACTATGTCTTTTTAAATGTCAGATGATGTCAACTTGCAATTAGTTTGAGCATTTCCTATTGCAACAGCTTTTACACTTTCATTCTGACCACAAAGCCAATGTAGAAGCTCAACGAAGTTTCCTCGATTTTTGGAATCATCATATTCATCGTGGCCACGAAATGTAAGCCCTTGTTTTAGAAAGAATCAAATGCAATCAATTGATGTAGTTAATCGAACTCGATAATTCCTCTTATCTTTGGTTGTCTGCTTGAAGATGATTGATTGAATGTTTTGGTTTGGATTAATCAAAGCTTGGCACTTCCTTAAAGCTTTATTATGAGAACTGGCATGAGACTTTCCAACGTGTTTCTATAGCTTTTGGGAATTCTTCCAATCTGAAAAGCCTTCAGTAACAAAGGCTTCACCACCCCCTTGGTTTCCCACTTCAGGTTTAAAAAGATAGCAGCACAAGCAAAATGCTGAATCTTTTGCAATGCTATACTTTAACCACTAAGGATACAAATCAAACCAATTCTGGTTAAACTTCGTATTCCCTGTGTAGTTTGCTTACGTGGAAAATTATAGTTGCGAGGTTGGCATGGACCCCCAAGCCAATATTTTTTCGAACTTGGTCTCGAATATTATGATCATAATCTAATATTCGAAGTCGTTTCCCAGGATCCGCAGGAGTTCTTCCAAGTTAAATTTATCACCCTCTACTACTTTCTCTACAGGAGGCATTGGAGCTTCCATCTCTACACTCTCATTTAAACTACCTTCCTCCATTCTTATCTTTAAAGGAGGTGTTAGGGCTCGCATATTTAGGGACTCATTTGAACCACTTTCCCCCATTCTCTTCCTTGAAGATGGTGTTGGGGCCTCCATTTCAGACTTCTTTTTGAAAAATGAAAATATATCTGTTTCAAATTTAAACTAAAAATTAGTTTAAATTTGAAATACTAGTATAGTTTTAATTTATTTAGTGCATTATCTCATTCACTTCTAAAACCCCAAAACTACAAATTACAATGACGAGCCAAACCCGTCCAACAATAAGTCAATAATGAATAATTCAATATCAATTCACTAACATTAGATGTATATTCACTAACATCAAATATTGAGATGTTTAATATACTAACATCAATATTAAGTCACTAGCATCATCATTTTAATGGCATCAATATTAGTTTACTAGCAAATATTTCTCAATTTTAAAAGTTGTTAACCTCAATTTCAAGTAAAAAAAAGTTTCAATTTTTCGTACCTCATTGGCTCATGGCTAGTGATTATTTTTCGGTTGTGTCTTTGAGGCCTTGAGACTTGAGTAATAAGAACTGAGCAATAAGCAATTTCTCAGAGTTACAAAGATAAAAAAAGAGATTATATTGACCAATTAGCAAGCAAATTGTATTTTTAATCTTTTAGGTGTATGGTAGACTTGGTAGCTGTTCCAATTAGTATCATAGATATCTTTAAAGACAATTCATTCAGATAAAGGATAAAATTTTGAATAATGCCCATCAGTGGAGTGGTCGAAATTTACATTAAACACACAACACATGCACTGCAGAAAGTAAAAATTGTTTACATTGCCCTTTGATTTGTTCTGCTGATCATCTACCAAGCCCAAGTACTCCAATGCCCTCAACCAATTTTCAGCAGTAGTCACTGAAACAATTCATGAATTATTATTTGGGCAATTTCCATGAATAATCCTAAGTTTCCAAAATATTACGCCTACGAACCTGATCCAAAACTAATTACGGATATACACCAATTACTGTTTTTTGGGACGAAATTACCCTTAAAATTGAAGTTTGACCAATTTGTACAGAATCCCCAATTTTATGTATAATCCTAAAAAATAAATTGAATCTCTAATCCCTAATTTATCTAATAATCACCAATATTGTTAAGAATCTCCAATCCACTTTATGTCACGTCAACATTTAATGCAATTCATTCAATGTCCCCCGAATTTTTTGTACAGGATCCCCAATTTTATGTATAATCCCCAAAAATAAACAGAATCCCCAATCTTCAATTTATCTAATAATCACCAATATTGTTAAGAATCCACAATCCCCTTTATGTCACGTAAGCATTTAATGCGGGTCATTCAATGTCCCCCGAATTTTTTGTACAGAATCCCCAATTTTATGTATAATCCCCAAAAATAAACAGAATCCCCAATCCCCAATTTATCTAATAATCACCAATATTGTTAAGAATCCTCAATCCACTTTATATCACGTCAACATCATGCATGTCATTCATTCAGTTTGCGCTTTCCAAGAACATCAAATCAATCAAATCATGTCTACTCTATTGGGTATTCTTAGTAATATTGGGGATTGGTGATTATTTGTAATTCTGGTGATCCTTTGTATTATTGGGGATTGGGGATTATACACAAAATTGAGGATTGTGTTGATTATTGGTGACTCTTCAATTTTTTTTAATTCATCCGTACAAAAATTTTAACCATTTCAATGGTCAAATTGTAAATACCCATATGAGTGGAGGGTATTTATGTCCTAACAATATATTTGCGTAATTAGTTTTGGATCGGGTTCGTAGGCATAATATTTTGGAAACTTAGGATTATTCATGGAAATTGCCCTTATTATTTATATGTTATCACCATATAATGACATAAACATATGATTAAGATATTATATTTTTAATCTTTTAAGTATATTTCTAAATGAAGACAAAATTCTCTCTTTATAAATTACTAAGGCCGGCTAAGTTACTTGAAGTTATGTTAATGGGTCACATTCCCTTTACGGGTGACACCTATGTTTACACCTCATTTTCAAATACCATTGTAGGTTGAATATTTTGGGAAACCGGCCGTTAGATTATATACTTATCTTATGTTTGTCATGTATGAAAAAAATCAGACCGATCCAACGGCTAGTTTTTGAAAAATATCATATTGAAGAACTATTTTTTTTTTTTTTAATTAAAAACATAACAATTTTTTATAGTGACATTTATTAAAATCTAACTGTTGGATTACTATAATTTTTGATATACATGATATGCATAAGAAATGTATTGAATCCAATGGTCGGTTCGTCAATATATTCATAGGTTGTGTTTTGAAAATGAGGTGTAAACATAGGTATCAAAATAGGGTGTAAGGGGAACATGACCCTATGTTAATTAATTACAACAAAAAAGAAAAAAAATACATTTTCTTTTAAGCCATGGTCGATCCTGCTGTAGTCTGGAAACGCCAAAAGGTATGGGGACTGTTCTATTAGAGAAGAAGAAAACCTCATTGTTTAACATGGTGATAAAAGGCATCCAAATGGTGAGTTGGATCTAGCCGTCTAGGAAATTGGGGAAACATTATGCATAAACCCATTGAGAGAAAAAAAGAAAAAAAAAATATGAGGGTTAAGACTTAAGAATCTCAACAGTTGCCAGGTAAAAAAAAAAAAGACGAAGAAGGGAAATGCGGAGAAGAAAGGCATCTAAATGACTAAACTAATGGTAAATTGGTAATATGTGTGTGTGACCAGTGACATACATACAAATATACAATGCTGAAAGTCTGAAACCATTTGGACAAGCAAGTTCCAAAGCCTGATTCAAAAATTGCAGCAATGCCAAGCTGGAAAAGTAGAATTTGCAGTGGAATTGAGACATTTCTTACCAATATTTATGCGGCTGGAAAAGTAGAGGCAGCCATGGCACTTGAGTCTTGAGGTGTTGCCAAAGGCGAGGTTGTTCAGGGTTGAGGGAAATCGGTGTGCTTAATGCATCTGAGTTTCCTAAAATTGGGAAAATCCTGGAAAAAGATATCCAAGAACTCAAGAGAATCATCAATGGGGTTTTGGAAAAAAACACTCCATCGACTGGATGCACACATAGAAAGATAGAGCCTTGGGTTGCCCATTCCTATGATTAAGAGGTGTTGTAGACTTGTAGCAGTTGCAGCCGGCCAACAGCTTGCCTTTGCCTTGCAAGAGTTATCTTGTAGAGATTTCATGAAAATGGAGAGAAGCATGTGAGTTGGGGAGGGTTTAAATGTGATTAGAGATGGTTTTTGCCTTTTATAGAAGGGGCATAAAATATTAGTGGGGTTAAAAAAAAATGAGGGGAGGCATGTTTAGAATTACTAAAAAATGTAAGGTATAATTTTTTATTATTATTTTTTTAAATCAGGGGTGGCAACTCCTTGCCCTTGTTGGGAATGGTAAGATATTGTAAAGATTTGATTTGATATGTAAGAGAAGATTAAAAGTTAGTAAATGGGTATTCTTCAAAGAATTGAGTATTATGTATAAAATATGGTTATGAGTGTTCAATGTAAGGATGGGTGTGAACCCGCCACATTCGAGCCCCCCTCACCTATTTGCAAGCTCTCTTTTTTATTTGGGATTGGATTCACTTATCATCGTGGATTAGTAGATAATTATCATTCTTGATTTATCCTTCTATTTTATCTACTCATTTATCATTATCTATTATACATCTCTATTATCCACTTAAGGTCATCCAATCCTAATTATCCTTCTCTATTGTGGGAGTCCACTTAGATTGGGTTTTTAAAAAAAGGAATGGATTTTGATAAAACAAGGAGTCGCCACCTTATTTTTAGGAAATAAGGAAACCACAAAAAAGAGTTTTATTTAAAATAAAACAATGACCCCATTTTTGGAAAAGCATGGTCTTCGAATCAAAGTTTGGATTCGGGGGCTAGGTTATGAGATGGGAAGGTTCCAAGACTCATCTTGTAGGCACCCATCTCACCCTAATTAAAGGTCTCTTAATTATTTTTAGGCTTTATCAAAATCTTATAAAAACAACCTATCATATCTAATCAACCAAAAAATATGGATAATATTACATATATAATAATAGATAATAATAAAAAATAATCACAATCCTAAAGACCTTAGGAGACAAAAGTCAACCTAAGATTGGACTTGGACCCTATTGGCGGCCTACGTACCTTGTCAGTTGCCTAACAA
This sequence comes from Hamamelis virginiana, assembly GCA_017140935.1. Classification (NCBI taxonomy): domain Eukaryota; kingdom Viridiplantae; phylum Streptophyta; class Magnoliopsida; order Saxifragales; family Hamamelidaceae; genus Hamamelis; species Hamamelis virginiana. The sequence continues at coordinate 1,430,521 of JAESVK010000907.1, read as the reverse complement.
GAATCATAGTCCACGTAGTTCGATCACCCTAGGACTCTCCTATTGTAATGAACTACATCATTTAAAAGTGTTCGACTTTATCTAAGATACTATCTTCGAGAGTTTTTATCCATTCAAAATTACTTTTCAAAATTATTTGATAATTAAAAGATAGAAATTATCTTCTAGAAGTAAACCTCAATTTAAACTTCCTTTTTCAAAATCATTATCCATGGAATTTCATTCCAAAAATCATTTCTTTTTCAAAGAAATTGTTTTCAATATAAACTCTTTTAAAATATTCCTATTTCATGAAATAACCATTTAATAAATCAATCATTTTTAACAAAAATCATTTTTTAAAATCTCTCTCGAAGATAGACTCTAAGGCTTAATCAATTACTTGAACTTGAATGCAACTCTTACAACAAAGGAAAGTCCTAGGGAAGGTCAAGTGACCTTCCTAAACCTAGGGTCTCTATCTAATCCTAAGTTAATCTAATGTCCTATCATACTAATTTAATGCATGCTAAATAAACAAACATAATATTAACCCTACAATGCATGAAAAATGCCCTAAATGCATACTAATTTAACTATGTGAACCTAGGCATATTTCTATGTTAGTTTGAATCCTAAAAATGGTTTTTTAATCCATTTTAAGGTTACTTTAAACCTTGGACAGATTTATATGCAACCAAAAAGTGGATTTAAAACCCAAAATATAATAAATAAAAGAAGTGTAAATGTCCTAATTTGCAACCTAATATGATATACTAAAATAATCATGCATCATGTTTGAAAACACCAATTTTAAACATAAGGGATGGGACTTATCTTAGCTTGTTCCCTTTAACACATTTCATATGATATTTCAAACATTAAACATAAATACAAATGATGTAAACAAACTTAAACATGTTCCTATTAACTTATATTAATTTAACATACTCAAACTAAAAATCATAAATGCAGAAAATCTACATGCTAACCTATATGCAACTAATCCTAACCTTTGAATACCCAACTTAGGTACCCATCCCTAACATGGCATAGAAGAAGAATAAAGAAGAAGAAGAAGAAGAAGAAATACTTAAAACAAACTTCACAATTATACTAACCTCTTTTGCTCCCTTCTCCTTTGCTCCTAGCTCCTTTTTTAAACTCCAAGGACTCCAAGGACTTCAAAGATGCAACTAAAGTTACTTAGGGGGTTGGTGTAATTCCTTAAGGCTTTACTCTACCAATTTGGCTCTCTAAGTGCCTTATGAGATCTTTATGACTCTCTGTGTGTTCTCAAACTGATTTCAAAGCTCTCTATTTATAGGGAAGCTTGGAATTGATCAATGGATGAGTTTAAATCTCTTAGGAATGATCCAAGGGCTCTAATCCAGCCTTCCAAGGTCTTCAAACTGAAAGAATACGCCATAGGAACGCAACGGAAGGTAAAATAAAAAATTTTCCCATTGATATTCATCCAAGATTCGAACTCAAACTATAAAACGAATCTAAACAATTAAACAAAACATGAATAAAAGCTTACTTGATGTTCCTTTGATGATAGTCCTCACTAAACTTCAAGCCCCAAACGTATGGAAGCCTCCAATGAATAGTCCACACGAGCCTAAAACTCCTTGAACTCCTTTATCTCCACATCACTTTGAGAGAATGAAAGCTTGAGAGGGAGAGAGAGAGTGGCGGCTAGAGGAGGGTGCAAACATGTGAGTGCCGGCCCTAGGCTAGTCCCTCCTCTATTTATAAACTTCTCCTCTTTTAATGATGTTTGGTTACAAGTGCTAGCTTGACCAAACATCATATTTGATTAGTTATATTCTAGTTTAGTATACCCTTAATCCCTTTAATTATTAACACTTAATAATAAGGATTAAGCTAATATATATATATAAATTAGAATATCCCCTCTTACAAATTCAAGAAGATCACTTAAGCCCTTATGTGTGTGACCCATTGGGTTCACCACAACCTAGTAGTGGCTCGGGAACATCGCATGTTTCCCAAAATAGAAACTTTCTATTTTTGGTTCAATTGAAACTATTCCAATTTTGCCCTCAATGATAATGCTTATCATTAGGCCTACACTAGTCATGAGTGACATCTAGCAACATATCATGACGTGCCCTAGGTGTGGGTGAATATACGAATATAAATAAACCCTTCGTGTAATAAATAATCCTTCACCAAACAATGTCACGATTAAGTTATTTGGATATGGATTCATGTCAAACCCTAACTTAATCCTGTGTTAGCTATTCACCAAAATATAAACTCAATTAGGTTAACCCATGAAAACACTTTTCCTTGGTTACCTTCTGCTTTGGCCAAAGACTTCATTGAGTTATTATTTGTGAATTAACCGTGCCATTCTCCCTTTGATATTAAGGGTGGTGATCCCCTATTGCACACTCACCTATCTTCATATACAACTTACTAAAGCCAATGAGCACCGATTACATCCTCATGATTAAGGGTGTACAAGATACTATCAAACTCTAGTAATTCATACATAAGATAACCAGTGGTGTCTCAGGTATGAGGATTACAAATGTGACTATACACATGAGCAGCTTTTGACATTCAAATATATCTCCATGAGCTGTACTCATATTGGTCACGTTCAGTGTACTTGTTCTCTAACAAGCACCCACAGGTTTACTATAGTGTCTCTACACAGATGGCTTGAGACTCACCATCCTCCCATTGGAGCTAGTATAACCTGAGCTAATCTTAACGGTTTATTATCGCCCAAATAAATAAACCTATGATCAGGAACATATCTAGAATAGATGTTCTTGAGAATCGTATGTCTCTCTATCTCAACACTTGAGATACAATTCTCTATTATGCTATTCAAGGACATTATCATGAACAGTTATAAATAACACAAGTTTACATGATAATATAAAAGTCATTTTATAGATGGATAAGATTCATACAATAACATAAATGTAATTAAAGTTCCCTAATTGCAACCTACTAATTGGTTTTAGGGCACACTTCTAACACAAACTCATCCCAAAGTCCCCAAGGTCGAGCTAGACACATGGCAACCCTTGGAAGAGTCCCAGATGGAAGAAAGACTGAAAAATAGCAGCTATTGGGCAAAGGCTCGGGTGACCATCCATCTTGGGATGGTTGGCCGTCCCTTTAGGACGGTTTTCCGTCCCTTGGTGGATGGTCATCGAGCCTTGAGCCTTATTTTGCCCTATGTGGGCCTGTCTCAGCCAGTTTCGACCCGGTTTCGGCTTTTTTCGACTTTTCGAGTCCGTTTAAGTCCAAATTCGACGATTCAAGCGCCAAAACGATCGTGATTCAATTCTCCATGTTTTGAGAAGTGTTTGAAGTGAAAATACATTGACCAAAGTCAAGTTTTTAGAGAAAAGTCAACCGATTTGCTGTTTAGGGCCTGCCGGGCCCAAATTAGGGTTTTGCAATCTGCTAACCAATTGCTTTCAAAATCATTTCTTCTTCTCGAAACAAGTTTTAAAACATTTTAAGAAAGTGTTTTGAAGCTTGTGAAGGCTTCAGTTTGACAAAAAGATCGAATCACGGTCATTCTCGGTTGAAACCCTAATCTGAGCTTGAAAGGGCCCTATGAGCCTTAAGAGCCAATCACAAGCCAGAAAACTCTACAGACCTTGCCACTGACCAACTTAGCTACCAAAGACACCCTAATTACCTATGCCAAAACTTAGGGATAATCTGAAACCAATTCAACAGCTCTTAGGAACTTTTGTGATCAAAAGGACAATTCTGCCCTTTAGGTCACAAAAGGCCCCAACAGGCCATTAAAGTGGGATTTGCAAGGGTATTTCTGTCATTTTACTTGCAAAATAGTCATGTCACCATTGTTCCGTAAAAAATATAGACGGTCAACTAACAGAATGAATTAATTGCCAAATTTTAAAAGCGCGTGGAGTCAATTATTCACTTTTTTAGTATAGGGGTGCAAAGTGTTTTTGGCCTTTAGTATTGGGGTGCAAAGTGTACTTCTCCCAATATTTTAAATAGGTTGATGAGACATGTTAGTACTTGATTTGACCCAAAAAATTAATAAAATGACTTGTACAGAAACAAATCAAATTATGGGTATTGGGTATCATGTACATATATAGATATTATATGTAATATTGGATATGCTTTACTTCTAATATTTTAAATAGGTTGATGGGACATGTTAATACTTAATCTGACCCAAAAAAAATAATGAAATGACTTGTACAGAAACAAATCAAATCATGGGTGTTCTTCTGTTGGCACCATAATTTGAAAATTAGTCAAAGAATTATACGTGAGAAGAGGCCACCTAGCAAAAGGAGGTGGAGGTGGTGGGACCAAACAAGTTCTATTTACCAATAGCAATTACTTTAGGTAATTTTCCACTAAGGGGGCATTTGGTTGCCTGTATTGTATTGTAATGTAATTTAATTGACTGTAAAGTATATTACAATGTAATTTGATTACATTGGTAATTTAAATTACATTCCAAATTACATACCACTTGTTTGGATGAGTAGGGAATGTGAAGTCAGATTACATTGCATTACCCAGAAATGCGTTTGGATAGCCATGTAATTTAATTGACTGTAAAGTAGATTACATTACATTACCCACAATACATTGGTTGAAGACTGCAATCCATTTTACAGCCTTTCTTCATGGTAGATTACACCCGTAAAGTGGATTACATCCGCACCATGACGCGCCAAACATGATTTAAGCTATGTAATGTAATCTGAGATTACATTACATAACTTTTTACAGGCAACCAAATGCCCCATAATTGTGTAGCTATCCAAGTAGTTACCTGTTGGAAAGCACCTCTTTGTATTGGATAGGATGCCGAACTCCTAAGAATTGAAAACTTATCTGTTAAGGTATGGCTCACTTCCTAAAAGATGGGGACTTAGAGATAATGCAGGAGAATGTAGGGATGGCAATTTTCCCCATCCCCGCCCCGCTCCGACCTGCCCCGCCCCTATAGGAGCTGGTTTTTTTTGGAAGTTTGCGAGGTACCAGGCGGGGATGGGGCAAACAACATTTGCCCCGCCAGGGTACGGGGCGAGGACGGGTTTACCATGCCCCACCCCGTTTCCCGCCCTACCCCGCAAATTTTCCCCGCCCACGGGGATTCCCCATCCCCGCCCCGTTTCCCACCCCACGGGGATTTCCCATCCCTGATTCATTTTCATCAAAATAATTAATACAAGTGTGTATAGAGGTTCGAACCCAGAACCTCATGCCTATTATGAAAAGGCTTTACCACTAAGCTATGTATAACCTTATGTTTCTAAGTTGTGATATATAATATTTAACCTTATTTCATATATTTTTATAAATCTATATCTATACTACTTATAAAAGGCCCAATTTTGAAAAAACTTTTGATCGACTAAAATACCCTCGCATTAAATGTTAATGACCCTTTTACCCTCTTGCAATATTAATTACATGAAGTTTATATTTAATTCCTTTTTTAAGAGTCATATTTTCAATTAATTTCCTAATTCAACAAAGGTATTAACAAAGTTTGTTATTTTTTAGTGTTTTGAATATTAAAAAAAAATAACAAAAAAATTTATCGAATAAAGAGAGAACTAACAATAAATTTTTTGCCATACTCACAAAAAATCATAGTGATCCAACGGTCAGTTGACCTTATCTATTATAACAAAAACTACTTATGTTGGTTTTATCTAAGTTGTGTATCATATGGTTCTTATTCATATTGTACAAATGTTAACATAGGGGTGCTATTTTGAAAAACCGACCGTTAGATAATATGTTCCATACATACACATTGTGCATAAAAAAAATCACATAGATCCAACAGTTGGTTTTTGAGAAAACTTTTAAATTGTTTAAACTTATGTATCATATCGTTCTTATTCATATTGTACAAATGTTAACATGGGGGTACTATTTTGTGAACCGACCGTTGGATAAGATGCTCCATATAAACACATTGTGCATGCAAAAAATCACATAGATCCAACGGTTGGTTTTTGAGAAAAACATTTAAATTGTTTAAACTATGCAAATTTAATATCATAGTTTTTTCAAGAATGTGGCATTTAGAAAAAAATGACTTTTGGATCAACATGATTTTTTTTATGCATGTCTTACATAAGCGAAACATCTCATCCATCAGTCATTTTTTAAAATGTCACAGGGAGAAATTGAATAGCTACATACTGTATCATGTAATGCAAGATATTAATGTTTGAATGCATGTAAATTTATATGTACTATGTGTCCGTGTGTATATAGACTTTGTGTGTGTGTGTGTGTGTGAGCGCGCGCTTAGCACCTTATTGAATTAGGAAATTAATTGAAAATATGACTTTTAAAAAAGGAATTAAAGATAAACTTCATGTAATTTATTGTTAGTTCTCTCTTTATTCGGTAAAACTTATTTGTTATTTTTTTTTAATATTCAAAACACTAAAAAATAACAAACTTCGTTGATACCTTGTTGAATTAGGAAATTAATTGAGAATATGACTAAAAAAATGAATTAAAGATAAACTTCTTGTAATTAATATTGCAGGAGGGTAAAAGGGTCATTAACTTTTAATGCAAGGGCATTTTAGTCGATCAAAAGTTTTTTCAAAATTGGGCTAAGTAGTATAGATTTATAAAAGAATATGAAATAAGGTTAAATATTATATATCACAATTTAGAAACATAAAGTTATACATAGCTTAGTGGTAAGGTTTTTTCATAATAGGCATTAGGTTCTAGGTTCGAACTTCACTACACACTTGTATTAATTATTTTGATGAAAACGGGGCAGGGATGGGGAATCCCCGCGGGAAAATGAGCGGGGCGGGGATGGGGCTACCATTCTATACCCCGGCGGGGTACGGGGCGGGGATGAAGTGTATTTTTCTTATTGGGGACGGGGACGGGGTAGCAGAAAACCCAACCCGCCCCATTGCCATTCCCAGGAGAATGCTAACATTGGTTCATCAAATATCTGAACGTAAATGTCCAATAGAATAGGAATTGAGTCAAGTAAGTGGAGAAGTGGGAAGCTTTAGTTTCTAAACGTGGAGAGAAGATTCAGCAGCATGGAGGATTGCTAGTCGTGCAAAAAGAGTGGGAACGGTTATTTTGAGTTATAGGATTATAAATATGTATTAAATTTGCTTCAACTTCATCAATAAACCAGTCTTTTACTTTCATTTCAATTCCAGTAGCTTGTAATCTTTCTCTTTTAATGCAAGTAAGTTCTTTTATTTCAATTGCATTGTTCGTCTTTAATTTCCGTCTTGTTCTCTTTTAATATCAATTATTGTTATTAGAGAAAGTCCCTTTTAGCATTGAAAAGGAAAGGAAAAAATCCTGAAAAGAGAAGAACCCCAACCCTTTCACAGTCACTTAAACAAATAAGTTCTTGTAGTGGCTTGTTAATTGGTCGAAACTCAGTTTCTTTACTGATTTTTGGCTTTCTATCGATTAACCGGCGCCCGAGATCGAAGGATTGGCTTCACTTTGAATCTACTGGGTTCTGGCACGCCAGCACACTTGCGGAAGCCAATTTATTGTGTCATCTTCATAAATTTGGGTATTCTTTGTAAAACAAGTAATTGTTATTTAATGATTCATTGGGTATCATATGTAAGTTTGGGTATTGTGTATTATTAAAAAAGTTGGGTATTCAATGTTTTGTTGGATATTATGTGAAAACTTTTGAAATATTTTTAAAAATATAACCGTTAGAAGGGTAAAATGGTCCAAAAAACTGTACGAAACTTTATTTTTGTCATTTTTTTGAAAACTCAATATTTTTTAAAATTTCCCTACAAAATATATATACAGAGAGAGAGAGAGAAGGAGAGATGAAAAGAGCAGAAAGCACATGGAAAAAGATGATTTGGGGCTTCCGATTGGTTTGGTTGGGGTTTTGAAATTTTCATATGCAGGAAGGAAATCAGCCACAATAACAAACAATCCATGGAAGAAACAAATATAATTTATTCTATCTCCAAACCATTCACATAAAGTGAAAATGTATGAATGATCATGGAATAATAGAAAGGGCATTTTAAACTCTTTAACTATGCTGACCACGCAAGCGTTTCAACAACCACATTTTTCTTAATCTCTCATCCAATTTCATGAACATCATGGCTCTCTTGTCATCAAAAGAGAGATACTCACATGCCTCAATAATGAGATCATCATCAAAGCCCTGTATCTTCTGCACCATCTCAAACAGTTCATTCAAGCATACTGTCTTGTTACTTTCTGTCAAAGCATCAGCTATCCTACCAATGTTTGCAGCCATAGCACTCATCATCTCTACCATAACATCGCTCGCCCGTCTCTTCCTGAACGGCTCTTTGGAACGTGATGATGATGAAGGCCGAGCCCTAGTCTGCTGAGATGACCCTTGCATGTCATCACCACTATCTTCATCTACCATTATCATCTGCGCTGGGGTCTCTACATGCTCTTCATTGTTGAAAATAGGAGTTGCATCAGCTTTGGCACTGGTTCTAGACCAGTATTCCGTTGCCTGCTCATTACCAATGACAATACACAACTCATTGTAATTCTCAATAGACCTGGCTCGTAGGAACCTTGCATCAGGATGTCTCTGCGGAACAATATGGGCCAATTTAGTCATTTTCAGCAGCATACAAATAGTAAGGATGCATTCGAAAGAAACTATCAGGAAAAGATAAATTCCATGCTCCACTAAAGTAGGTATTCCAGCCCTCCAAGAAAATTGTTATGTTTCCTGTCTGTCATTTTTAACAAGAAAATTTGAAAGGTGCAATCATAGCAAGGAATATAAAAAGTAAAAAAAATATTTCCTGGCAACCGTTGAAATGATCCATCTTAACTTCTTTCGAAAGCATATTATATCTGCAATTCATTTATTTTTCAAAAATTACTTTGATTTTGGTGCCCAAGAAATTAAATTGTAAACTTCTGTAATGATTGCCCAGAAAATTGCATAGAAAACAAAAAATATTAATTGCTTCCTAGCACACTAATGAATATGACAGAACAGGACATGTACCTTAATATATTCATTCCATACGGAATCATTTGCAACAACCATCTTTCGTCTCTCATCCCACTCAAATCCATTATGAGAAAGGAGCTCCTTCGCAAGTCCATACAGTTTCTTCCATGTTTTCAACCGGCTCCTAATGTTTTCTTTTGCTAAGTCGAGCGCAAACTTCTCATTTAAAGCTGCGAGAGCAGCTGTATAAGCCACAGGCTTAAAATTTTTCTCAAGTTTATTCCCCAGCTTCACTTGTTCTAGAAGATTCTCTGTTAAGCAACGATCCATCTCATCTGTCCATATTACGTACTTCCCTTTCTCTTTTGCATTGTCACTCCGATTGTGAAATGCATCCTCAGTGTCTAGACCTTCATTGTCAGCAGTAAAATCCAAATCAACTTCAGCACCATTTAGAGAACATTCAGTCGGATCATCATTGCCGATGATAATGCACAACTCATCATAGTTTTCAATGACCCGTCCTTGAAGCAACCTAGCATCTGGGTTTCTCTGTTCAACAAAAAGAAAGGGGACAAAATGATCAATTTAGCAAATGGAAAGATCATGATACCAACTTTATGTGCTCGCCAACAAATTTATTAAATATATTATGTATGGTGTACCTTAATAAATTCATTCCATGCAAAGTCATTTGCAACGACCATCTTTCGTCTCCTGCTCCATTCAAAATCACTCTGACCAAGAAGTTCCTTCACAATCCCATACATTTTTTTCCAAGTTTTAAGTCGGTTCTTAACATGGTCTTTTGACAAGTCCAGCTGAAATCTTTCGTTTAAAGCTGAAACAGCAGCAACATATGCTGCAGGCTTTAGTTTGTTTTCTAATTTACTTTTATTCCCAAGCTTCACTTGCTCCACCAGAATCTTGCTGAGACAGCGGTCCATTTCATTCGTCCACCTCATGTTCTTTACTTGATCTTTCACAGTCCCACCACACCGAATATGAGAGGCATCAGCAGTCTCCACAACCTCAAAATCAGCAGCCAAACACATTGCATCGTCACTAGTTCTTAAGTAGCTTTCAATCGCACTATTGTTGCCAAAGATACTGCACCACTGGTCATAATTTTCAATAACCCTTGCTCGAAACATTCTGCTATCAGGGTGAGTCTGAAAAAAGATAGGTTAATTTTAGTGAGACAATATTGTCACAGCTAGAGACAATAACCAAAAGGAGGGAAAATGTAGGAATGTAGAAGGATTGAATTTCCAAGTTCAAGATGAACACAAACGAAAGTGAATCCAATTCAGATCTGTGTACAAATCAGATTTTCAAATTTCAACACCAATTCAGCAAAATTAGATTTAAATTTGAATTTCAATTCAGAGAATTTATATCATATAATTTTTCACCACATTTCAATTTACAATCTAAAACTCAAATTTGAACAAATTACACAACTTGAGTTAGAAGATATGCGACACTTCTATTTTTTTTTATTTTTTTTATTAAAAAAAAAATAGTAAACCAGAAAACACTACTTACTTTACTTCAGTGGTTTTTCTTTTTCAATGATGGCAACAAAAAATTAAATTGTACTAGAGAACGCTGCAACATGCACAAGTGCAAAACATAAAGGAATTATTGAGTTGCTCGATGGATTCATACAATGATGATTTATATATTCATGCACACAAAATGATGAAACTGGAGAGAGAAATTTGTTTGCCTTTCATCCATGTCAGACATGAGACAACATATGATAAAGAAATTTTGAAAGATATAATGAACGATAAAGAGGAATATAAAATTTCATGTGCAGACATAAGAAATATTGGACATTAAAATAACAAATATGACAATCCTGATGAATTTAGTACCATATTAAACGGCACTAATTCATGATACTCACATTTCACATAAATTTTTTAAGAAACTTTTGAGTTGACAGAATTTAAAATTATTTTATTACAGCTTCGAGTCATTGCACTAAACATTCAAAGGGTACGCATGTAGAAAAGTTAATTTCACATGTGTCATATCTCTCTCTCTCTCTCTCTCTCTCTCTCTCACACACACACACACACACACATCATTGTTGTTTGTCATAGTCCTATAAATTTAGTTCCTTAAGTCCCATAAATTTCAAGGATAAGAGTAAACAATCTTGTAACTAAGTTGAATAATCATGCCATTTATGTATTAGAGTGTTATATCTATATATATATATATATATATATATATATATATATATATATATATATATATGAATACCACTCCAGCACTGTAATGTACATGTGTGTGTGAGTTTTTATTGAAAAGGATTCCGACACATAGAACTTTTTATTAGATTGATAAAAATCTCATAATTTGCACTATGATTCATAATTCAACTCAAAAATTCGACCAGATGTCATCTCAATTTACAAGACAAATTTGATTTTCAGAACCTTGGACAGTTCTATCTAAGGGTACTACCAACTCCAATTAAAATACAATGTACATACCTTGGTGTAGTCATCCCAGGCCGAGTCATCTGCAGTGACAATTTTTTGCGTCTCGTCCCATTTAAACCCACTCTGCTCAAGGAGTTCTTTCAGAATCCCATATTGTTTCTTCCAAGTTCTGAGCCGATTCCTGATGTGATCTTTCATCAAGTCAAGCTGAAATCTATTGTTCAAAGCTTCAACAGCAACTGTATATGCTGAGGACTTTAAATTAGTATCTATTTTATTACCCTGTTTTGCTTGCTCCACAAGAATCTTTCCAAGACAACTGTCCATTTCTTTTGTCCATGTCATGTATTTAGACTGCTCTTTTGTGCTGCCACTTCGAATCTGCAAGGTATCAACAGTCTCTACAGCCTCATTGTCAGGAGTCAAGCATGGCAAGGCATCACTTCTTCTTGAACAACTTTCAAATGAATTGTTGCTACCAAAAATAATGCACAGATCATTGTAATTTTCAACAACCCTTCCTCGGAATAGCCTGGCATCGGGGTGCGTCTGTAGATAATAAAGACAAATTTATCATGAAATATATGTTTTAAGTTTCCAAAGGGGCTCGGGACAACATGAAATAGAAATAATTCCATTTTTTTCATATGTTTTGAAATGAAATCCGCTTTGTTTTTCATACTAGTTTATGGAGCTTCTTTGCTCTTGTTATTCTTTGGTTATAGTATGACACCAATAGAAAATCTACTCTGCATATTATTATCATTTTGCTGATTGAATTTTAGAAGAGGCCCTAAAATAACTATGAAACAATGTGAAAACATATTTTATTATTTATTAGATAATAATTTGTAAAAGCAATTATTACCTTTGTCCCTGTATTTGGGAATTATGGCTTTGTTGTTATATTAGTATTTTTTATAAATATTTTTTACATATCCTTTTGTCCACGTATTACTCTTCCCTTACAAATATCATTTCCACGCAACCTAGATTAAAAAAATCCACCACCTAAAATAAAAGTTAATGATACAAGAAGCTAAAGATATCATCTAATATCAACCACTCAAACTAACATCTTGTTCAATGGAATTTAAAAAACAAGAAACGTTATCAAATTTCATCCTCAATCCTTTAACCAAAAAGGGGAAAAATAAAAAAGGGAAAATGACATTTTAGTACCTTCAATTTTGAGGTGAATATCAATGTGGTCCCTAAACTTTACTTTTGCTCGATTTAGTCCAAAAAATTTTAAAAGTTGTACCAATGTGGGACATTAACCGAGAGAATTAACATTCCGTCTGTTAAAATTGATAATTGATGGCTCCTGACTGGACTACTAGTCAATTAATTCTAAGTCCGTCAACAACCTAGTTAGCCGCAATCAATTTTAACATATGGAATATTAATTCCGTCAGTTAATGTACCACATTGGTACAACTTTTAAAAAATTTGGACTAAATCGAGCAAAAGTAAAGTTGAGTAAAGTTTAGGGACCACATTGGTATTCACCCCAAAGCTGAAGGTACTCAAATGTTATTTTCCCAATAAATAAAAAATAAAAAATAAAAAATAAAAAATAAAAAACAAGTTGAGCTTTAACACGCGAAATGATTCTATTGGAGATTACTGCTAACCTAGTAGTTTAAATTCTTACTAATTATGTTATAATTATCTATACAAATCTAATTAAATAGAGATGAATAAACAACATATGTGATGAGTGTATACATTTCGGTGTTAGTTTTACAATAAAAGCAATTTTGGTGGCTGCATGAGGCAACACTGGGAATACAGTAAAGGCAGTGGCCAAGATGGTGCATATTAGGAGTGCCATGGTAGTGATGAAGATAGCAAGGCGGCAATGGTGATTCTAAAGTCAACAGAAAATGCTAAAACCCTAATGATCTGTGTTATGGATCACACAATAAGAAACATGGTACACTTTCATTCCAGAAAGCAATTTGTTGTTCCAAATAATTTCTTCTTATTTCTACACTTGTTTTTCTTTTTGTAGGATGAAAAGCGTCAGGAATAATAAACAGAAAGCTCGCTGAGCTAATAGGTTTTTAGAAGAAGAATTGAAGGGTAGGATCTTAGGATATTAAAAACTCAATGTAAATTTTATACAAGAAAATAAAAACTCAATGTAAACTATACACACTTTATGCTGTGTGTTTGCATCATTAATTCTTATAGAACAAGTTTTCAAAGTAAATAGACAAGTTGTACATGTTAAAGATACCATGTATTATAAATCATCTACTACTTATAATCACTTTGCAATAAGAGCTAGCTCATCGCATTCCAACAAAGTGATTTCTAACCCAAACCATACCACATTTACAGGTAAGAGGCATATGGCGTTTTCATTCGTCTTCTACCTACCTAAAAGATTCACATTCCAGGCTACATTGGGTGATTTTATTTAGGAGTTGTAGTGGCAGCAACGGTGGCATCAATGACAGTTGTGGGTTGACAACATGGTGGTAGTGAAAAAGTTGGTGGGATGATCATGGAGGTGTGAATGTGTGATATAGGTTGGGTGCTGGAAAAGGAAATAGTGGCTATGTAAAATGATAAAATTGGTAGGTTGGTGATGTAGGAGAAGAGGACAACCTGTAAAAGTTTGCCACAATCAAGATAGGAGAGCTAAAACTTTGTTTTCTTTAGGGTTTATGAAAGGAAAAGTGAGATCAAGATTCGTCGAAGGAATAATGGCTAACTTGGCTGTTGTTTAATGATAAATATGGTGTGACCTAAAAGAACTTAATTTCTGGACAGGGAAAATTTTTAAGTTTTTTAAAGCTAGGGTTGTGTAAAAGGTAGGATTTGGGTTTATGATTTAAAAAAAAAAAAAAAAAGAAGAAATACAATGAACTTCACTTAAATTTCACTGTCTGGGACAGTGAACTTTAAGAAAAATCACTGTGATGAGAGAGAGAGAGATGTGGGTATGGAAATTATGTTTTTGAGAGCTTACTGAGGAAATCTCCAAAGCTGAAATTCTTGGCAGCAACCCATTTTTGGTAATTTACAGTAGGCTTCTGAAGGTTGTCATACCAACCCAATGAGTCACCAACTGTGCAGAAATAGTAAGCTTCAACAGATCCTGAAAACGAGATCAAAAGGAGAGTACAGGCGAGAATGAAGAAGAGCATAAGGTCTACCTTGTACATACTCTGTTCCATATTCTTTCTTGGGGTTTGAGAAATTTGTGGATGTGCAGACTCTTCTGAAGAAGAATAAAGGTGCTGGATTTCTGAGAGCCACCAGCCTTTTTAGTACAGAACCTTACTTTTCCAGGGAATTACCATATTGCTCTCAATATTTTCAAATTATCAAGCCTTTTTTTTCCCCTTTAAAGAATGGCCCAAACCCATAACAGCTCAACAAAAAGTTTTAAGGGAAAATTATCCAAAAGTCCCTCAAATCACGGATGTATACTATGAAGGACATGGATATACCCCTAAGTCCATCAAATTTGAAAATATTTTTTTAAAAGTCAAGAATGCCCCTTTCTTCTCTCCCACGTCAAGTAGGTTTCTCTCTCTCACACACATCCGTTTCTCTCTGCTCTCTCTTCAAATCTGTTTGTCTCTCTCATGCACATGCGTTCTTTCTCCCCTCTCTTTCTCTCTCTCACGTTCATTCCTTGAGCTCCATCAATGGTGGTCAAATCTGTTGTGATCTCCTTCATTGAGCTCCATTAACGGCGGATGCAAACTTCTCTCTTCTACCTTCTTTGTGAACTCATAAACCTCTCTTTTCGTCCCCTTTTCAGTTGGGTTAAGAAAGATTTTAACGAGGCTTAGATCTGGTGAGTTCAGATCCGGTGGATCTCCTCCATCAATGGCGGATCTCCTTCCTCACATTTTTTTATGAGTTCAAATCTATTATGTACGGATCTTGGAAAAGTGTGGAGAAAATGAAGAGTATGGGGAAGAAGATGATGAAAGAAGAGAGCGTTTTGTGTTTGAAGTGTATGAAAAAAATAGACGACTGAAATATATTTATCCTTTTTTTCCTTGTAGATGGAGAAATTTATCCCTTTTCAGTGAATTGATACATTTATCCTTCTTATCTCCTTTCCTCCCTTTTCTTTCCCCTTTTTCTTTATTATTTTTGTAATTTTCTTGTATATATGCTTGAGAATGGACGGTCTTTTTTCTTTTCTTTTTTTATTTATGTTTTGGATTGTGGAAAAAAAAGAAAAGAAAAAGGGTAAATATATCTGTTTGGCCTAATCAAAAGTTTCGCCGGCCGGTTGTCGGAACTAGCGCCGGCGAGGGTCATTTGTACCAATGGTGGTGATTGTGAATTATTTGTTGTGTTAGAGATGTATTTTTGTATACTTGTTGCGTTAAAGAGGGGGCATTTTTGTCAATTCATTATATTAAAAAGATTCTTAGACTTGGTGGTATAAGCCACTCATGAACGGGACTTTTGGGTATTTATCCCAAGTTTTAACTGGACATATCACATGGGAGGCTATTTATATTGTTTGGGACAGTGAACTTTAAAAAAAGTCATTGTGATATGAATGAGAGAGAGAGAGAGAGAGAGAGAGAGAATACTTTCCTTAATGTCTGTGACATTGATAATGCCCCAAAGATGGACCCGGTTACCCTGGACGCCAATGCATCCTGATGTGTCAACACATTACTCTCTCCCTGGTACAAAAGTAAAGACTTAATCTCTTGAAAAGCCAAGAGTTGGAATAGTGACCAGGGAATAGAGAAAGAACTACAACATATTTAAACATCATCATCTTCTTCTCCCTCCCTCGCACTCCAGGCATTAAAATAGTTCGGTTTAGTCTCTCAAAGCAAGAACTGAACTGAATGGGTCAATTCAACAAATTTTAAGTCAAAACCAAAACAATAAAAAACCGAACCATTGAGTAATGATTGGTTCAGTTCACAGCAAACCAAATGTGGCCTCTCACCCTCGCCCCTTCCTCGCCAAAAAAATCCATCATCAATTTTTGTAACCTCATTGCCATCCTTTTAAGCATCTCAAAAATAGATATAAAATAAATGTGCAAGCTAGATAATAGGGACTGCACTAAAGTTAATTGACCTCTCTAGACAACAAAGTTTTCTTCTCCCTATCGAATCCTCTCCCCACCTTCTATAACACTGGGTCCCAAAAAGAATCCATCCTTGGACAACCTCACAAAGGTAACCCCAAGTATTTCATAGGTCGTCCCTCCACTCAACACCCTAATGAATTAGCCAACCTAACAACTCATCTTCTGGCACATTAACTCCGGCTAAAGCACTCTTTCTCTCATTCGCCCTCAAACCTAACACAATTTTATAAAAAATTTAAAATTAAATGTAAATTACAAATCTTCTCATCCCCACAAGATGAAAAAACCAAAGTATCATCCGCATACTAAAGGTGAGAAACCAAAATTGTATCCCTACCAATCTCAAGCCCTCCATCATCCCTACATCTCTTGCCTTGTCCACCAATCTACACAAAACATCAACCATCAAACTGAAAAAGAATTGGAGACAAAGGATCTCCCTCTCTTAAGCCCCTAGAAGCTTTAAATGTCCCCCAAGTTTCCCATTAACGATCACTAACAAATTAACTGAAGATAGGCACCCCCTAATCCATTTCCTCCATCTACTACCGAATCCCTTTCTCTCCAAAACAAACTCCAAGAATCGCAATCCACATAATCATAAGTATTTTCAAAATCAACTTTAAACAAAACACCCTTTTTCCTCTACTAATTATATTCCTCAACCAACTCACTATCCACTAGTGCCACATCCAAAATATGTCTACCTCCCACAAAAGCACCCTGAGATGACAAGATAGTGCCTGCCAAAACCACTCTCAACTTTTTGATAAAACATTAGCCAAAATCTTATAAAGAAAAGTAACTAAACTCTTTGGTTTAAAATCACTAATCTTCTCTAAATTCTCTTTCTTAAGAATAAGACAAATAAAAAAAAAAATTCGTACATTAATTAACTACTCCATTCTCAAATAATTCTATTTGAGGATTGAAATACATAACAAACAATGTTGATTTACATAACAAATAAAGTGTCCATTACTTAATCCTTCTATTTAACACTAAAATTAGGTGAGAATGAGATATTTTCGAAATATGGCAGCCCATTGCATTGCATTGATTAATAAAGTATAGATAAAACACTATAATCTTATCAAGGTAATAAAATGTCCAAATTTTCCACTTATAAAGGATTAAAGTAAATTTTAAAAAAAAAAAAAAAAATTAGCTAGTAATATGTAACAGTATTGAATGTTAAAGGGAAGATTTTACAAGACGACAAGGCAAATAATGCTTTATAGTATTGAATGTTAGGCAATTAAGAAACAAGTCCAGAAAATAAGTGTAACTGAAGTGAGGATCTTAGGATGGATAAGTAACAATAAAAGAAAAGATAAAGTAAGAAATGAATGCATTCGTAAGAAGGTAGAATTGTCCACAATTGAGGAGAAGATGAGGAGAAATAGTCTAAAGATGGTTTGGTAATGTGCAACAAAGAACTAAGAATGCACCAGCGCAAAAGAGTAACTTGATTCAACTCAAAGGCCTTAAAGGACAAAAGGAAGGCCTAGAATAATGTGGTTAAAGGTATTATTACATCTCTTAGGTTTTACTTTTCAAGTTACAAGTTCTAAGTTTGTAAAATGAGACATAAATGGCAAATTCTCCGGAGACTGTTGTTAAGGATGCAAAAAGAAAGCAAAATAGTCGGGATTTCTTTTTAACCTTTTCAGTACCTTTCAAACAATAGTATAATAATTCTTTTGACAAAAAATAAGTTAAAATTTTGATTTTTCTTTTAAAACATGATCACAAATGGTTTTTTTTTTTAAAGTGCCATGAATCCTATGTATTGATTGTGTGTCTTATGTGTAAATTGTGTAATGTAAGATAAATCAAGATGTGAAAATGTAATACATATTGGTGATACAAATTGTTTTAGATATAAAATATATAAAAATAAATGTAGCGTATCATATATGCAAGATATTAGCTATCATAGTTGTTGCCTTGAAAAGTTAAAATGGACCAAAAGACCATTATCCACTGTTGGTTCTATCAAAGTAATTTCCTAGGAGGGACAAGCTGGATATAGTCCTAACCTTAAAAAGTTACTAGATATTAGGGGGGGAAAATTGCTTATAGAAATTGATAATACATGGACCTACTAGAAATGACAAAATTACGAGTTAAATCACTGCGAAGATCAAAATCAAAGCCAATCCCATTTTATGTGGTATACAAAACTCCCAGAAAACATACTTCAAAAAAAATTAATCAAAGATTATGTACCTTGACATAGTCATTCCAAACTGAATCATCTGCAATGATCATCTTCTGTTTTTCATCCCATTCAAATCCAATACGAGAAAGGATTTCTTTCAAGACCCCATACTGCTTCTTCCAAGTTCTAAGCCGATTTCTAATGTGTTCTTTTGTCAAGTCAGGCCCAAATTTTTCACTCAGAGCAGTAAGAGCTGTATCATATGCCTCACGTGGTAGACTAGTATCTATTTTTAACCCACTCTTCACTTGTTCCACAAGAATCTTTCCAAGGCAACGGTCCATTTCTTCTGTCCACCTCAAGTTCTTTGAGGGCTTCTCATCACTCCGAATCTCAGACACAATAGCAGTATCCACAGCCTCCTTATCAGTAGTCAAGTCTACATCATTTTCAGCACCGTTCTCAGAACAGCTTGCTATTGCTTGATTGTTGCCAATGATAATACACAACTCATCATAATTTTCAATGAACTTTGCTCGGAAAATCCCTGCATCAGGGTGTGCCTGTGGGTGACATGGGTTTATAATTAAGTAAACATAATCAACATTTGAATTGAATAACCACCTGATTGTGCACATAATTATAGTGCATAAAGAAGAGATTCTGAAATTACCGGCACTTACAAAAGTTCAAAAATGGATTACTTAAAAAAAATCTAGAGAATTGCAAGACGCCCATGGAAACAACAAGATTTAGCCAAAACACTAGAAATATTCAAGGAAAAACAATCAAGAAAGAACTTGTGCAGTAAAACCAAAGCCTCATCGACAAAAAGAAGCATAAGTTGGAACCTGAAAATTATTAAGATAGTTCTAAAATAAAATTTCAAGAATAGTTTTAACAATATAACTGGTATATAAATGGAAGATCATTAAATCAAACATAATAACATCACTTTTGTTAAAATCAGGTTACGTACCCTAAATTAAAAGGTTATAATTCAGGACTTAAAAAAAAAAAAAAAAAAAAAAAACAGAGGAAAATGTAATCAAAATGCATAAAATGTACCTTGATGTACTCGTTCCATACGGAATCATCTGCAACAACCATCTTTCGTGCCTCATCCCACTCAAATCCTTTTTGAGCAAGGAGTCCCTTCAAAACCCCGTATTGCTTCTTCCATGTCTTCAGCCGATTCTTAATGTGTTCTTTTGTCAAGTCAAGCCCAAATTTTTCATTTAAGGCTGCAAGAGCCGCCATATATGCGACAGGCTTCAAAATGTTATCTATTTTATTTCCCTTTTTTGTTTGCTCTACAAGTATCTTGGTAAGGCAACGGTCCATTTCACTTGTCCACATCAAATATTTTACCTTTTCTTTAGCATTGAAACTGCGAGTCTGGTATACCTTACGATACATTCCTGACAATTCTCAGAACCTGCAATGCCAAATTCAGTTTAGTATATATAAGAGGTAGAACACAACAAATATAAGGTAAATACTCCGAGGCTATGATAGGATTTGTTAATTTCATTGATAGAAATGAGTTGATCAATCCGCCATTGGTGTGTGCACATGGTCAAAAAATCAAGAGACACTGGCAATGTCTGGATTTGATAAAGCTTTATTTTCTACGACATGAGAGAACTTTCCAAGAGTTGTACAATCAGTTTTGCCAAATCCATGCTCTGATCACATTCTTATTTATTTATTTATTTTGTCAAGAAGTCCATTGGGACTATGAGCTACACAACAAAAGGTAGCCCTCTCCTATTTTAGTTTACATGGAAGGGATGAGGTATGGACGGGGGCCCTTTCGATTTGAAAGCATGTAGCTTGATCTGGAAGGCTTTGTGGGATTGGTTGAAAGGTGGTGGAATTCTTTCTCTTATCATGGCACTCCAAGTTATGACTTTGGCTTTAAAGGATGAAATGACTGAGTGGAAACAAAGAGTAATTTGGTGGAGTAGAAGAAAAAAAAAAAAAAAAAAAAAAAGGGAAACTTTTGGAGGAATTTGGTATTTTGGATATAAAGGAAGAGAACTTGGGAGGAGGATTGAGATGCCAAATTATTTTAGTATTTTAAAAGACCAAAAAAGAAAAAAAAAAAAAAAAAAAAAAAAAAAAAAAAAAAAAAAAAAAAAAATTCCTAAGACAAAAGAGTAATAGCAAACTCTTCAATAAAAAGAATTCCCTGGGCAGTTAGAGAAAGACTAAAAGCAAAATGGAAGAAACTCCAAACTAATAAAAGAGATGCATCTTATTAAAAAAAAAAAATACCCAGAGGTTGCAAATATGAAGACTGGTTTTTGTGACAATGATTGGGACTAAAAATAAAGTGTACTGATGGTAAAGAACGTGAGAGAAGGATTAAGTCAATGAACAAACCAAAAGAAAAGACACGGAAAAAACCAAACGGATTTAGAATCCTCATAGCAACTAAATCCATAGCTAGTAAAACAAAACTTTTGCTCCCACAAATTCAATATTAATCTTCCAAGTTACATTGACCCTTCAAAATATGTGAGAGCACTTGCATCAAACACGTATGACAAGGGTATGGATATCGCATATGTGCTTGACATGGCTATTGTTGGACATGAGTCTAAATGGAATTGGTCCAATTTTGTTTTCAATGTCAAATTTTAAGAAATTAAAATCCACTCCCTAGAATTGCTCCGTTATTGAAATTGAAGGGCTCACTAAAAGAAAAATAAACGCATGAATTAATAAGAAAGACAAATAGAATCATTTTAATGCCACCAAAGGCTTAATGGAATGATCAAAACTTCATGGGACACCCAAAAGCAGCATCAGCGAACACGATGTTGTTTATCCAAAGCTAAATAAAACACATCTTAATTAAGCTTAATAGTTGCACTTGGATAACTTGGGGGAAGGTTTATGTTTCTTGGTAATAATGAAAATGGAAGATAAAAATCTTAAGTTTTCTTCTATTTCCTACTGTTTCTCAGCATTCAAACATAGCATTTTAGGTTCTGAAAGGATCAGTTATCTACTTTTCTAAAAATCAATTAATCAATTGTAGAAGAAACCGTTTTTGCTGATGTTTACTGAAAGGAGGTCTACAAAGAACAGTACATATAGAATGTGTGTACATATATGTAGACAAAGAGAGAAAGGAAGAATACCTGAGAGAGAGAGAGAGAGAGAGAGAGAGAGAGAGAGAGAGAGAGAGAGTACCTTTAATGGTAAGGACGAGTAAGCGGCGACGGAGTGAAGACGGTGGAGACGTGGTGGTGGAGCGGCAGCCGCATTCGAACGGAGGTAGGGCTTGTCTCTCCTAATGGCAATTTTCTCGTGTTGCTCGTTTTTTTTCTTTTCTTGTTTTTCACTTGGGTAATTATTCTTATTTTTTTCCTCTCGGGAGGTCATTAGAATTTAGAAGAACTTTAAATAATGGGGAAATTGGACAGAGGTTCTGCTCTATAAAAGTTTAATGCAAAAAGTTCTCCTAAAATTTCTTATCTTTTTAAGGTCCTAATTAAAATTTATTTCATGCGAAAAGTTCTAATTTTTAAAATGACAGAACTACCCCTGAATGTATTTTTACTGTCCATTTTAGCATTTTTACTGTCCATTTTTTTAGCATTTTTCTGTCAATTTTCAGCATTTTTACTGTCCATGTTTCAGCTTTTTTATATAAACACATACACAGTAAAAATATATGTGAACACATTGTGATCCAATCAAATATATGTGAACACATTGTGTTTATATATATAAACACATACACAATAAAAATACTAAAAACATAGTAAAAAATATATGTGAACACATTTTTAGCATTTTTATTGTCCATTTGTTGCATTTTTACTGTCCATTTTTAGCATTTTTTAGCATTTTTACTGTTCAATTTTTGTGAAATCATGATCAAATATATAAACACATATACAGTAAAAATACTAAAAACACAGTAAAAACACATTGAACACATTGTATTTATATATATAAACACATACACGGTAAAAATATATGTAAACATATTGTGTTCCATTTTTAGTATTTTTAGCATTTTTACTGTCCATTTTTTGTGAAATCATGATCAAATTGTATTTATACATATAAGCACATATACAATAAAAATACTAAAAACACAGTAAAAGAAACAAAAACAGAGTTCATGGATCATGAAATTTATCAAACACAATAAAAAACTAGAGATTGGAGAACTACCAGTCACATTGCATTCAAATATCAATAGCACATAAGGTTTAATTGTTTGACAGTATTAGTATTTTTACTACATTTTTACTATCCATTTTTACTAAAAACACATACACAGTAAAAACACATATCCAAAAACACCTTGAATATATATATATATACACACACACATAGTACCTGAACACATACACATACATACATAGTACCTGAGATTAATGAACAATGAATGGTTGAATCTGAAATACGAAATTCGATCTGTAACAATGAATGATTGAGAGATGATGTGCATTTAGAACTGAAAAATTCTATAATAATTAACTACTTTGCAAAATGAAAAAGAATGTATTCTTCTTCCTCCTTCACCATCTCCACCTTCACCTTTTGCTTTTGTTCTTCTTAAAAAATGACGAGTCGAGAAGATATGAGCATACTGACTGGGTAGGGCTTCCCAAGGATCCTCTTGATTCAATTATTCTTAAATTTGTCTCAATATCATCTTCCAATGCTACTGATTCCTACAAAAAACAAAACCAAAACCAAGCGTAGCCTCTACAATGTCACAAGGAAAAAGGCCTTCATGCGTCACAAAGGAAGATATTCTAGTTCTTCTCATGTATGCATGGCTAATTCATTTAGATAAAAAATTAGCCTGAAAACATTCCGAACAGATCGACATGGCGAAAATAGAAACTTCAGCCTTCGTAAGGCCATCTTATTGCAGATCCATGATTATACAGTCATGGTCATCAGTGCTTGTCAACGTTTAGCTTTTATTAGATTAGGTGATGAAAATTGGACCTACATTGAATCATGGGAACGAGCATTCTGCGATTTTACCAATTACAGTGGCAAAGAGATAGAAGCTTATACATATGTTTTGTTTTTTTAGTGATGTGTATTTAATCTGATATGGATATGATGTTTCAAAGAATAATAAGAAGATTGGTGGTGTCAACATATGTTGGGTGTATGTGCAAGTATTCATGCATCACATATAGCACATATA
>JAESVK010000907.1:1355362-1404759 GCA_017140935.1 Hamamelis virginiana | reverse complement strand
AGATACTAATGCATCTCATGTTTGCCAAAAATTACAATAATCAAAAGGTTGTCTCGGACATGTCACTAAGAAAAATTGTAACAGTTTTTAGTAGTCACAATTTTTCATAGCTATTTTTTGAAATTTTGACATTTGATCACCGTGATTTTTGACATCCATTAGTACAGTATCTAATCCAAGGGTCAGTTTTTTAAAATATGTATCCCACAGTTATCTATGGGCTTCATGCTTACATAACTTGTGTAAGCATATACTGGTAGGATTGGGGCTATACATATATAGGGTTCGGATCAGGATTCAGGATATAGGATAAAATCGCTCCACCCTACCCCAAATTTGGCCCGAATAATCCAAGTCCAGTCCCCACTGGTTTGGAAAAAAAAAAAATTTGAAAACCCTATAAGGTTTAAGTTAGGATATGGGATAAGGTCGCCCCGAATATATTCATATAATGAGGTGCTTAAAAGTCTTTTTCATTTATTCACAATATATTCAATGTTTTACTATTTTTTTTCTTTTTGTTTTTTGTCTTCTTTTTTTTTCACTTTTTTAGTACGTATATATTCATATTTTAACTACAAATACTTGTAATTCACAATTTGTTGAGATTGTACATAATTAGTGTTCATTCCAAAAAAAAAAAAAACTAGATTTTTAAAAAAATATATTTTTTATTTTTTTTTTTTTTTTTTTTCAAAGCTGGCAAGAACCCGCATAGCCCTGCATGATTTTCTTCTCACCTCACCCCGTCCTGTTTTTGGTTGGGGTTTTTTTCATCGTGTTAGTGTGTAAATATTTTTATTTTAACTACAAAAACTTGTAATTCATAATTTGTTAAGATTATAATTAGTATTCGTTCCAAAAAAAAAAAAATCCTTGAAGTTAAAAATTATATTTTTTAATTTATTTCTTAAACCCAACAAGAACCTGCCCAACCCCCACATGATTTTCTTATCCCACCCCGCCATGTTTTAAGTTGGGAATGGGATGAGTTTGAAAAAAGATTTTTGTTCATGAGATGGGATTGGGAAAGGAAAAACCCACCCCGTCTCGTTGACATCCCTAAATAAGATGCAATATTAAAAAATAAAAAATTAAATATTCATATAGAAAAGTAAATTTATAGAAATAGAGTGTGTATCTTAATATTCAGAAATTATCCATTCAGCAAATGCTTACATAAGTTTATGTAAGCATGAAGCCGATAGATAATCGTGGGATATATGTTTCGAAAAATTGTCCTTGGATTAGATCGGATATTATAATTATTTATGTCATGCATGCCAAAAATCACTGTTATCCAACGGTTAATTTCTTAGAAATGTCACTGAAAAAAATTACAACAATTTTCAATAGTCACAGTTTTTTCGATCTATATATCTTTGGATGTTTACGTTGGATTACCATGATTTTTGGCATGCATGACATCCATAAAAGGAATATCTAATCCAACAATAAGTTTTTTAAAATATATATCCCACGTGAAATGATCCTATTAGTATTTGCTGACTTTAACGAAGTCAGCAAATGCTCCATGATCATTAGATCTTGGCCATGGGAGGAGATCTAATGGTCATGGAGTGTTTACCGATTTTAACCAAGTCAGCAAAAGCTGACAAGATCATTACTCTATATCCCATAATTATCAATTAGCTTCATTCTTACATAAGATATATAAACATATGCTAACGAGATCGAGTCTGTCTTATTATTTATGAAAGGTTAAAAATGTTAAAGAGTGGGAACAAAATCAAGTAAAATGTATTATTAAAAATTTTAAAAATTAAAATATTAAAGAGATGGGAGAAAATTAAGTAGGATGCATTATTTAAAAAAAAAAAAAACTAAAATACTACATAGAAATGAAAGCCAAGTGCAACCAATTTTTAAAATAAAAAATATAAAAAATAATTAAGATGAGAAGAAATAAGTTTGATGGGGTCCATAATTTAAATAAGAAATGAAAAAGTTAATTGTGGAGAGAGAAAGGAAATTAAGTGGGATCCTCATGTATAATAAATAGAGATAATAATTAGGAAGTCCAAAGTTGAAGAGTTCTTTACCATATAGGACTAGTAAAAAGAATATTTACCCAAGATTTCAAAACATAACCATTAAACCCAACATTCTTTGAAATGGAAACCATAAGATCCAAAAATACTTTTTTGAAAAACTATTTTGATCATTTTGTTACTTATTGTGGTAGCTTATTATGTTTCCATTTTTATATTATTTTTAATTCCTTAAATATCTCATAAATTGTTTAAATTTTCAAATTTTGAATTAAAATTAAATGCATGCCAAATATTATGATAATATGATTTTTATTTCCTCTTTTAATCTCTCTCTATCCTCACTTCCTCCCTCCCACCGTGAGAGGAGAGTAGGCTTGCTTATCTCTGGTGAAAGAAAGGCATAAGCCTTTCTATGATGTCGCAAACGACATAACGCTCTCTCATGTTAAGCTATATTACTGTATGGATGTGAATGCCATACTCACTGTCTCTCTCTTTCCATGCACCTCCTCCATCCAACAATCCTCACCGTACACATTGAAAGAAGAGTCTGACACCTTTTTGTCTATGGTTTTTTCTTTTTTCCAAACTTGGGTGCTTTTTTTCATTTGTTTTAACTTTTTAGGAAAAATTACAGTTTAACCCCTTGAGCTATTGGTCAAAATACTTTGCATCCCTATGGTTTTGATTGCAACACATTGACCTTAATAGAATTGATTTATGACACTTTGAACCTGATTATACATTATACATTTACAT
This sequence comes from Hamamelis virginiana, assembly GCA_017140935.1. Lineage (NCBI taxonomy): Eukaryota > Viridiplantae > Streptophyta > Magnoliopsida > Saxifragales > Hamamelidaceae > Hamamelis > Hamamelis virginiana. The sequence continues at coordinate 1,401,985 of JAESVK010000907.1, read as the reverse complement.
TCTATTTTGCACCTGTTTTACTACACAAAGTTGCATAAGCTTGCATGATTACACAAGTTTGCACTTATAATGTGTTTTTTTACTTTTTGTAAGTTTTCGTTCATTAATGAAGATCATTGTGAACTACTTTAAAGGCTTGGAGAATGTCCATTAGGTTTATGGAGGCTTAAGAGGGTGATTCAATGTGGATTGAAGGTTTGAAGTTCAAGAAAAATCAAAGTGAATAATTGCTCTACCATTAAAAGTTCAATCGATTGAACTATTGCTCTACCGGTTGAACTCTTGTGCTGTAACAACCAGAGGCTAGTTCAACTGGTTGAACATGCAACTTCAACTAGTTGAACTCCATCCGAGACTAAAAATTGCTTTTGGATTTCATTATTTTGTGCGGGCATTTTGGTCTTTTTGTATAAAGGATTATATAAACCCTTTTTAGGGCTAATTAAGAGCATTCTCTTCGTACTTTTCTCCTTCTTCTCTCTTCTTTTACTTCTCTCTCTTAGGGTTTAGGTAGTTTAGGTTTATTTTGATTGTTTTTCACTCTAGATTTGATATATGTTGTGTATTTTTCTTTGATCTACTCTTGTAACTTTTGAAACACTTGTTTTCCTTAACATTTAATGCAAAAATAGTTGGTATTTCATCGTTAAATTCCTAGACCTACTTTCTCTCTCATCCTTTACTTGCATTTACTTGCTTTGATGGCCAGCTAAACACCCTAGGTTGGCTTATCTATGGTGGATTTCCACTCCAAACCAAAGGTAAATGGTTCTCTCATCACTTTTTTGCTATAAATGCTTGTACAATGATGCTAAATACTCTATCATCTCTTGAACCCACTTGATTTTTCATTCTTGATCATTTCTAGACAAGCTATGCTTGGTACAAGTGGTGCTTGAGCTTTTTTGTACTCAAGTGTTTGTAAAAATGCACAGGAGAGCATTTGACATCATTTTACCCTAACTTATCATATTTTCAAGCTTTTATCAAAATATCCTTCAGTTAAGACCATTTTTCAAAGGATTTTTGATTGAATATATGTTTGAGAGGCCATAAACTTTTGTTTGGTAATTTTTTAGTTAATCACAACCACCAACACTCACAAACACATGTTTTTACTTTCCATGCACATTTGTTAGGTAACAACACCTAAGGCCTCTTAGTGAACTTCATTCCTAATCTGTGTGGAAATTACCATAGGTATCCCCATGTACTATGCTTGCAACTACATCATCTTACGCTTGGGATAAGGAATCGTACTCAAAGTAACCAAGCTGCACCCTTCTAACAGTTAGCAGTCCATTTGTTTCTTTGATTGAAAAATGATGTTAAACTTATTTTTTATGTAGTATTTATCCTAAATTGCTAATATGCCTACAAGCATATGGATGAAGTTTCCTTATTTTTCTCGATATATTTTATTTATTATGAATTTTATATATTATATGGAGAAAATAATTCATAAAAATTAAAATATATTGAGAAAAATCGTGAAACTTCATCGATATGCTCATAGACACATTAGCAATTTAAGATAAATACTGCATAAAAAATTAACAAGGCCGTCTAACACCATTTTTCAGTCAAAGAAACAAATGGTTAGTTGACAAAAGGGTGTAAAGTGTCACAAATCAAAACTATAGGAGGTCATTGTTAGCCCTAAGGTCACTTTACGTTGACCATATTTTGATAATAAATAAACATTACTTAAGCCACTAATTATTGGTTAAATGTTTGTTTCCATAGATTCAAAGACAATATCTTGTTGGAGCTCATCAACACATCTTAAGCATTTATTAATGAGACTATGCTCATGGACAATATCAAATTCAAGTGAAGATTTTGTCGATAACGTATAAGGAATTGTACGTAAGGTATCTCAATTATTTAACCCTGCATGGGTTAAGAATAAATCTTTCTCATTCATGATGCATTGACATAAATCATTTAGAATAGTCATAATGGGGTTTAATCTTGTCAAAAATAGTTCTCGAACTTTATGGGAAGCAGTCTTAAGGTTGGAAGTCGATCTAGTTTGTTTTACTTTGAAAAATTGTTTTTCAACCAAAACTAGTCAACTAACTCCTTAGATTAGTTAACTAATTTGAGATACAGAAAACATGTTTTTATGAAACCTAAACTAGTTGACTAATCATAGTGACTAGTCAACTAGTCGAGCTCGAAATATACTTTGTAAACATTTTGTGCTAAACTAGTTGACTAACCCATTTCGATTACTTGGCTAATCGAGTCCGGGAAGTTTAAATATTTTTGTAACATGCTAAACTAGTCGATTAATTATCTTTTCTAGTCGACTAATCATTCTTTGCAACTTAAAACGACTACTTCTATTTTTTGAAATTGGAGCATTAAATGCTCTCATTTACCCCCATCAGACCTAGCATGACTAGCAATGGTCCTTTAAGACCAAATACACTATAAATGCCTCTCTCCCTCTCATTTATGATAATAAATCCAAAAGAGATTAAGAGCATCATTATTCAAGCTTCCTTGTGATAAATCCTTGAGCCATCTTTGTTAAACTCTTGAGAAGCCATTAATTTGAGCTTGTATTTATATGAATCAGCTTCTTGAAGCATTTATTGTATCACCTCCTCTATTATTGATACCTTATGAGCTAAGGGTTGAGTTTAACCATTGTTAAGTTTGGAGTTTGTGAGGAAATCCTGTGAAAACCCAAATTTTTATTCCCATTTATTGGGTATTTTATTTTTGTTTTTAGAAAAAAAAATAAAACAATTACGGAAATGTTGTTTATGTCCCCAAGGTCTTTAAAACACCCCCACCTCTTTTTTTTTTCTTCTCATTTTCGGACAAGGACAGATATTATCATTTTCGGACAAAGATAGAGAGAGAGAGAGAACCGGAATACCGGAGCTCACCGGAACGCCGGAACCCGCCGGAGTTGAGTCACCACCAGAAAAAGTAAGGTCTATAACTCTCCCTCTATCCTCTTTCATTTCCTTAATCTTTCTGTAATGCCCCAACCTAACATCCGTACCGACCCTTCCGGATAGGTCTACACGTGTCAAGTTGGAGGTACAACCTGTCCTGTTCATTCATATTTCCTCACGAGAGACAAGTAATATATATATATCAAATTGACATGTCATGTGCAAACACTATATCCCAAAACGTCTTACATATTAAACAATAAAGCAAATAATAATAATAATAATGCTAACATCCTTGGCAAGATAGGCAATATGACAATACATTTCAAATCCTCAAATTCAATAGATATAAATATACTTATACATTTAGTACATGACTGTAAAACAGATGCGACAAATGCAAAACTACCAAGTTCTTGGCCAACAGTCTCCAACCCCGAGGCTGCGCCAAACTACCAATGCAACCACCCAGGTCTACCTGCAAACCTGCTGCATGAAAAGTAGGAGTGAGCCTCTAATCGCTCAGTAGGAATAATGTAACCTTTACCAATTTACAACAATACAAAGATACATAGAATATGTAAATAACATGGTTTATCCAAAATCTCCATAACAGTATTAAAACAGTATAAAGATATAATTCAAAACATGTGTGGACTTTCTGTGAAAACAATGTTTAACTCCATAACGTGTCGCATCTGTATTGACGTCTCATCATACCATTTCCATATCAATAATTCATCGCTGGCTCGCGGACGTATAACAGGGTGCTGCATTCAGGCTAACAAGCCCCTAGCTCAGGCACGCTAAAAAATAACCACTATGGGGTTCTTCCTTTGAGGGTAAATCGGCCAATTACCTTACACGGTCAACTGCCAAGCCACTTACGGGGCTATTCCTTCGGGTCCGCACTAAGGCTTCATGGGCCCTTATAAACCCATTGTGATACAAATCGAGCTAAAAATACCAAAGTATTCTATCCATATCATATCATATTTTTAAATATGTATAAATCATTGTGCAAGGCATATATCTTTCAAATAATCATTTCATAAAGCTAATAACCTTCAAAACAGGTCCAAAACACCATTTCATATACCATCACAGTTTATAATAAAACAATTCTAAAGGCACTTGATATTCCATGTTCAAAACAATCCTTGAACCACTGAGTGTATGTAAAACAATCTCTTTTCCAATCAAATACTTCAATCCGAAATCAGGGGAATAACTTGTCAAAATATTCTTTTTATCTATCCTTTTTGAAAATTATGCATATGAGTATAAAATTAGTTATCCTAAGTATTCTCGTATAAATAGTCATTATATGCTTTTTTTTTATATTAAAAAAAAAAAAACAGGTAGTAAAGAGTTCATTCCCCAGTTTATAAATAGGTCATACCCAGTTTATAAATAGGTCATATCTAGTGTCAAATAATTTGTCAAAAGGTATAAACGTACTTTGAAACATTTTTAACATTATGCCTTGTTTTTATTTCATAAACATGCCACACGGTTTAACAATTCTTAAAACGTTATATCCCATGTATCAATTTCTCAATATGCTAAACAATTGAGGTTCAAAAACATATAAATCATATCATTTGTAAAACATTTTAAAATATCGCATCATTATCAATAGTACAAGGTTACGTATTCATACCTCAATACAATAGTATTTTCACCCAATGCAAGTGGTCCTCCAAAGGACCTTCCAAATATGGAAATAGCAAAAAATGCAAGCAAGGAAATAAAAAAAAACACATAGAATCCACAATTTCAAAAGCAAGACAAATCACTTCCCAAAACTACTCACTCCTAGAAGAAAAGAAGGAAGAAAAAATGATGTTATCGATAGGCCTAAGCCCTCTATCGATAGGGGTATGTCTATCGATAGACCCTCTATCGATAGGGGTATGTCTATCGATAGAGAGGTCTATTAATAGGTACACTCCAACACTATCGATAGGGCATACCTCTGCCATTCCAACCTGCAACCCGAGAGATAGGGATTATCACCCTATTGATAGGGCACCTTCGAAATTGCCCAGAAACGAGCAGATCCAAGCATTATTCATCCAAAACCTCCAAAACTTCACCAAATCAAAATCAAATTGTTTAAACACTAGATCAGACCCAAATAAGCTTAAACAACTATAAATCCGATGAAAAATCAAAGATCCAACGGTGAAATCGTGAGATCCACAAAGTTTTAGGCATAAAACCCACATAAACTCAAAACAAGGCACAACTCCAAAACTAGCTACAAAACCCCAACAAACACCCCAAACTCAACTTAACTACACATATATAATCTCTCAAGACAAGTTACAACCAACAAAACCTCAAAAGATCAAACCTTTCAACTCAAAACCCATAAAACTCATTTTATCACAAACTAACCAAAACCACACGAAATAAACACATTAATCCTTCAAAACTACACCCAAACACTACAAAAGCAACTCTCAAACATCATCCAAGCATAACCTTCCCTTAAAACACAAGATTTGTCTCAATGCTTAACCCCAAACCCAAAAAATGGGTATGAAAAGAAAAATGAAAGAAAAAGGAGAAGAAAAAGAAGAGAAATAGAACTTACCTCCACCGGCGGCGCAACGGCGGTGACGGACTCCGGCGACCTTCCCGGCATGCTCCTCCTTTCTCTTTCTCCGGCGCAACGGGGTGGGGTTTATATAATGGAGGGGCAAATTTGTAATTTTGAAGATTTTTTTAAAATACTATTGAATAATAAATTTAATCCACGTCATCCTTTTTAAAATACATAAAATATTAGTATAAAAAATCTGGGTTATCACACTTTCCCTCATTTCTCTTGAAGATATTTTATGGATATATAGGTTAGAATGTTGAGATTTGGAGTTGTGAATGTTCATGGATAATGTAGGGTTGTATTTTGAGGTGATTTTGAATTACATCAAAGGTTTGTTGAAGGATTTGGAGTGGATTGTGTTGATTTGTTCTAAAAATGGGTTTTATGCCAAAAACCTTGTGGATTTTGAAATCAAACCTTTTAATTTATGATTTTAGTAGAGATTTATGGTATAATTTATTCCTCAAAACTCTTTGCTGCCAATCTAAAATTTGAACTAGTTTTTCTTCATATGAACCATCATCTTGAAAATTATCAGCAGGCAAATCAATAACATAAGATGGATCACGCAAACTCTTTCGAAGCATTGAAACATGGAAAACATCATGTATCTTAGACATACTTGATGGCAAAGCTAACTGATATGCTACTTTCCCTACTTCTTTAATAATCTAAAACGGCCCAACATACCTCGGCGCCAATTTACTTCTCTTCCTAAAACACACAACTCCGTTGCGATGCAAAGCTTTCAAATAAACAAACTCTCCTACCTCAAACTTCAAATCTCTGTGACGCACATCATAATAACTCTTTTGTCTACTTTGGGCTGTCTGCAAACTATCTCTAATGATTTTAATCTTTTCAGTTGTCTCCCTGATATCTTTTGGTGCATCAACCACATGTTTTTCACCTACCTCTGCCCAACAAATTGGTGATCTACAAGGACGTCCATTGAGAGCTTTATAAGGTGCCATTCCAATGCTAGCTTGATAACTGTTATTGTAAGCAAACTCCGCAAGAGTTACATGTTTATACCAATTACCTTTAAACTCCAAGGCGCGAAACATATCCTCAAGTGGCCGAACTCCATTGGGGTAAATCCCCATATGGCCGAAATCATCACTAGGGTTTTTGACAAAACCCTAGTTGCCAAAACATGAAACAAAACAAGGATTCCTCACTATAAACCCTATTGCCGAATTCTCTATGGTTCAAGAACCATTGATTAATTGATTTTAATTAATTACACCCACACTAGCCATCATCTATTCATAATCATGCTTGGTTGGCTCTGATACCACTGAAAGAAAGTGAGTAAGGAGGATTCGCAGCGGAAGAAACACAATAAACTTTTATATAACATTGAATCATCACTCACAATCAATACAAGAATCGAACACAAGCATTGGATCGTGAATAATACAACAAGAACATAATTAAATAAATTAATCACTTACTTGTTTTGCCTTTTTGATGAAACCTCGAATCGCATCCAAGCTTCAAAGCGTATGAAACCTCCAAGATGAAGTGGGAGAGAGAAGATCACGACCACTCTAGGGAGAGCATGAAGCTCACGACCCTTTGGGTTGGAATGTGATGATCACTCTTCTATTTAGGATTTGAGTGTACTTAGTGCTAGCATGCATCCTCACCTTATATTTATAAGCAAATACTAGGGTTTCTAAAATTGCAACTTAGTCCTCCTTAATTAACAATTAATTAAAGAGACCACGTAAGTTACATAAATTAGAAACTAACCCCTCTCCTCACTTAAAGAACTCACTTGTGTCCTTTTGTGTGTGACCCTTTGAATTCATCCCAACCTAGTAGTGGACAGGAACATCTCAATGTCTCCTATAAATAGAAACTTTCTATTTATGGTTCAATTGGAACAATTCCAAGTTTGCCCTCAATGATAACACTTTATCATTAGGCCTTCACTAGTCATGAGTGACATCTAGCAACATATCATGACGTACCCTAGGTGTGGGTGAATAACAGAACTAAATGAACCCTTCATGTTACTTAATCTTTCATCTCCTAATGTCACTGTTAAGATAATCAGGCATGGTTATTAAGTCAAACCCTATCTTAACAACTTGTTATATGTTCTATAAAGTATAATCTCAATAAGGTGAACCCGATGAAACTCTTTTCACAGTTCACTTATCAATATGGCCATAGATTCAAACTGAGAATTATCTTTGTGAACAAACCCTGGCATTCCCTCTCATCAAAGTGAGAGTGATGATTCCTTCTTGCGCACTCATTTATCTTCATACATAACCCACTAAAGCCAATGGGTACCGATTACATCCTAATGGTTCAGGATGTACGAGATACCATCAAACTCTAGTAACTTATGCACAAAATAACTATGGTGCCTTAAGTCTAAGGATTACCAAATAAATGGACGTAACATAAGAATATTCTTTTGACTTAAACTCCATAAGAATATTCTTGCAGATCATATTCAGTGTACATATTCTCTAATATGCACCCATAGATTAACTATAGTGCCACTACATAGATAGGAGAGACTACCTATCCTACTAATGGAATTAGTTTAAATCTGTGCTACTCTTAATAGTTTATAAATGTCCACTTTATAAACCTATGAGCAGGAACTTCTTTAGAATAAATGTGTATGAGAAATGTCAGTCTCTCTATTTCAACAACTTGAGATGTACATTTCTCTTATAATTTATTCATGGACCTTATCATATATATATATATATATATATATATATATATATATATATATATAAACATATAAGGCAAGTTGTACCTTCAAATTAATATAATATGAAATTGACACACCCTTTAGGATTGGTTTTAGGGCATATCTCTAACAATGTATTCGTGGATGATATCCTCATTTACTCTAAGTAAAAGAGAGAGCACACTTTTCACCTTCGTAAAGTTCTACAATTGTTAAGAGATCATCAACTTTATGCCAAGAATGAGAAATGTAAATTTTGGCTGAACGAAGTGAAGTTTTTAGGGCATGTGATCGCTCAAGAATGTATCTCTGTAGATCCTTGAAAATTGGAAGCTGTATTGAATTGGGATAGACTTAAGAATGCCACCGAGATTCATAGTTTCTTGAGACTGGCATGATATTATCGTCGATTCATTCTAGATTTTTCTCGTATTGTAGCATCCTTAACTCGACTCACCAGGAAAGGAGTGGTGTTTGATTGAGATAAAGTGTACGAATTCACTTTTTGGAATTTGCAATAGAAATTAACATCTGCACCAGTTCTAATAGGACCAACTAGTGGGATAGGTTATACAGTTTATTGTGATGCCTCACGCCAAGGTTTGGGATGTGTTTTGATGCATAATGTCAGAGTAGTTGCGTATGGCTCAAGGTAGTTGAAGTCATGTGAGTTAAAATACCCTACCCATGATTTAGAGTTAGCAGTGGTGGTGGATGCTCTAAAGACTTTGAGGTCTTATCTCTATGGTGAAAACTTTGAAGTATTCATAGACCACAAAAGTTTGAATTACGTTTTTACTTAGAGGGATTTGAATTTGAGGCAGCGCCGATGGATGGAGTACATGGAGGATTATGACTTTGACCTATAATATCATCCCGGGAAGGCCAATGTGGTCGCTGATGCTTTGAGTAGAAAACCTCATTCTAGAGTTAGTAGTTTGGTGTTGAGTAGATGGTCAATATGGAACATTTTGGAAGATTATGAAATCTTCGACATTGGGGATCATTCACTGGTGCGTCTATATAGTTTTGCCATTCATCCAATATTGAACTCGCGTGTGATTGAAGCACAGGCACAAAATGAAGAAGTTATGAATCTCGTTGCTCAAATTGGCTAAGTGATAGAACCTAAGGGATGAACAATTTCTAGTTCTGACGGAGGACTTCGGTTCCGCAACAAACTTTTCATTCCAAATAACCAAATGCGCGATGAAGTTCTCAGTGAATCTCATCATTCATGATTTTCTTCACACCTCGGGTTAACCAAGATGTATCAAGACTTGAAGAAACATTTTTGGTGGAGAGGAATGAAAAGGGATGTGGCTGTGTGAACCAACCAACCCCGGATCGGGAGGCGTTTTCACTTAAATTATATTGGATTGTGGATGAATTTATGCGTCTCGATTTATCATTCTCTATTATCCACATTTATCCTTCTCTATTATCCACTCAAGATTGAGTTTTGAAAAAGGATAAAAGTTTGACAAAAACTGGGAGTCGCCACCTTATTTTTAAGGAAGAATGAAACCTTAAAAAGAGTTTTATTTTCAATAAAACAAATGAACCCATATTTTGGAAAAGCATGGTCTTCGAATCAAAATTGGATTCAGGGGCTAGGTTATGGGATAGGAAGGTTCCAAGACACCTCTTGTAGGCACCTATCTTACCCTAATTAAAGGTCTCCTAATTAATTTTGGGCTTTATCAAAATCTCATAAAAACAACCCTATCATATCTAATCAACCAAGAAACTAGTGTATATAATACTAGATAGTAATAAAAAAAGAAACAAAAATCCTAAAGACCTTAGGAAACACAGAGTCATCCTAAGATTGGACTTGCGCCCTATTGACTGCCTACGTACCTTACCAGTTTCCTGATAAGAATCAAAGTCCACGTAGTTCGATTACCTAAGATTCTCCTATTGTAATGAACTACACTATTGCTAGAATTCTATCTTATCCAAGACTCTATCTTCGAGAATTTTTATCAGTTTGAAATCCTTTTAGAAAACAATTTTATAATCATTAGACTCCCAATGAACTTGGAATTCTGTTTAAAATCAAATTTGAACTCAATCGCAACTCTTTTTAAAATGGGAGTTTCATCCCAAAAATAGATCCTTTTCAAGGTGGAATTTCATTCCAAATCAAATACTTGAGTTCCAATTTCATTGGGATTCCATGACTTAATTTTTGATGAAAATATTGTTTTTGAAAACCTCTCGAAAGTAGAATCCTAAACTCATTAGAATCCTATTTCTAATGTAACTCTTACAACAAAGAAGAATCTTAGGTGGGGTCAAGTGACCCCCCTAATCTTAAGGTTTCTAGCTAATCCTATATTAGTCTAAACACCTAAAACACTAAATGCATACTTGCTGGAAATTTTGGAAAATGCATAAAAAATAAATAAATTAAACACAACAATGCATGAACATGATCCTAAATGCAAACTAAATTATCTATATGAACCAAGGCATGTTTCTAGGTTGAGTTGATCCTAAAAAATGGCTTTTAATGCACTTTAAAGAGACTTTCAATTTCTGGACAGATTTGAATGCTCTTTTAAAAGTGAATTAAAACCCACGAAAATAACAAATAAAAAAGGTGAAGATGACAAACATGCAACCTAATATGCATACTAAAATATCATGCTAAAACACCATACAAAACAATCACAAAATCACATTATAATTATGCTTAAATTAATGAAACTTATCATAAGGGAAGAAACTTACCATTGCATGCTCCCTCGAACACAATTCATACATCAATCAAAACTTAAGCATTCCATATGATAAATCTTATTAACTAAGAATAATAATAATGCTACTTATGAAAGAACAATGCATGATTCTACTTCTAACATCCTAACATGGTAAGAATATGCAAAAACTCAAACCTTTTATCTAATATGCATTCCTACCTAAAAACAGAAAATAATATACATAAAACCAACTCCTAGCATGTATTCTAAACATAAAAAAAAATAATCCTAAACATGCTCCTATTAACCTATACTAGTTAACATGCTCAAAACAAATAAACAAACTCAAACTTTACCATGTAAAACTCACAAATGCAGAAATTTACATACTAACTAATTGAAACCTATATGCAACAAACAATTAATCCTTTACTCCTTACCATGAAGACTCTGTTAGAGATATGCCCTAAAACCAATCCTAAAGAGCATATCTATTTCATATTATAATTAATTAGAAGGTATAAATTGTCTTGTATATTTAATTATATATATGACCGAGTCCATGAATGAATGATAAGAGAAATATACATCTCAAGTTGTTGAGATAGAGAGACTGATATTTCTCATAAACATTTAATATAAATTGTTCCTGCTCATAGGTTTATTAAAGATGACCTTTTATAAACCACTAAGAGTAGCACAAGATTTAAACTAACTCCAATGGAAGGATAGGTAGTCTTTCCTATCAGTGTAGTGACACTTTAGTTAATCTATGGGTGCATATTAGAGAATATGTACACTGAACATGATCTACTAGAATGTTCCAATGGAGATCAAGTCAAAAGGAATATTCTTATGTTACGTCCATTTAATTGGTAGTCCTTAGACCTGAGACACCATAGCTATCTTATGCATAGGTTATTAGGGTTTGATAGTATCTCGTACAGCCTCCATTATAAGGATGTAATCGGTACTTATTGGCTCTAATAAGTTATGTATGAAGATAGATGAGTGTGCAATAAGGAATCATCACCCTCACCAGATGAGAGAGAATGTCAGAATCAGTTCACAAAGGTAATTCTCAAGGTGTTGTTAGAAGTATGCCCTAAAACCAATCCTAAAGGGTATATTAAGTTTCATATTATCAATATATGGAAGGTATAGCTTATCTAATATGCTCTAACATATATGATAAGGTCCATGAATAAATGATAAGAGAAATATGCATCTCAAGGTGTTGAGATAGAGAGACTGATATTTCTCATATACATCTATTCTAAAAGGGTTCCTACTCAAAGGTTTATTAAAGTGGATATTTAATTAACCGTATGAAGAGTAGCACAGATTTAAACCAACTCATATGGAGGATAGGTAGTCTTTCCTATCAGTGTAGTGACACTTAGGTTAATCTGTGGGTGCATATTAGAGAATATGTACACTGAACATGATCTGCAAAGAGTATTCCTATGGTAGTTCTGTCAAAGGAATATTCTAGTGTTATGTCCATTAATTTGGTAGTCCTTAGACCTGAGACACCATAGCTGTCTTGTGCATAGGTTGCTAGAGTTTGATAGTATCTTGTACAGCCTTATCCATTAGGTTGTAATCGGTGCTTATTGGCTCTAATGAGTTATGCATGAAGATGGATGAGTGTGCAATAAGGGATCATCACTCTCAGTTATATGAGAGAGAATGTCAGGATAAGTTCACAAAGATAATTCTCAAAGCGAACCTCTGGCCAGAGTGATAGGTAAACAGTGAAAAGAGTTTCACTGTGATTACCTTATTGAGATTATATTTTGTGGGATAGATATCAAGTTGTTAAGATAGGGTTTGACTAAAACCATACCTATTATCTTAACTGTGACATTAGGGGATGAAGGATTAAATAACATGAAGAGTTCACATAGTTCTGCTATTCACCTAAACCTAGGGTATGTCATGATATGTTGCTAGATGTCACTCATGACCAGTGAAAGCCTATTGATAAAGTGTTATCAATGAGGGCAAAATTGGAATCGTTCCAATTGAACCTTAATATAGAAAGTTTCTATTTTTGGGAGACATAGAGATGTCCCTGTCCACTGCTAGGTTAGGGTGAACCCAAAGGGTCACACACAATAGAGAGTAAGTGAGTTCCTTAAACTTGTGGGAGGGGAATCCTGTATTTGAGTTATGTTTGACTTTAATTATTAAAGATTAATTAATTAAAAGTCAATCTTAACCAAGAACAGGATTATTCCATTCAAGGATGTTTGGCCATGCTAGCACTAATAACCAAACACCCCAAAAGAGGAGAAAGTCTATTTATATGAGTGTTTTACACACTCTAGGGTTAAGAGAACCCTAGGGCCGAATTCTCTCTCCTCTCCCTCTCCATTCTAGCTTGCTACAAAGTGTTGTGGAAGACTAGAGAGCTTAGGGAATCTTGTTCTCGTGTGGATATGCTTTGGAGGTTTCATCCGTTCGAAACTCGAAGGAAGGCTACATCGAAGAACACAATCAAGTATGATTTATTTATGTTGATTCATATTCTTTCTTGATTATATGTGTTTGCTTATATACATAACCCGATGCTTGAATCGATTCTTGGAGGTTTTGTGAACATGGATTGTTTTTATAAAAGAAAAGTTTTTGTTTTACCTCTTCCGCTGCGAATCCATGTCTGTTGTTTCACAGAACCTTTCAGGTGAATCTCTGGCCAGAGTGATAGTTAAACAGTGAAAAAAGTTTCACTACATTTACCTTATTGAGATTATATTTTGTGGAACATATATCAAGTTGTTAAGATAGGGTTTGACAGATCACTATACCTATTATCTTAACAGTGACATTAGGGGATGAAGGATTAAGTAACATGAAGGGTTTATATAGTTATGCTATTCACCTAAACCTAGGGTACGTCATGATATGTTGCTAGATGTCACTCATGACTAGTGAAGGCCTAATAATAAGTGTTATCATTGAGGGCAAAATTGGAATTGTTCCAATCGAACCAAAAATAGAAAAGTTTCTATTTTTAGGTAACATGAGATGTCCCGAGCCACTACTAGGTTGGGGTGAACCCAATGGGTCACACACATACAAAGAGCATAAGTGAGTCTCTTGAATTAAAGAGAGAAGGGAATTTCCTAATACTAATTCAATTAATAACCTTATATATTAATTGTTAATATATAAAGAGAATTAAGTTACATTTGGAAATAAGTATTAAATAGAAACCCTAGGGGTTTTCTATAAATACTAGATGAGGAGACATGCTAGCACTAAGCCTCCCATTCATCAAATTAGAGAAAGAGTCTCACTCCCCTCTCCAAGCTTGTTTCTTCCATAGTTGAGGAGCTTCAAGGATTCAAGAGGTGTTGTGTTCGTGTGGATACCGTTGGAGGTTTCATAAGTTTGAAACTCGAGAAGGAAAGCTACGCAAGGAATTCAAGTAAGTAGATTTAAAAGTGTTTTAAATATATATGCTTGTATGTATATCTCATGTCCCACTGCCTAGTAGAAATGATTTGATATGCTAGTTATATAAGGTGTGTATAAGGTGCCTTCATCATGTATCTGTGAAAAGCTAATGCAAACATACCCTAAGCGTCTAATTAGTGTTAAATAACGAAAGAGCAAAAATATTGGCAATGCTTTTAGATGTTTTAACATTTTTTTTTAACCCGAGCATTATCCGACGTTTATACTAGTTTCCAGAAATAGAAAAACAAAAAACAAACAAACCCAAGTGGGTCTCCATCCAACCTCCTCCCCAAGACTATAATATTTCCAGCGATCCCAACAAATCAACTCCATCAAATCAAAACAACACTATCAAATCAAATACACTTTAAATGAAATGGTATATATATATATATATATATATATGTTTTATACCTAGGAATTGAATGCACCTGTGCCAGCGATGTGGGTATTTGATTAGCCATTGAATTCAAAAAATGATGAGCATCAATCACACATTATCCCGTTGTAGACATCCATTTTTGACCATGAGTATGGTCACTAATGGTTGCCTGTGATTTGAGGTGAAATAGGGTGTTAAAACCTTAAGTTGCCAGTTTTACCCTTGTGAGCAGTTAGATAGAGGTCATTATCGCATGTAGGTTTTTAAGTCAGATTGAGTCGATTCTTCCTGCATTTAGTTTTTAGAGAGTCTAGGAATATCCTGGTTAAATTTCATGGCATTCTGAGCCAGACTTGATAGAAAATAAGGCCTTTTGTAACTTGAACGACAACACTGTCCTTTGAATCACAAAAGCTCTAAATGACTGTCAATCTTGTCTCGGGTGGTCTCGAAGCTTTGGCATGGATATTTAGGGTGTGTTTGGTAGCTAAGTTGATTAGTGGCAAGACCTAGTGAGCCTCTAGGCTAATGTTTGGCTCTTAAGGCTTAAAAGGCCCTTTTAAGCTCAGATTAGGGTTTCAACCGGAAACAACCGGGATTTGATCTTTTTATCAAATCAAAGCCTTCAAAGGCTTCAAAAAACTTTATTAAAATGTTTTAAAACTTGTTTCGAGAAGAAGAAATGATTTTGAGAGTGATTGGTTAGCAAATTTCAAAACCCTAATTTGGGCCCGGCAAGCCCTAAACAGCTAATTAGTTGAATTTTCCCAAAAAATTTGACTTTGGTCAATGCATTTTCACTTCAAACGCTTCTTAAAACATGGAGAATCGAATCACGATCATTTTGGCGCTTGAATCGTTGAATTTGGACTTAAAACGGGTCCGAAAAGCCGAAAAAAGCTGAAACTGGGTCAAAACGGGCTGAAACAGGCCCATATTGGGCAAATTTGGGCTGATGGCTCGATGACCATCCCCCAAGGGATGGCCAACCGTCCATGAGGGACGGCCAACCGTCCCAAGGTGGATGGTCACCCAAGCATTTAGCCTATACCTGCTATTGTTCAGTCTTTTGGATTCCTAGGACTTTGCCAAGTGTCTAGCTCGGCCTTGGAGACTCTGGGACGAACTTGAAGACCTTGGAAGACTGGTTTGCGGCCCTTGGATCATTTCTAAGAGTTTCAATGTAAGCCATTGATCAATTTGAAGCTTCCCTATAAATAGAGAGCCCTGAAATCAGTTTTAGCACAACTCATAAGGCATTTAGAGAGCCGAACTTAAAGAGTAGAAGCTTAAGGTACTACACTAGTCCTTTAGCATCCTTAATCATTTTTTTTTTTGTTATTTCCTAAGGAAAAGGGTTGGGTAAATGGAGCAGGTTGAGATATGGTATTGACTTCGGTAGCCTTCCCATTGATGACAGGTCGGCGGTTCTTGTAGGGTTCATCGGTTCGGAGAGCTCCATCGGCTAGAGCGTCCTCCACTTGGGTACCGGCAGCAACCAGAGCTCGGAAATTTGGAAGATATTGGAAAAACATGTGCTTATGATAAACTGGGAGCAAGTTCTTCACTATCATGCAGATTTTTTCTTCTTCCTCAGGGCGGTTAGCCATTTTAGAAGCCTTGGCTCTCCAGCGGGTGAGGAAAGTAGAGAAAGTTTCCCTTGATTCTTGTTTAGTAGTCTCCAAGTCCCTCCTAGTGACATCAACTTCTGTGTTATACCGGTAATGATTGCTGAACTCAGTGCATACATTATCCCATGTCTTCATTCTAGACTCATCCAGTGACAAAAACCATTTCAGAGCAGATCCAGCTAGTGTCTCATGGAACATTTGGGCTAACAGGTCATCATCAGTCCCTCGTGGGTGCATGGCTCTCACGTACATCTTTAGATGGGTCTTAGGACAACCCATTCCATCAAATTTCTCTAACTCGGGCATTC
Organism: Hamamelis virginiana; assembly: GCA_017140935.1. Classification (NCBI taxonomy): domain Eukaryota; kingdom Viridiplantae; phylum Streptophyta; class Magnoliopsida; order Saxifragales; family Hamamelidaceae; genus Hamamelis; species Hamamelis virginiana. The sequence continues at coordinate 1,385,237 of JAESVK010000907.1, read as the reverse complement.
TGAAATGAGTGGGCATACAGGCCTTAGGGAATAGAGATAACGACGACATGTCCACCAGATCATCAGACTTCCTAATACTTTTCAAGGCTTTTTTCAGGGCTTCCACCTTACTACTCAACAGTATGGGCTCAGTGGAAAAGAAAGCAGGGGTCTTGGGTTTGGACTCTTTATCCAGATCGACAGGCTGAACAAATTCTGTACCAGGCCTAGTGGGATCAGCAACTATCTTTGGTCTAAGGAAACATTCCTCTTCATCAACATTCTCAAACAAGGGATTAGTACGGGCTCGCACCTTATCCTCCTCTTCTTTCTGATGCACTAACTCTTGGGCCACTCTTAAAAGTGCTTCAATCTTCTCGTTAGTCGTCTTTCCACTAGTTCCAATGGCGGTAGGGGTATGATCTTCGTTACTAGAAATCTTTGAATCAACAGGTAGACCCTTAAACAACCGACCGCTAGAATCTTGACGCCAAGCCAGAATGCTGGGAAAGGAAAAAGATTTGAATCAACTAAGAGCTTCTAGTGTGAAAAGGGATGAATAAGGACAATCTCACATGCTCACAAGAGTATAGGCCTAAAGCCTACATATCAACCTTCACTCTCTCATTCTATCTTATGAAAAATGGGCCTAAGGCCTAAGTACGAATCTCAACTCACTGCTCACATCCCAATCTTACCACAGGCTTATATCTTATATCTAATTGACATGGGCCTAAAAGCCCCCGTCTCAAACTCACAGCGGATCTAAATCTTCTATCCAAAGGACACGGGCCTAAAGCCCACGTCTCACGTCTTCTCCTAAGACTCACAAATCAATACCACTATTTGGGCAGCATAACACTACCACAGGCCTAAACTCATGAACTTATAGGGTACTAGTCTTTATTAGGTACCTTGACTCTTTGAAGACACCTCTCTTAAGAGTTCAGGGTATTTCATAAAGGTCCAGTCCTATAGATCCAGGTCCTAATGGTTCTATACACGTCACAGTCAAGGCTCAATACAAAACCGGGGGGAAAATTCGGCAGCATAACATTTACAATATTGTGTGAACAGGCGATGTAGGGTATGTGTTCTAGAGAGACAGTCTATATGGACTAATGCAAAGGGTAGGCTGAGTGTCCCTTACTCGTTCGATCCAATCGATATACCTAACCACATGTGACATCAGGAATGCCGCATGGGTCCAACAGTACGTGATTGGTCCATTTGATATACCCGAGGGTACTTGACAAGAAGAGTGATGGCTTTCGCATACATGGAACCCAAGAATTAAAGAGACTGGGCCCAAGGCTAGGCTCATCGTTGGCTTTAGCATACAACGTCCTAAACATGTAGAGTCAATGCGCACACAATGCAGAATTCAAAGTGAAACAGTCATGCAAATGCCAGTGATTGATTTTATTAATTAAGAAATTGAAAAGCCCAAAAGTAATTAATTGGAGTTTAGCCCTCGACATCCCCAGGGGAGTCGCCAGTCTGTGAACCAGCCAACCTAGATCGGGAGGCCTCTCATTCACTTTTGGGGTGTAGACATCCATTTTTTACCACGAGTATGGTCATGAATGGTTGCCTGTGATTAGAGGTAAAATAGGGTGTCAAAACCCTAAATTGCCAGTTTTGCCCCTATGGGTAGTTGATAGAGGTCATTATCACATGTAAGTTTTTAGGTCAGATTGAGTCGGTTCTTTTTGCATTAGGTTTTTAGAGAGTCTAGGAACATCCCTGCAAAATTCCATGGCATTTTGAGCCAAGCTTGATAGAAAATAAGGCCTTTTGTGACTAAAGAGCAGTACTTTCCTTTGAATCACAAAAGCCCTGAATGACTGTTGATCTTGTCTCGAATGGTCTCGAGGCCTTGGCATAGATATTCAAAGTGTTTTTTGTAGCTAAGTTGATCAGTGGCAAGTTCTGTTAAGCCTTCTGGCTTGTGTTTGGCTCTTGAGGCTCGAAAGACCCTTTTAAGCACATATTAGGGTTTCAACCAGAAGCGATCGGGATTCGATATTTTTATCAAACCAAGCCTTCAAAGGCTTCAAAATACTTTCCTAAAACATTTGAAAACTTGTTTCGAGAAGAAGAAATGATTTCGAATGCAATCGGTTAGCAAATTTCAAAATCCTGATTTGGGCCCAGCAGGCCCTAAACAGCTAATCGGTTGACTTTTCCCTAAACCTTTGACCTTGGTCAATGAATTTTCACTTCAAACACTTCTTAAAACATGGAGAATCGAATCACGATCGTTTCGGCGCTTCAATAGTCAAATTTGGACTTAAAACGGGCCCGAAAAGCCGAAAAAAAGCTGAAACCGGATCGAAACGGGCTGAGATAGGCCCACATAGGGCAAAAATAGCATGGTGGATCGACAACCATCCACCAAGGGACAGCCAAACATCCATGAAGGACGGCCAACCGTCCCAAGGAGGACGGCCATCGATTATGTTAGCCAATAACTGCACAGTTTGAGTGGTTTTTCTGCCCATGACTCTTCCAAGCCCTGCCATGTGTCCAGTTCGGCCATGGGGACTTTTGGATGAGTATGAACACCTTAGAAGTCTGTTTTTGAGCCCTTAGATCATTCCTAAGGAATTCAAATTCAGCCATTGATCAAACTCAGGCCTCCCTATAAATAGAGGGCCCTGAAATCAGTTTTAACACACATAATAAGCTTTAGAGAGCTAGCTTGGAGAGTAAAGGCTTGAGCAATTGCACAAGCTTCCCCCATAGCACTCTAGCTTAAGTTTTAGAGTCCTTGAGTTCCTTGGAGTCCTTGGAGCTTGAAGAGAAGGCTTGGAGCAAGAGGGAAGGAGGCAAAGAAAGAGGTTAGTAGCTTATAGTTTAAAGTTTTGTTCTTTTTCTTCTTCTTCTTCTTTAATCATGCTAGGTTAGGTTTTTATTTCCTTAGTATGTATAGGGTTTAGTTCATTATTAGTATGCATGCATAAGATATAGTTCATTGTTAGCATGCATAGTTTAGGTTCCATATTTCTTTAGTATGCATGATAGGCTAGTTTATTAGGAATTATTTTTATATGTATGCATATTGCTCTTCTTCCAATCTTCTTTGATCATGCTATGTTAGGATTGAGTGTTTAAGATTAAGTGTTCATATTTAGAATCTCTTTTAGTATGCATGATAGGATTATTAGTGTATAGGAATGCATGTTTAAGTCCTTTATATTTGGTTGTTAGTCTATTCAAGTTAAGTATTAGTATTATTCTTATCATGGTTTATTTTTATCACTTGGAGTGTTTGATTGATATATAAAATGTGTTCGAGGGAGCATGCGAAGGTGAGTCTCTTCCCTTGTGATTAAATAAATTATGAGAAGTATGATTATGATGCTATGTCTTGATGATAGTTTAGTATGCATATTAGCTTGCATTTAGTACACTTTTTTATCATTTTTTATTCATTATTTTAGGGTTTTAAATACACATTTTGATTACTTTAAAATCTGTCCATGGGTTTAAAGTAACCCAAAAGTGCATTAAAACTCATTTTTTAGGCTTAAATCAACTTAGAAACATGCCTAGGTTCTCATAGTCAACTTAGATTGCATTTAGGCCATTTTCATGCATTATTTACATTCTTTTATGCATTTTTTATCTATTTTTCCAGAAATTCCAGCATGCATTATGTTGATATTTAGGAGTGCTTAGATGAACTTAGGGTGTAGTTAGGGACTCTTAGGTTAGGGAAGCCACTTGGCTTCACTTAGGACACCCCTTTGTTGTAAAAACTACATCTAAAAAGGGGTTTTGGCTTGTTTAAGAGTTTATTTTTGAGAATTTTCAAATGAAAATTAAAGAAGTTGTTTTGGGATGAAACTCCCATTTTGAAAGATGAAGTATTTCAAACAAACATTAACTCTCGAAGATAGAGTCTTAGATAAGGTAGAATACCTTCAAGGATATAGTTCATTACAATAGGAGGGTCCTAGGGTAATCGAACTACGTGGACTTTGATCTTTGTCAAGCAATTGATAAGGTACGTAGGCAGTCAATAGGGCACAAGTCGAATCTTAGGTTGACTTCTAGTCTCCTAAGATCTTTAGGATTGTGTATACTTTTGTATTATTTATTATTATATTTTAGTATTATTATTCATATTTTGTGGTTGATTAGATATCCTAGGATTGTTTTGAAAAGATTTTGATAAAGCCCAATAGTAATTAGGAGACCTTTAATTAAGGCGAAGTGGGTGCCTACAAGGAGTTCCTTAGAACCTTCCCACTTCGTAACCTAGCCCCCGAATCCAACTTTTGATTCAAAGACCATGCTTTTCCAAAATATGGGGTCAATGTTTTTATTGAAAATAAAACTCTTTTTGTGGTTTCCTTGTTCCCTAAAAATAAGGTGGCGACTCCCAGTTTTTACAAACTTTCATCCTTTTTCAAAAACCCTATCTTGAGTGGATAATAGAGAAGGATAAAAGTGGATAATAGAGAAGGATAAATCGAGACGGATAATGAATAATCCACAATCCATTCAAGATAGCACACCCCCCAAAAGTGAACGAGAGGCCTCCCGATCCAGGTTGGTTGGTTCACAGACTGGCGACTCCGCTGGGGATGTCGAGGGCTAAACTCCAATTAATTACTTTTGGGCTTTTCAATTTCTTAATTTAATAAAATCAATCGCTTGCAGTTGTATGACTGTGTGACTTAAATTCTGCATTGTGTGCGCATTGACTCTGTATGATTAGGACGTTGTATGCTATAGCCAACGATGAGCCTAGCCCTGGGCCCGGTTTCTTTGACTCTCGGGTTCCATGTATGCGAAAGCCATCATCCTTCTTGCCAAATACCTTCGGGTATATCAAACGGACCAATCACATACTGTTGGACCCACGCGGCATTCCTGATGTCACATGTGGTTAGGTATATCGATTGGACCGAGCAAGTAAGGGACACTCAGCCTACCCTTTGCATTAGTCCATGTAAAATGTCTTTAGGACACATACCCTACATCGCCTATCACACATTATTGTAAATGTTATGCTGCCGGATTTTCCCTCCGATTTTGTTTCGAGCCTTGACTGTGAAGTGTGTAGAACCATTAGGACCTGGATCTATAGGACTGGACCTTTATGAAGTACCCTAAACTCTTAAGAGAGGTGTCTTCAAAGAGTCAAGGTACCTAATAAAGACTAGTACCCTATAGGTTCATGAGCTTAGGCCTGTGGTAGTGTTATACTGCCCGAATAGTGGTACTGATTTATGAGTCTTAAGAAAAGACATGAGATGTGAGATGTGAGACGTGGGCTTTAGGCCCATGTCCTTTGGATAGAAGATTTAGATCCGCTGTGAATTTGAGATGGGGGCTTTAGGCCTATGTCAATTGGATAGAAGATATAAGCCTGTGGTAAGATTGGGATGTGAGCGGTGAACTGAGATTCATACTCAGGCCTTAGGCCCATTTTTCATAAGATAGAATATGAGAGAGTGAGATTGATGTCACTAGAAGGGATTTGGAGACTACTAAACAGGAATCAAGGGAAACTTTCTCTGCTTTCCTCACTCGCTGGAGAGCCAATGCTTCTAAAATGGCTAGCCGCCCTGAAGAAGAAGAACAAATCCGTATGATAATAAAGAATTTGCTCCCAGTTTATAACAAGCACATGTTTTTCCAATATCTCCCAAATTTCCGAGCTCTAGTCGCTACTGGTACCTAAGTGGAGGACGCTCTAGCTGACGGAGCCCTCCGAACCGATGAACCCTATAAGAACCGCCGACCTGTCATCAATGGGAAGGCTACCGAAGTCAATGCCATATCTCAGCCTGCTCCATTTACCTAACCCTTTTCCTTAGGAAATAAACCATCTAGAAAATTCAACGAGCTTTATATGCCATTGGAAAAAGTCTTCGAGAAGTTAAAAGCTCGAGGCTTGCTCCAACCTCTGGAACCCAGACCTACACCCAACCCATTACCCAAGAACTACAATGAGAATGAATACTGTCATTTCCATCAATCCAAAGGCCATACTACCAACCGTTGTTTCCGTCTCCGCCATGAAATCCATGACCTCATAGATAACAAAACCATTTCTGATTGAACCACAATCATACCTTCAACTATGGTATTTCTGTGTTCCCTTATTTAATAGTTGCATAATAAACAACCTAATTTTAATAAAAATCATGTACCTTGCCTAATTTCTCTTTTTGTAAAGAATTTGTACAGCTGAATAGGTACAAAGCCGTTTTTCGTAATGGCGTCCCAAAAGCTCAAAAAGAAAGCATTCGCGATAAAGCTATCAAAGCAATTCAGGTCCGGATCGCATCAGAAGAAAGTCTGCATTCACCAAGCCAAAACTAGCATGACTATCGATAGCCAAGATTCGCTATCGATAGAAGTTCTATCGATAGCCAAATCTCGCTATCGATAGACATGAGGCGGCTGTGGGACAATTGAGATATTTTGAGATATTTTAGGGGCATTTTAGTCTTTTGTATATTAGCCTATAAATACAAAGCTTCATGTAACTTAAAGAGGGTTCATGACTTATGCTCTGAATCATTACTCTGCTATTTTAATTCAAGTGACAGTTTATTTTCGCATTTTATTCGGTAGTTTCCGTTTTCAGCAATTTCCAATTCTGCAATTTTTCTTTCAATGCCTGGCTTAATTCTCACTTGAGGATTGTTCTTTACGATTAAGTCTTTACTTTCAGCAATTTACGTTTCTGTTATTTTCCTTTTTATGCATGGCTCAGTTCTCACTTGAGAACTGTTCTTTACTTTTTCTGTCTTTTTCTTTATTTACTTAAGTCTTTTCTTTATTTACTTCAGTTACTTTTCTTTATTTATTTTCGCCATTTTCTTTATTTATTTCTGCCATTTTCTTTATTTCTTCAGTCAATTAATTACCGCTTTTATTTTCTTTTTCCATCCCGTGAACCCTTAAAGCTTGTCATGGATAAAGGATATTCTCCTCCATTGATGTGTAGCTAATACTCCAAGCTTGGGTGAGGATGAAGTTGGATTCATTATACAATCCTATTTTATAAACATCCCTCTATTTGTATTATGTGATTGCATAGTTGTGAAGGTTTTACCGCACACTATTGCCAAATATAATATAATATAATTGTACATCTGTGATTGCAATTATATAATTATGCAATGGTTCTTATTGGTATGAATACAAACCAGCATGTTTTATTCCTCATTTAAGGTGGATAGCGATATTCCATTCTTTTCCAGGATAAACTTGCCGGTCCTGTATTCATAATCTTTTTGGGACTTCCTTCTTGTAGTTGGAAGAACCACCATACATAATTACTATAGTGAGGATTTTATAAATATAAATTGTATAATTGATATTCAATGGGCTTCTCACCCAAGTTCCGCTCATTCCACCAACTTAACTGCATTTTTTACTAAGCTTTATTTAATTACTGCGTTTTCGCTTCGACCCAATCGGAGCATTTACCACCAACCAATTTAATTGACAATATTCTTTCCACTTGAATTGATTCTAAAAAGTCTTTTAATATAAACCTGCATTTCCCAGTGGTTTGACACCCGTGCTCACTAGTCACAATCGAATTGAGATTAATTGTCACGCGGTTTTATAAATTATTAATCTTGATCACTGACTAGGAATAATCTCCCTTGTCATCCAGAGCGATCAATTTCCCCACCTTCTCAACCCAATGTGACCCAAAATTCACTTCCTACCCATGCAATCCCACCACCCGCAAATATCAATGTTATCCATGCTGACCCTTATGTCCACTGTGAGCCTATCCGCCCTCACCCTTCATTCCCTACTTCCTTGATTGAAATGTTTCATCACTGTCAAGCCCGTGGGCTCATTACCCCGTACAAGCGAAGACCAAAAAAGTTTTACTGCCAATACCATGCCACCTATAGCCATGATACGGAATCTTGTGATACATTGCGGAATATAATACAAGGGTTCATTGATCAAGGTCTGATTGAAATCCCTCAACCCTTCACTAGCCCAAGGGGGCTTTATCGTTCATGGAGGCAGTTTGAGAAAGATACATTCCCGGGTTTTAGTTCGAATGGGCTTCCCGAGCCATGCAAAGTGGATCAGTCGTCAAAGAATAGTACTAGTCAGTGGGCTCTCAAAGAAAGGTTTGACGCTAGAGATCCTTGTGTGGATTTGTTGACAGAAAGAAATGGGAGGTTTAGTTTCTATGTTCTCTGCCCTGAAGATTCTTGTGAAGCTAAGATTACAAAGATTGAACCCATTATACCTAAGGCTAGAATCAAGAAAGCCTTCTCTAAGACTGGAACTAGTCAATGGGAGTTGCGAAAAAGATATGAGGCCGGAGATCCCGAAGTAAGCCTGTTAGGAGAACCTAGTGGAAAGTTCGACTTCTATGTCCTTTATCCCAAAATGAAGAAGCCCACCTTCGAAGAACCCCTTGCTCCTTCTGGTTGGGGTGATAACCTTGACTCACTTAAAGAAGACGTTCATGTGGCTCAGGTTGAACCCAAAGATCCAAACCTCATCCATTTTGAGAAAGCTAGCCAGAGTATCCTTAAGAAGTGTTTCACAACCAAGATCACCAATATGAATGGGGAAACCCATTATCGAACTGTTTATCCAAGGCAACCATGGGTCACCCAATATTTCAGATCAAGTTCAACTTCTGCCGAGTCTACCATAGATGATGGGTTAGAGAATGAGATTGATATCATAGAGTGGGAAGATTTGAAGAACACACCCGAGGAGATAGCAGATATTTGGGCCAGTGATGAGGAAGATGTTAACCATGTCACTAGAGGATGTCGTCATTTTAAGCCCGCCAACTTGGAATCCGACAATCCTTTGGGAGAATTAGAAAAATCCCAATGCACTGAAGTTCAAGAAGAAGAGGATGAGATACTAAAACAGCTTAAGCGGACTCAAGCCAATATCACCATCTGGGGGCTTTTAATGGCTTCTCAAAAGCACAGGCAGACAGTACTCAGGCTACTCAACCAGGTTCAAATTCCCATTGATACTTCACCCGAGGGTTTAGTCAGTCTGGTCAGTCCAGTTCAGCATGGGCAGTCAATATCCTTCACCGAGTCAGACCTTCCAAAGAAAGGTATGCCCTACAACCAATCCTAAAGTGCATATCTATTTCATATTAGGATAAGAAGGTACTACTTATCGTCTATATATATTCAATTATATATACCATAATGTCCATGAATAAATGATAAGAGAAATATGTATCTCAAGTTTGTTGAGATATGAAGACTCATATTTCTCATACACATTTATTCTAAAAGTGTTCCTGCTCATATGTTTATTAAAGAGGACATTTATTAAACCGACAAGAGTAGCACAGATTTAAACTAACTCCAATGGGAGGATAGGTAGTCTTTCCTATCAGTGTAGTGACACTTAGGTTAATTTGTGGGTGCATATTAGAGAATATGTACACTGAACATGATCTACTAGAATATTCCTATGGATATTAAGTCAAAAGAAATATTCTTATGTTACGTCCATTTGGTAATCCTAAGACCTGAGACACCATGAATGTCTTCTGCCTGAGTTGTTATTATTTGATAGTGTTTTATATAGCCTTGATCTTAAGGTTGTAGTCGGCACTCATTGGCTTTAATAGATCTTGCATGAAGGCATATGAGTGGTCAATAAGGAATCATCACTCTCAGTATTATGAGAGAGAATGTCAGGGTCAGTTCTCAAATATAACTCTCAATGTGAATCTCTGGCCAGAGTGATAGATGAACTATGAAAGGGTTTCATAGGGTTCATCTTATTGAGATTATAATTTGAAGAACATATGACAAGAAAGTTAAGATAGGGTTTTGAATTATATCCATACCCTAAATATCTTAACTGTGACATTAGTGGATGAAGGATTAAATAACAAGAAGGGTTCACATAGTTCTGCTATTCACCCAAACCTGGAGCATGTCATGACACATTGCTAGATGTCACTCATGACCAGTGAAAGCCTATTGATAAGTGTTATCAATGAGGGCATAATTGGAATAGTTTCAATTAAACCTTTAAATAGAAAGTTTCTATTTTAGGAGACATGGAGATGTCCCTAGTCACTGCTAGGTTGTGGTGAACCCAATGGGTCACACACAAACAAAGAACATAAGAGAGTCTCTTGAATTAAAGAGAGAAGGGAATTTCCTAAAACTAATTCCAATAATAACCTTATATATTATTTGTAAATATATCTATAAGGAATTAAGTTATATATTAATTAGTAATATATAAAAGGAATTAAGTTACTTTTGGAAATAAGTATTAAATAGAAACCTTAGGGGTTTTTTATAAATACTAGAGCTTGTGACATGCTAGCACTAAGCCTCCATCCTCACTTTAGAGAAAAAGTTTATCTCCCTCTCTCAAGCTTGATTCTTCCATTGTTGAGAAGCTTCAAGGATTCAAGCGGTTTTATGTTCGTGTGGACTTCGTTGGAGACTTCATCCGTTTGAAGTTCGAGATCAACAATCGCAAATCAAAAGGCTAATCAAGTAAGTATTATTTATGTTTGATAACTATATATGCTTGTTTTGTAAATCACATGTCCCTATGCTTGTACGATTAATGGTTTGGATGTTTGATGATGGAATCAACTTTGTAAAAAATTTTATTTTGTCTTTAGCTGCGATTCCATGTATTTCAAACGATTCCTTTCATAAGTACGACGCATTAGAGAAGACATGTGTGGCATTGGTGTGGGTTACTCAAAAGCTCCGCCATTACATGCAGTCTTTTCAAGTGCAACTCATTAGTCGCATGGACCCCTGAAGTATTTATTGGAGAAACCAGTAGTATCCTATAGAACAGCTCGATGGTTATTACTATTATCAGAGTTCGACATTCGATATGTGGTGCAGAAATCAGTGAAAGGGAGAGCGGTGGCAGAGTTTTTGGCAGAGCATCCATCGTCAAAAGAAAGACCGTCTGAGTACCATTTTCCTGACGAATAAATTCTAGAAGTAAGCAAGGAGCCTTGGAAAGTTTTCTTTGATGGGGCTCATAATAAGAGAGGATGTGGAATAGGCGTATTGTTAGTCACACCGGAGAATAACTTGATACCATTATCTGTCAGGTTATCCTTCGGGGCTACTAATAATATAGCCGAATATGAAGCTTGTATCCTAGCATTGGAAGCTGCTTTGGAGTTAGGTGTGGAAGAATTGGAAGTATATGGAGATTCTGCCTTGATCATATGTCAGACTAGAGGAGAATGGAAGACTCGGGATAAGAAGTTGTTACCCTCCCATGAATACTTAGAGAATTTGGTGAAAGTATTCCGTCGAATCGACTTCTTCTATCTGTCTACTTTAAAGAATAAGTTTTCGGATGCCTTAGCCACTCTAGCATCCATGGTAGATATCCCTAAAGATGAAAGTGTAACTCCTCTCATTATTGAGACCCGAGAAGAACCGACCTACTGTTGTATTATCCAATAAGGAGAGCCGAATGATGGAAAGCCATGGTACTATGACATCCAACAGTTTGTAGAAAAAGGAGAATATCCGAAAGAGGCGTCATCCGTAGACAGAAAGACCATAAGAAGGTTAGCCAGTCAATATATTCTATGTGGGGGGAAGCCGTACTGGAGATCACACGACGGAGTGCATCTGTTGTGCGTCAATGAACAAGAAACTGAAAGAATAGTGTTGGAAGTGCATGAAGGGGCTGGGGCTCCGCATATGAATGGATACATGCTAGCTAAGAAGATCGTGAGACTAGGGTATTATTGGTCAACCATGGAGAGGGATTGCCATCTACATGTCAAGAAGTGTCATAAATGTCAAGTGTTTGTAAGTGGAAAACATCAACCCTCGATGCCACTCACTACCATGTCTTCGCAGTGGCCATTTGCAACATGGGGCATCAACATCATTGGCAAGGTAACCCCTGCAGCCTCAAACGGACACGAGTACATCCTGGTCGCCATAGATTATTTCACCAAGTGGGTAGAAGCTGCATCCTACAAGACATTGAATGCCAAAAAAGTAGCGAGGTTCATATAGAATAATATTATCTACCGGTATGGAGTGCCCCACGAGTTCATCTCTGACAATGGACATCATTTTCGAAAAGAAACCAAAGCACTCTTACAAAAGTATAGTATTAAGCATCACCGCTCATCTCCCTATAGACCGCAGACAAATGGGGCTGTTGAAGCAGCAAACAAGAATCTCAAATCAATCTTGAAAAAGACCACCGAGACTTACAATGACTGGCATGAGAAATTACCACTAGCACTGTGGGGATATCGTACTTCCATTAGATCATCGACCGGGGCTACACATTTTTCACTCGTATATGGAATGGAAGCCGTATTGCCTATAGAGTTAGAAGTCCTGTCGTTAAGAATTGATATAGAGTCAACTGGCGGAGGTAGAATGGGTAAGGAACCGGTATGAAGAGTTAGCACTGCTAGATGAAAGACGATTGAGGGCACTTTACCACATTCAGGGGTATCAAAGAAGAATAACCAAGGCATTTGGTAAGAAAGTGAAGCACAGAGGTTTGAAGAAAGGGGATTTAGTACTAAAAGAGATCCGAGCACCGATCCATGACCCACGAGGAAAATTCAAGCCCACATGGGTAGGCCCTTACATCATCAGAGAAATACTGTCAGGCGGAGCCGTGAAGATTGCAGACATTGACGAGAATGAATTCTCTCAACCTACCAATTTGGATCAATTGAAGAAGTACCACATATAAATAAATAAATAAAAATAAATAAAAATAAATAAAAATAAATAAAAACCCGCTAGGTAAAAAATCCGAAAGGGCTGCCTAGGCAAAAGTTAGGGTATTCAAAAAAATAAAAAAATAACAATAATAAAAAATCATGCTCGCTAAGTAGAAAACCTGAAAAGGCTGCTTAGGCAAAAGTTAGAGCAAATAAAAAAAAAAAAAAAAGAAGTGGACTTCTTCAATTTGATTCATGAACAATGAAGACCTGATTCCCCAAATATCACAAAGAGTTAGAGAAAAATGACAAAGAAAATTGCATCAAGGACGGGGATACGTAGGCAACCCATAAAGTTACCTTGGGTGCGGTCTATTTATTGTAAAAAACATCAAGAGTTTGGTTCAATTGTAATTATTAAGGAATATTTATTGAGATTTTAATAAAATTGATATTTATTCATCCATAAAGGGTAGAAACCTTTTGAAAGATCTATTACATGCCATGTATACCCATATTTCCTACTTTTTTCAAATATTACATTGCTTAGAAAAGTAAAAAAAATCCCTAATCTACTCTAAGTCCTTCTCGCTCTGCGGGCTTGGACTTCATTCTCATTTCCCCTGTTTCTCTTAGTTGTCCTAACTCGTGATGCATCTGGTGGAAGTGATGAACCTGTCGACTGAGCTGTAACTCGAAAACCATAAACGAGGCTTCGAATCTTATCCTTCATAGCCTGCACTTTTGAACCCAAGTCCTGTTTAAGCCAAGCTCGATACTCCCCATCAAGCCTAAAAGGCCCATTGCGATCCACTACCTGACTCAAACATAAGCCTGAAGCCCATCTCTTCACAGCCCAAGATACCAAAGAAGGAGTAGCTGCCTCTACCCCATGAACATGCCCTTTGATAAGGAGGTTCGTTTGAGCACGGCCCATTTGGCGAAGTACACGAGAAGCCCAGTAAAATGATGTATGCTTTAGGCCCATAAGCTTCACCTGACAATATCCCGAAGTTTGTAATACATACTATTCACCACAATCTCATATAGCCATATGCCACTGAATATCTCTACAAGTCAGAGAAGAGAATAAGTTGATCATGTCCTGAATTGAGCGACGCTCAAGAAACAAAAGCTTACGCGAACAATAGTTATGGGACAAGTGTTTAGACCCATCAAAAGGAGTGATCAGCCTGAGTCTCTCAACCAACCACATCTGAAGGAGAATGGGACTACCCCGAATGTAAGAAGCAGAGTTGGAGTGAAAGTGGTCAAGACCGTTTAGAGTTTCAGCTAGCACTAGAGGGATGATGTTATGAGACTTCGACAATGGCAGAATGAGTTCACATGTTTCAATGGGTATGAAAGGGGTTCCGTTCGAAACAAGGAAACAACCCACTATACATAAGGCGAGTGCGTAATGGGTAGGCCTATGAAGAGCTAGTGGTTTTCCCCCTTCCCTCAAGAAAAATGAAGCTAGTTTGAGAATATCAATGGAGCTTTCATGGATGTATGAAGAGGCTTCCATAGGCGAGAGTTCAAAAAGAGAAGAAAAGGTTTGGAAATAACCTCGACGAATGATAGAAAAGATGAAGGGACCATTAACAGAGATATTCGATAAGGCACAAAACTCTTCAAATAAAGGACATACCTCTTCACAGTTGAAGCGAAATACATGAAGATCAGAGTCCCAGAAGTGGATCACAGAATTGAGAAGATTGTCTTCAAGCTTCACATGACAAAGAAAGAACCACGAAGTCAAGCCGAACCTTGCGAACACCTTCTTGTCTTCTACCCGCATTCTTGCTACGAATAGGTTGATGATCAACTTAAGAGCTTCCATTGTGTTTAATGTGATGAAAGTGAGCATAGAGGTGTGTTTTTATAGCTTTTTGGCAAAGAAATCGAGTTAGAAGTGAAGTAGAACACTCAAAAAGTCAAAAAACGTCAAAATAATCAAAAAATGGGAACCAGGGTCGATGACCATCCCCCAAAGGACGGCCAACCGTCCCCTAGGGATGGCCAACCATCCATGGAGGGATGGTCATCCATCCCTGATCCCAAATTTTGCCTAATTTTGACTTTTTCGAGATCTTTTGACGCCCGATTTGACTTTTCGCTCAATTTTTGTCAGTTTTGACCTATTTTCGGGTTAAAATTGAACCAAAGAAGCAATTGAAACATATTTGTATTCTCATTAGGATATAATTACATGCTAATCGGGGTTTTTAGTGCATACATAGAGAAAAAGTTACATAGAAAACCCTAAGCATGCCTCCTATAGGCCTAATAGTACAAAATCATCTCCGCCGGGATGATTTCCTCGTTCCCCGTGAACCTGATGCCTCATGATCCCCTCTCGTTCCATGGTGCTCCTGTGAAGGCTGGCTCGAAGCCTGCAAACCTAAAGATTAGGTGAGATTGGTGAAGAATGAAATCATTGGTGATTGAAAGAGTAGAGAGAGAGTTACCTGTGCAGCTATGTTCGCATTATGTGCATCAAGATTCATACTTTGAAGTTCCCTAGTCAATGATGCACTATATGCCAACCACTCCTCAGTGTATGATACAGGCACCTGAAAGGTCGAAAGATTCAAAATGTTAGGAGAGAGAGGGCTACATATGACAAAAGGTAAAAGTATGATGATTACCGAGGTGTAAGAAGGATTAATATGTGGGTATTCATTATAAGGCACTCGAGTGATTGGTCTTTGAACAAAGCTGCCATCCTCAATGACTTGCACCTGCCGGGGGACAGGTGGCAAAAAAGGAGCAGAGGATGAAGACTCGCCCTCACTAGGATCCGCAGTAGCTGTAGGATGGGAGGCATGTCCTCGGGCTCGAAGACCCTGCCAAATAAAGAGATATGAGGAATAATATATGAGAAAAGAAGTAAAGCAATCAAGAGAAAGTTTGATACCTCAGCAGGTGGAAATCCTGATACAAATGGACGCATCAGATAGTGCTGACAGAATGTACGATAATAATCATGCGGACGATGGAAAGCATCCGCAAATACACCAGCCATGGCGTCTACTAAGGCATGGTCTGTCAATTCATCAGCATGCCTCATAGAGGAAGGAGGTGCATGAGGCACACGAGCAACTGAATAAGACCCACAAAGCTGAGCACGCACTCTTTCCCCAAGGTACCAGTACCTGCCAGAAGGCCCCTCGAACAGAATCCTCTTATGAGACATCTCAATTACAGAATTAAGTTGAGCATGCATGATACCCCTCCAATGACGCCAAGGGTTCCAACTAACCTGAAGATAAGGTATATTAGAGAAAGTTTGAGCATTGAGAAGGGAAAGCAGAAATGAAGATGATTACCTTATTAGAGCGCAACCCTACAAGAAAGGCACGACTGTAAGCATAATCATGCCTATGGGCAATGGCATTCACCCACCTATCTGGGGCATATCGAGCGAGGGTCGGCCAAGAAAGGTCATTAGCAATCAATGTGAGGCTATTCAGGTCAAGGTATTCATGAGCCCATACCTGCAAAATATGTGCATTGTTAGAAGATAAGTAAAGGGAAGTTTATGATATTTTCTCAAAATAAGTGAGTATACCTCCCAAACAAATCCCATGCCTCCAAAGTCGGTGCATACCCCTCGAGACCGATAGCACATGGCCCTATACATGGTGGCCAAGGCAGCGCCACCCCAGTCATACTGAGAAATGGTATCAATATCCTCCAAACTAGCAAGAAGGCCTAGAGAGGCCAAATCAGCAATGCCTGCAAAAAGAGTGCATGAAAACAGGTACAAAAGGAAAGCCCGCACGATGTGGTCAGGATCTCCCCCTTCAAGCATGTTGCTAAAAGTGTTAAAAAGAGTATTTCGACGAACTGATTTCTTCACGATCTCAATATCTCCTGCCCCAAGAAAGGTATCCAAATAAGTCAATTTCTTGCTTGCACCATCGTAAAAATCCAAAGGGCGACCCCCAATGAAAGTCCTGTGATCATGGTAAAATCAAGAGGAGTCATAGTCATCTCCCCAAACTCGAAATGGAAAGTGTTGGTGGTGTCCCACTAAAGCTCAGATAAGGCCATGAGGGCCTGTCTATCCATAGTGTCAACCCACAGTGAGTCGATAAAATCTTCGAAACCAAGCCTTCGGACAGAGGCTTTGACATATGGTTGGAGAGTATCCATCTTAGCCCACCATCCAATAATGCCCTGTAGAGACGATCGAGTCCTGATGTCGAACTCTGGCTGTAAAGATAAAGATTAATGGATTAGAGGTATAAAGATAAGTTGTGCTAATTCTTTGAATCAAGAATACAAAATTAACTCACAAAATGACACATTTTCAAAAAAATGTTCAAATTTTATTTTTCAAATGGTTCGTCAATTGTGAGTTATTCAAAAAAATATATACCATAATTAATGTAGTTAATTTTGGTATTTTCAATTTTACATCAAGAATTAGCATAATTCATTTAAAATGCCATATGACTTCTTTTCATGAAAATTGAATTGGAAATGAAAATCCTAAGAGAATAGAATTTTGCAGATCATGGAATAAATACTTAGCATAAGTTTTGAAATAAAAATTATTTAAAAGTCATGAAAATGACAAATAAGCTAAGTCTTAATTCATGAAAATTTTGATATGTGCAATATTTTGAAAACTTACCATGATATGATTATTTTGAAAACATTTGAAAAAGCATGATATGATGAATTGATTTGAAAAATTGGAAATTGCCCACCTTTAGGCATTTTATCAAACACCTAGTATGCACATTTTTGAAAATGATTGTGAAAACTTGTCATGAAGTTTTTGAAAGTTTCCAAATGATGTTTGAAACATATTTGAATCATGGCATGAGAAATTTAAATCAAAAAAATCAAATTCTAGTCTCTTGGGAATTTTATCAAACACTTGGTGGGCAACATTTCAAGCTTGTGAAGCTAGTAAAATGGGGCTCCCAAGCTTCGCCAAATACAAATTTCATGAACATAAGTCATCAAACAATATCCAAAGATCAATATTGAAGCATCTAGACATCAATGATTCAATAAAAGAGCATGGAAAGTAAGCTTACCTCTTGTAGAGTATGGATGTGGGAGAGATGAGCATTAGGCTCCAATAACAAGCTTGTGTTGTTGGGATCATGTGAAGGTGCTTTGTAACTCTTCATCTTCATATATGGGTACTTTGATTCATACCTATTTGCCATGAGTATAGGTAGAAGATGAACTTGAGAAGATGGGTATGTGTATTTGGGTTTTGTATCCCCAAATTGAAATACAAGGATGAAATCCTAGGTTTTTGATTCACAAACTGAGGTGAGTAGCAACACTAGAGGTGTTTGGAATTTGATTTAGATGAAATAAAATCAAGTATGATAGATTTTGAGAGAAATTGGAAAATCCTAGAGAGAGAAAGTCTCAAATTGAGCAATGAAAACATGAATGGATGAATGGGTGTCAAGACACCTAAAAGGGAAGTTGATGGCTCGGATGGCCGTCCACCTTGGACGGTTGGCCATCCTTGAGTGGATGGTCATCCATTTTTTATGCCAAATTTTGACTTTTTAAGCCCATTAGGCCCAATTTTGACTATTTTGGCCTATTTTGACCAATTTTGACTCATTTCCTTTCAATTTTTGATTTAGGAAAATACATTTGATTGAGATTGAATGATATTTGATGAGTTGATAAAAAATAAAGAGGAATTGATGCATACAAAGATGAGATTTGAGCAATTGTGAATAGGAAAGTTCACATAAAATGATGAATTTTTGGTTGAAAACCATGAGATTTAGAAATGAATGAATGAAAAGATTGTGTAAACAAGTTTGTAATCATGAAATGATTATGAGTATATTTGATATAAGACCCATGAAGGGGATTATGAAAGTAAGTGAACCCATGAAGGGTGGCTAATGAAAAAAAAAAAGAAAAAAGAAAAAGCCCATTTTGGAGGCCCAAATCCATAAGATTTTGTGAAATGCATGATTTATTGATGAAATATACATGAAATGTATATAACAATGACATCAATGATGTTAAGATATGATATGATGATTGGAAATGAAATTTCCAAAAGGATTGAAAATCCTTGAGATAATTAGAAATGAAATTTCTAAGTTGAGTTGAAAACTCTCAAAGGATTAAGATATTTGGAAATGAAATTTCCAAAAGGATTGAAAATCCTTGATATGATTAGAAATGAAATTTCTAGGGTGAGTCGAAGACTCCCAAGTTTTAAGATGATTGGAAATGAAATTTCCAAAAGGATTGAAAATCCTTGAGATAATTAGAAATGAAATTTCTAAGTTGAGTTCAAAACTCTCAAAGTTTTAAGATAATTGGAAATGAAATTTCCAAACGGATTGAAAATCCTTGAGATAACTAGAAATAAAATTTCTAGGGCAAGTCAAAGCTTCTAAATTTATTGAAAATTGGAAATGAAATTTCCAAAAGGATTGAAAATCCTTGAAATAACTAGAAATGAAATTTCTAGGGCGAGTTAATTGGAAAATTAAATTTCCAAAAGGATTGAAAATCCTGAGATAACTAGAAGTGAGACTTCTAGGAAGAGAGAATTTGAAGCGAAGCTTTCAAAATAATTTTGATGGTTGAGATAAGTAATTGATTCGATTATCCCTATTTTGTTGTGGCAAAAATGGGATGTCTCTTTTTCGTTGATATTCACTGGCGAAGCCATGAACATCAACGAGGGGCTTCTGTAGACATCCATTTTTGACCATGAGTATGGTCATTAATGGTTGCCTGTGATTAGAGGTAAAATAGGGTGTTTTCTTGAGTGGATTGTGGATGATGTTTATCCGTCTCGATTTATCATTCTCTATTATCCATGTTTATCCTTCTCTATTATCCACTCAAAATTGGGTTTTTGAAAAAGGGATGAGAGTTTGTAAAAAACTAGGAGTCGCCAACTTATTTTTAGGGAACAAGGAAACCACAAAAAGAGTTTTATTTTCAATAAAACATTGACCCCATATTTTGGAAAAGCATGGTCTTTTGAATCAAAGTTGGATTCGGGGGCTAGGTTACGAAGTGGGAAGGTTCTAAGAAGCTCCTTGTAGGCACCACCTTGCCCTAATTAAAGGTCTCGTAATTAAGTTTGGGCTTTATCAAAATATTTTCAAAACAATCCTAGCATATCTAATCAACCACAAAATATGAATAATAATATCTAATAATAATAATATATATAGTACAAAAGTATACACAATCTTAAGGATCTTAGGAGATTAGAAGTCAACCTAAGATTGGACTTGTGTCCTATTGACTGCCTATGTACTTTATCAATTGCTTGACAAAGATCAAAGTCCACGTAGTTCGATTACCCTAGGATTCTCCTATTGTAATGAACGGCACTATCATTAGCATTCTATCTCATCCAAGACTCTATCTTCGAGAGTTTTTATTAATTTGAAATTTTTTTTAGAAAATAATTCATCAATTAATAAATTCCCAATGAATTTAGAATTCTTTTTAAAACACAATTCTTATCCAATCACAACTCTTTTCAAAATGGGAATTCTATCCCGAGTTAAATCCTTTCAAAGGGTGGAATTTCATTCCAGATCAAACTCAGAGTTCCAATTTTATTGGGATTCAATTAATTGTAGATTAATTTTGATAAACATTAATTTTAGAAATTCACTCGAAGATAGGATCCTAAATTCATTAGAATCCTAAATCTAGTGTAATTCTTACAACAAAGAAGAATCCTAGGTGGGATCAAATGATCCCCCTAATCCTAGGTTAGTCTAAACACCTAAAATACTAAATGCGTGCTTGCTGTAATTTAAATGAAATAAATAAAAAATGCAACAAACAATGCAATCAATGCATGAAAAATGACCCTAAATGCAATCTAATCAAGCTATGTGAACCTAGGCATATTTCTAAGTTAAATTTGGCCTTAAAAATGGTTTTTAACTTACTTTAAAGCCTCTTTCAATCCATGGACAGATTTGAATGTGGTTTTAAATGTGAATCAAAACCCTTGAAAAGAAAAAATAAAAAATGTGAAAATGCTCTAGAATGCAACCTAGCACAATATAGTAAATTGTCCTACATGATTTTATGCAAAATTAGGACTTAAAAACAATAAATAAGCCTCTTTAATGTTCATATTCAAATCTGGACAAATTTGAATACTAACTTTAAATGGCTTAAAAACCATTCTTAATCCGTGCAAAATACCAAATAAAAATACTAAAATGCATACTAACACAATAAACTAAGATACTTATACAAAACAATCAATAGATAGCATATATTCATGCTTAAAACTATCAAGTCTACCACAAGGGAAGAAACTTACCTTTGCTCGCTCCCTCGATCACAATTCATATATTAATCACTTCAATGCATTTCATATGGTAAACTCAATTGAAATAAAGCAAGAACAACACCAAACTTGACATACAAGGCCCAAAGCTACTTCTAGCACTCTAAAATGATTATTGACACAAAGACTCAAACTTTTCTACAAACATGCATCCCTACTAAAAAAAAAATAGAAAATCATATATATGAAACCAGTCCTAATATGCATTAACTCTTTAACATAACAACTAACATACTTGAATAATATAGGAAAGGCTATTCTAATCATGAAAACATCACTCAAACACCCTGACATATTATGAGACTCAAAACAGAAAACATGCATCCATAAGACTAATATCATACAAGCATTAAACCAAACCTATTCTACATTATGCATTCATACTCCTAACCATTAATACACAAACTAAAGATGATTTCTAAAGAATAGAAGAAGACTAACATATGCAAAACTACCAAAAAATTCCTAAAATCAAACTATGTTATGTAAAAGTTCAATACAAAATCAATTGTGTACTTAAACATACCTTTAGCCTTCTTCTTCCTTGCTTCTAGCTCCTTTCTTCAAGCTCTAATGGCCTTCTAAAACATGGCTAGGGTTCTAGTGCAGCCCCCAAGGTCCCAAAGTCTCTCTAATCAAAGTTGGCTCTTCTAAACCTATTCTTAAGTGATGTATTTATAGAAAAAGGCTTCAAATTGATCAATGATTGTCATTAAAACCCTAAGAAATGATCCAAGGGTCCTAAACCAGTCTTCCAAGATCTCCCAACTCATCCTAGAGTCCCTAAGGCCGAACTAGCCACATGGCAAGGCTTGGAAGAATCCCGAGCAGGTAAAAGACTGTTTTTTAGCAGTTACTGGGCGAGGGCGTGCATGATCGTCCACCCTAGGATGGCCAACCGTCCCCTAGGGACGGCCAACCGTCCGGGGAGGGATGGTCATCGATCATTCAGCCCAAATTTGACCTATTTTGGGCCTCTCTCGACCCGTCTCGGCTGTTTTCAGCTTTCCGGGCCCGTTTCAAGTCCAAATTTGACGATTCAAGCGCCAAAACAATCTTGATTCGATTCTCCATGTTTCTAGAAGAGTTTGAGGATGAAAAAACCTTAACCAAAGTCAAGGGGTTGAGAGAAACCAAGCCGATTAGCTATTTTGGGCCTATCAGGCCCTTTTAGGGTTTTGAAATCCACTTACCGATTGGTCGTAAAAACCATTTCTACTTCTCGAAACAAGTTTTAAAACATTTTAAGAAAGTATATTGAAGTCTTTGAAGGCTTTGGTTTGATAAAAAGATCGAATCCCGGTCATTCCCGGTTAAAACCCTAATATGAGCTTGAAAGGGCCTTTTGGGCCTTAAGAGCCAATCATGAGCCAGGAGGCTCAACAGACCTTGCCACTAATCAACTTAGCTACCAAACACACCCTAAATATCCATGCTAAAGCCTCGAGGCCATTCGAGACAAGACCGACAGTCATTCAGAGCTTTTGTGATCAAAAGGACAGTACTGTCCTTCAAGTCACAAAAGGCCTTATTTTCTATCAAGCTTTGCTCAGAATGCCTTGAAATTTAACAGGGATGTTCCTAGACTCTCTAAAAACCTAATGCAAAAAGAACCGACTCAATCTGACCTAAAAATCTACATTCGATAATGACCTCTAACTAACTACCCATAAGGGTAAAACTGGGAACGTAACTTTAGGGTTTTAACACCCTATTTCACTTCTAATCACAGGCAACCATTAATGACCATACCCATGGTAAAAAATGGATGTCTACATTGTCATGTATAAAGTTAAAAATCATTCATCAAGTATGTCAAAGCCTATACCATAAAATGGGTATAATTCATCAATAGCTGAAATTTACATGAGTTTATTTAGTGATTTCCACTAATGACAACAGCCATGCTGTCCACTAACCAAAATAGCTTGTGACTTATCAGTCTACCAAGTTCAAATGATGATCTAAAATAAAAAGGAAAAGGAAAGTAGCGAGATGAGAATAAAAAAATGAGATGAAAGTTATGGTTCTTATCCTACAATGGATTGTGATAGCCCAAAAATTTTAATATGCATATTTCAATTTTTCCTTAAACTTGGGGTGATTTTTTTTTTTTAGTAAACAAAGTATATTGTAATAACTCATATTTTTAAAACCTTAGTTTTAGCATTTTTATTTAAGACTAGGTCATTATGGAAAACAAGATATTTCGATTTTTGTTAAAAATGCCTAATCTAACCCAGGTTCCTTTTTAAAAACACCATGGCAGTATTCCTGTCTTCATTTTGGGTTTGGGTTTTGAAAAGGTTAAAGACCCGAGAGTGGGAGTGAGGAAAGGGGGGACTGCCGTGGAGAGGTGCTGGCCACCAGAACCCTTCTTTTTTTCCATTAGAGGTGAGTTCTTTGCATGCATGTCTATTCGCTGCACTCTTTCTCTTTGTACTTTTAAATCTGAGCATTTGTGGCTTGATTTTACCATGCAATGTCTTCATTCTTTCCACTTCCTCTTCTCATTTACAGATTTGAGAAATCTTACCTTCAAATCTCAGTTTAAAAAACTAATGTTTATGATGAGTTCTATCTCAAATCAGATTTCGAATAGTGTATTTTCAATCTTGTATGCTTGCTGATATGAGGATCGAACATGCATGAGCTGTTATGAGATTTATGAGGTCCGAATAGCATTTCTTGGAAGCCCCTGTTTTTGAGCTCGAGTTTCGGTCCTTGCATGTCAAAATTCCCAAGTGTTTATGTTCTACTTTTGAATCTAGTAACCATATCAAGCTTGTTTTGGGCTTGCATGTAGTGTTTTAGTTGCTGGGATGGTCTGTTTTTGAGCTTTAAAATGACTGTGGTAAGAGTGATAATCCACGGCAGCCATGGCTGCCTTGATTCAAGCTTTAATTTTTTTTCAGTTTTGTTGTTAATTAAAAATCGATTTATCCTTTGCATGTGATAGATCCATTTCTTGGAAGTTTCTTTTTTGTATATCAATTATTGAGTTTATTTTTGCATGTAATGATTCTTCAAGGGGGAGAATTTATTTTCGAATTTCAAGTGGTTGAGTTGAAGGAGGCCGTGAGCAGCCATGGATGCTCTGCCCGATTTCTGAAATGGGTTTTTTTTTTTTGTTGTAAATCAATTTTTTTTTATCCATTTTGCTTGTGGTTGGCTTCACTCTTAAATATTTATATTTTGGCAAACCTGTGGGGGGTAAAAAGAATTTGCATGAAGTGAGCTAGCTGTTGGGATGTTTTAAAATCTGAGTTTTAATAACTTTGTGAAGATGATACCCACGGCAGTCATAGTTTGAAGATTCAAGTTCTGGTTTTTGGTTTATTTTCAAATCAATGATGAGTTATACTACTTAGTGTATTTATATAATTTTCTTGAAATGCTATTTTAAACTTTAAAGGGGCTGGATTGATGAAGACAGCGAGTAGCAGCCATGACTGCTCAGTTTTAAGCATTTAAAACTCATTTTTGGATTACAAAATTTTATAACTCTGATGCATGAGTTTTAACTGGTGTTCTTGAGTTTAAAATGTTGGATTAAGTCTTTAAAGTAATAATTTGGGGTTTATTTTGCATTTTATGTAAGTCTAGTAAGGTTTAGAAAAGCTTGGAAAGATGAAAATGGAGGATGGGGCTGTTACAGGCGGCTGTAATGTGAAGAGGATGACTTTCATGGGCAAAATTCCGATTTTGCCCCTAGCAATATAAATAATGGTTATTTTTACAAATTTTTTATATTGAACTTCAAACCTTCATAACTTTTGCATATGAACTCTGATTTTCGCGTACTTTATATGTACGGAAAGCTTATGCAGTCTAGTTTTTAAATTTTATAGTTTTGAGGTCGAATGCCTCTTGGAGAGAGAGTTATTCTGATAATACCAAATTTGCCCCTCGTGAGTACACTAAATCTTCTTTGGCCTATATCCTCAAATCCGCTTTGTATTTGGCCATGAAATTCTACGTGTGGCAGCTTGACACAGTTAAGGATATATTTCAGAAGTTTTAGAGTCTTGGGTTTGACATTTTGGGGTTTTAAATCCTTAGGGTCGCGAGTGAGCAGTTTTGAGAGTCGTTTTGCTTTGCTTTTGAACTGTGGATGCTTGTACTTTCTTTTGATCCTTCTTGCATGCATTGTTGATTGTTTATCAGTGTTGGTTGGGTCCTTTGGAGGATCACTTGCATTGGGTGCATCAAGCATTGCATTGGGAGGCTCGTGGAGCCACAAGGGTTGGAAAACACAGCTATATTGAGGTAGGGATAAGTTACCTTTTACCGTTGGTAATGATGTATCCATTTTTACAACTGTTGTGAGAACAATGCGTATTCTAAACACTTACTGAACATTATGATTTATAAATGGTTACGAACCTTAATCCTTGTTCTATAACTGCTATGAGAATGAAATGAATTATAAACCCTTATTTATAAGGATATAGTTTATGAATGTTTGAGAACCATGTTTTATATTTAAACTGTCAGCTAGATACATGGAATATATTTGTTTATGAACTGCAAAACTTGTGTGGCAAACTTTATGAACTATATGAAAGGTTTTATGTAGAAATGTTTACAAATGGCGAATTGTTTATAAATATGGGAATGGGCCTTTCCTATTAACTGTTTTACTGAACAGAGCTGATAGGGTTTTAAACTAAACTACTTTGATTCGTGATACATGATATTGATATTCAAAAATACCCTATCTTTTAAAAAGGTTCATGTACAGAGAAAGTGGATTTATTTAAACTTGAGTCATTCCCATCATTTTGGAAAGTCTATGATTTGGAAAAACTGGTTTTATATCTGTTTTGAGCTGAGGCTCTGGAAATGTTTATATTTAAAAAAGGGAACGCCTGCTTATGGGTTCCGGGTCACTATATATTGGATACCATGCGTGCCAGAGGTTTAGGCTTGAGCTTGCTCCCCTAATCTCATTACGATGGATCCTGGTTCTTGAGATGAGATACTACCACGCGAGGATGTTGGCGGCAGTGCGACTACGGTCCCGGCCTCATCTCGGTGGACATGGCATGATGATTAGTTATATCTTTCAGGACATGCATTATTATATATATATACATGATTGTGGACTGAATTGTATCATTGGGGGCCTGGGGTCCATGGCCCCTTTCGGTTATATTTTGGGTGCGGCAGTGACTACGGTCCCCGACCTGGTTTAATAGTAGCCCGGTTGAGCTACAGGTTTGTTAGCCTAGAATCAACAGCCCTATAATATAATTCAGTCCAAGATTGGATATGCTAGGGACCTAACGAAGTGACGCATATGCCAATCGGGCCGAACTCCATACCGATGGGTATACTATGGACCTGCGCGTGAATTGAGCATTCTATATATATACTGGGCCCCGCGAGGTGACGTATAGTGCCATGCTATGGACTAGGACGCTTCTTTGGCTATTGTCCACATGCGATGGGACATTCCGCATGCGAGGCATACGCCTGGTTACTGGCTACTGATATTGTTACTGACTATGGAGACTATGGTTTTTCACTGAAAGTCCACGCTGTTCTAAAATTACTGTTTACCAAATTTGTTTATAAAACTTTAATATTCTTGAAATGTGTACTTTATAGGAATATTCCATGTATCACTATGTTGTTATTAATGCGTAGAGGTCATATTATCCCTACTGAGCACGTTGACGCTCACCCCTGCTTTATTGCAGTATATTTCAGGTTGACTCGGGGTACATGTTTGGTTTGCATAATACGCTGCTTTGGAAATGGTGGATAGCTGCATAGTTATTACCTGCTTTGGTCATACATATCTCGTGAGAAATTTATTAAGTTATATTCAGTTATTTAGAATACTTTTGATCTATGATACAGCCCAGTTGCCAGGGATGTTGGCAATATATATTTGATTTCCTAAGTGTATTATATTTGACGAATGGGTCATAATGTATGAACATAACATTTCATTTTGTTATATATATATATTCATTTCTTATATCTCATGCGGAAATACGAATGAGCAGGACAGGTTGTACCTCTATCTTGACACGTGTCGACCTATCCGGAAGGGTCGGTATGGATGTTAGGTTGGGGCGTTACAGGATAAACATTGAAAAGATTTTGGACCGACTAATCTTTTAGATTAGAATCCGATCCTTCAGTATAATAAGGTAGTCAAGAGTAGTGTATATATATATAAGACAGATATTGATTACCTTTAGCTGAATTTCTTTTATCCATGTCAGACAAATATGAGGGAAAAAATCTTGACAAGTCCAAAAGAGCAAAAGTACACTTTGAATATTGAAATAAATGATAACCAGCCAATTAGGGTAATCTAAACCAATGAAAAATCAATAACTTCTGCATATAGAACACAAGCTTTGGTACTGTCAAATGGAATTACCTACCTGGGAGAATGATGTCAGTTGGATAAGATAATCTGAGTTCTCCCACAATAGAATCTGAGCGGACTGGTGTATATCTATGATATGCATTTGAACAAGTATGTTAGAATAGATATAGATTCAACATTAAATCTCCCTGTATTACAATAAAATAAAATAAAATAAAAAAGAAAATAAATAGAAATAGATTAAATTAATGAATCCATAATGTCAGAAATATGTAAATATGCTGTAGACATGACACGATTTAAACATAAAAAGTTGAACCAGACTGAACTAGTCTCACTTGATCTCTAGGTCAGGGATCACCAAGTTCCACTATGATGCTAACAAACAGTAAAGTCCATTCAATTCACTAAAAACATTTATACTTGCCCTGAAAATTTAGTCAAGAACTTAATAATTTTCAGTAAAAAGTTATAAGGTATCTTAGATTTATCAAGTGTGGATTTACCTACTACATTCTAAGCAACTATGGAATATATGAACCCAATATTTCCTCAAACCCACATTGCATTATTACATTTTAAAACTATGTCTCTTTTCCTCGAAATCAGTCAGCTAACACTATATATTTATCCTTTTTATCATCCCCAGAATTCAGGGATTTGATTTTGTGTTTTTGCATCAATGAAGAAGTATGGATTTAAATTTTCCCATAATCCAAAAATAACAACCCAGTTTTAAAATACAATTCTATGGATGAGACAGCTTTTAGGTCTCCTATCAACTTCACATTTGGCAAGCATGATGGACATAGGAAGAACAAATAATCCAATAGTAAGTTTGGTAAAACTTGGATCCCACAAAATGTCATTTAGGTTTCATTTTCTTGATGAAAGGGCTAGGACTAATATGGGAATTTTCAGGATTGTTTGAGATGAGTGATCTTTGTTCTTTGTTCCAAATCCAGTGTTCTTTGTTCCATTACACAAGATGTGTAGTGCATATCTTGAGATGCTAAGCACAAATAATTGAACCATTTCATTTCTTTGCAATGTCCAGACACCCCATGGGAAATGAACTTCATTTGAACACCAAAATCAGTTTTCTATGTGTAATCCTTGAATTATAATATTGAAAAATTAGAGTAATGTTAAACTCTAGTTTAGGTTTCAAGAACTTTATAGTAAGAGGCAAAAAGGCAATGGCCAAAAATATGTTGGTAGATTTTCTTACTTTATCTGTATTCGTCAAACACAATAAATTAACTATTATGGATTTAGAAACTAAAATCCTATCCTGCCATGCAAGCCAAAAAAAGAGCAATGTACCCTAAAATTGAAATAATAGATTAGGATTCCTAGAGGATTCAGAAGTGCTTTATACTAGTTATCCATGGAGGAAAATAATGCAGAATGCAGAGCTAATAAGTCATGTAACAAAATAGAAGATTTATCAAAAGAGGCATGTTAAAACAATGACATTAAGAGCAGTCCATGCAACTTCAAGAATTTAACTATCCCTTCCCCGCAGATGAGCACTCACAAGCAAGGAGTGGGCATGAACAATTCTCAATCTTTCTAGAAACCAACGAAATTTAAAGTAAAGTAGAAACTGGAGTAGGAGAATGATGACAGTTCACTTTATTCATCAAAAATGGGGGCTAGGATTAGGATTTTCTTAACAAAAATTATAGGCCCAACCAGAATCCAAATAGTGGAACAAGTGAACTCAGACATTGAAAGAAGTCTGGACTGAAGGATAAAGCCAAGGCAGGGACCCCTAATCTACCATTAAAAAGAAGATGCTATAGTTTCATATTTCTCTGATGTATGGGTGAAAACAGAAACCTAATGAAGAGGAATGTCACTGAAAATCGATCAGATATAGCTCATATAGCTCAAATCACAACAGGGACTCTTATGTCTATAAATGTAAAAACTTCTACACAAACTCAGATCAAGTAAAGATCCATAATTTATGAGTTAGGGTTAAGAAACTTTATGCTTTGGTTAAATTTATATAAAATTTAAGAAGAAGATGGAAGTTCCCTAGAGCAAATAGCCACTATGAACTAAAGAAAATTTAAGCAATTAGTTTCTTTGAAGATCGAATGAGAGAAGAACTGAAGAAGATCGAAGTGTATGTGAGGGGAATGCTGTGAAGTGCAAACTGCGAACTTGCAAAGTGGCTTGAAGGGGAACTGCCGTGAATATGCCGCCGTGAAGATGAAGAGGGAGTTGCGCTGCCGTGAAGACAAAGAGGGAGCTGTGCTGCCGTGAATAGGCCGTTCTAGGGTTTCACCCGAGCAAAATGGAGAGGAACGGGCGGGAATGAGGTTTTAGCGCGAAATGTGAAATTTTGGAGCCAAAACTACTTATTATATGCTTGGCCAAAACGACACAGGGCAATACACAAAATGGCACCCATTTGCAAAACCCTTTTATAAGTGTTATAAAAATTAAACTATGATATTAAATTTGCATACTTTAAACAATTTAAATGGTTTCTCAAAAA
>JAESVK010000907.1:1338482-1354962 GCA_017140935.1 Hamamelis virginiana | reverse complement strand
ATTTGTACAATATGAATTAAGAATTAATTAACCATATGATACACATACAAGTTTAAACAATAATTTAAATGTTTTCTCAAAAACCTACCGTCAGATCTATGTGATTTTTTGCATGCACAGTGTGTTTATATATATGGAACATCTTATCCAACGGTCGGTTTCTGGATCAAAATAGGACCCCCATGTTAATGCATTTGTACAATATGAATATATAAGATCTCATATATATGATACGTACATAAGTTTAAACAATTTAAATATTTTCGATCTCAAAAAATAAGCGTTGGATCTATATATGCATGATATTTTTAGCATGCACAATGTGTATATATGGAACATCTCATCCAACGTACTCCCATGTTAGCATATATTTGTATATATATGCAATTATAAGCTAGCAGTTTGTTATATATAATAGATAATTAATTAGGTCGATCGATCAATCAGCTGATCGACCGTTGGATCACTCTGATTGAGGGTTAGGGTTTCTCCCATTTGTGAACGCATAGAAAGAGAGGGTACTTGGGTGTGAGTGATGGAATTAATTATGCAGAGAGATCAAAAAAGCTAGCTAATTAATTATTAAGGGATCGATGCATGATTAATTGTTCAAGGGGTTAGGCTGGGAACGTAAGTTTCGCATCTTCCTGAACAGAGAGAGCAAGCTAGGAGTGAGAGTGAGAGAGAGAGAGAGAGAGAGAGAGAGAGGGCGGGAGTGAAAAATAATTAACAGAGAGAGCAACCTAGAGAAACGGTGTCATATGCCGGATGACAATTTGCACGACACTTTTACAAGTGTCGTTATAAATCTTGACTTCACGACACTTTTAGAAATGTCGTTATCAACCTTGTCTTTACGACACTTGTGTAAAAGTGTCGTTATAAACCTTGTCTTCACGACACTTGTATAGAAGTGTCGTTATAAACCTTATATTCACGACACTTGTTCAAAGTGTCGTAAAATTATTACTATGCATGACACTTTTTAGAAAAGTGTCATATTTTGATTGGATTCAACGACACTTATCACAAGTGTCGTGGTAAGTCCAAAAAAAACTGTTCTCTTTGCCCTTTTTTGTAGTAGTGAATATAAGATATTCTAAATTTATTTTTATTAAGATTCAACGAGATTCGAACTAATTTTTAAGAATGGACGAGATTACCCAAAATTTCTATCCATCCACTAATTTATAAGGCATGATTCTTAATCGCGGCCTGAACTACCCTGACAAGTTAAGATTTCATCAAGATTAATAAATCCCTTTTGAAAGATCCAACATTTGACCCATGAGCTAACCTTTGATCATCATGAGCATGATTTTTTTTTTTTTTTCTTTTTTGGTATAGCTAGTAAATCAACACCAACAAATACACAATCTACCTAACACATCTTCCCAAATAATTGGCATAATATCGAAAGAAAATTCGACATCCTATAAATATAACTCAGCTTAACACTCATATTATTTACCAAAATAATATTAGTTCAATCCTTAACCATACACTATAAATACTCCTATTAAGATTACTCATACTATTAATTATTAGTTAAACAACTCCTTCAATCCAGATTATTTTTCTAATTTAAATCTCTAGCGAGAATAAGTCCATTCCTGATAGCAATGATTTCCAATTAAAAGTGGCACACTAACATTCTCTTCAAGTCAATTCATTTGCATTGCAATAAATTTATCCATGTGATGTCTAAAAATTGAACCTAATATATATATATATATATTAATTTATAAAAATAAATAGAATATGTGCACTGGATTTAGTGTCTCTGGATCTGGAAAACATGAACACTGTCTGTATCTACACAAATGGCAAAGCGTTTTAACAAAATTAATGTAAGGAAAGTCACATGCTCGATCAGATCCATGCATATATGGCAGTACAATATAGATAAAAACGAGAGGTTTTCCATGTGTCATGAGTGGTAACATGTGAGACATGTGGCAAGCCTTTCTTGTGGAAAAAGGCTGGTGAAGTGATCCAAAAATGGGACCACAAGTAGTAGCTCTTCATCTGCACAGGTCTTATCTTGGCTGGTGCGACTCAGACATCAATGTTCAAGAGTTATTAATTTCCCCCATTTTTTATTTTTATTTTTTCATATTTCATTGATAATATATTCATAGTAGACCTCGTGGAACATATATTTTAAAAAAATAATTGTTGAATTGAATATTTAAAAAATTACAGTTGTTCAATAACATCTTAAAATATAAATTATGAAAAATTGTGATAATTGAAAATTGTCACAATTAATTTTTCTCACTCGTTTATAAGAAATCGACTGTTAGATTACTATGAGTTTTGGCATTCATAACATGCATAAGTAAAATATTTAATCTAACGTTAAATTTTTCAAAATATGTATCCCATAATTATCTATTAGTTCCATACTTAATTTAGTTAAAGTAAGTAGAAGCCAATAGAATCACTTTCATATTCAGGCTAGGAAGTCTATTATAAGGTGCACTTTATGCAAAGTTGCGTAAGGTGACCTGCGTAGGACCAAATATAAAATATAATTTAAAAAATTGACTATTGGATTAGATACACCTCTTATGAATTTCATGTTTGCCAAGAATCACAGTAATCCAACGATAAGTTTTTAACAATGTCACCGTAAAAATTGGTGTCTTTTTTCGTTTTTCAAAGTATCTCCATTTTTTCCAAGTCTGTTTTTTCATAAATCTACCATTGGATTACTGTGATTTTTGGTGAACATGAAATTCATAAGAGGTGTATCCCATTAGTCAATTTTCAAAATATATTCTGCATTGGGCCCCACACAGGTTATATAAGGTGCACATTATAATAGGCTCCCGTGAAAATTGGCATGCTCTTATAAGGAGTACCTTATGCAACTTTGCGTAAGGTAATCTACATAAGGTGCGCCAATTGCAAAACAGATTTTGAAAAATCGACCGTTAGATTAGATACACTTTTTATGAATTTTATATTCCCAAAAATCACAATGATCTAATGGTGGGTTTCTAGAAAAATCTATTTTTTTTTTAAAATGGTAATATTTTGAAGAACAAAAGTCATAAATTTTTACATTAGCATTTTTCAAAAATCTACTGATGGGTCACTGTAACTTTTTTATTCTTCAGACAACGTTATGAATCAATATATTATTAGTCATCTCCTCATAACAAAATGTTGTATTTCTTACGGTGAAATTCGTGTTTTCACATCTTGTTTTTATGACTTGAAATCATCAAAAATATTTTTAGAATCTCTAGTCAAAACTTGAACTATGTTGTAGAAAGGTATGGTCAAACCAACAGGACATGAATATGAATTTTGACAAAATTACAGCAACTTTGAGGTCAGTGAGAGAGAGAGAGAGAGAGTGCATGTGAAATAGCTAGCAAGAGACTTTTATTTAAAAGAGATTAAAAGTCAAACTCTTCCACACGTTAATATTACAAATCAAGGTGATTACTAGCCCCTATGGAGCGCCCCTTAGGAATGACAAAAGATTCAGATTCCATTCGTGTTGATTTTTCTTAAAATTACTTAAAAAAAATTATATTTTCATATATTTTTTAGAATTACGTTGGAATTATACCTTCATATATCAAAAATTTTATACTAGAAATAATTTTGGCAAAAGATGAGGTACTATCTTTTGCCACAGTCATTTCTAGTATTTAAATTTTGCCGCTATCCTATCACTCCTCAAATTGTATTCATTTAAAAATGATTGGTACTTTATTTCTTTAATTAATTAGAATTTAAATTCTAAAAATAATTTTATAAAAAACTAACACAATTAACATGGCCTTAACCCTTAGCCGGTGAAATAGCTCCAAAAAAATGGTCATAAGTATTCAGGAATAGGGCGGCGGCGGCAGCACTGGCCGGTTTCCACGACCCTCTTGGCCTGTTCTCTTTATATTTTATGAGTTGAAGGTCTCTTATTGCACTGCCGGCACTAATAGATAATTACTCATTTCATATTATTATTAGTACAATTTATGTCTGAGTGGAGAGCTATGCAAATCGACCAAGCTCTCCAACCGGCCCTTTTATCCTTTCACGTCAATATAAAATATTCATCATATGTTATAAAATATAATATAATCACATCGATGCATGAGGTTAGTTGGCTGCTATAATCTTGAGAACCATGCCCGGTTAAACGGAGATCTTATTTTCAGAAAATTAGCATTACAAAATATTGAAATATCCTTTCACTCAAAAAAAAATAATAAAAAATAATAGATAACCAAAAAAAAAAAAAAAAAACCTAAGGTTGATAGCTCAGTGGCAGAGTAATTAGGGTTAAGGGCGTACCAAGACCCTTGGTTCTGTGTTCGACTCTTACTAACTGCTAATATCTAGGATCACGAACCGCAATGCGCAAGTCTTGTTTCGAAAACTTTGTTTGGAGTGCAAAATTTAATCTGATGTGCGCAAGCTAATTCAAGATACCTATATATTTAAAAATAAATAAATAAATTAAATCAATAACAAAATTACGTTATGAGTTTGAGTCGATGACAAGATCAAAAGATTCATGAATTGGAATTTTTTCGTCTTCTATAATATAGAGTATTTTATATTTATTCTTACTGAAGTTTAGATCCAAACCATTCATAAAAATAGATGAGAACATTTATAAATTTGAATTATCACAAGATTTCTTTTAAAATACTTTACCTTTCACATTAAATGTGCCAAATAAACTTATCATTTTCAAGACTAAAATATTAAAAATTGAATTAGCTAGGAGCAAGTATTTGATGTGCCGATCGAGTCTATATGGACGGCACAGGTCAACCATCTATTTCTAGTGAGGTGCATAGTGGTACAATAAATTATTAAATTTAACTTGACATAGGATCCAAGCAAAACATGCAATGAGAGAGGTGTATTAAATGAGCCAGGTAGAGTCAAGTGAGCTAGTATGTTATGTTATGAGATGTGGTTGCTGGCAGGTCACATGGGCACATCGCAATCATGTGACCCTTCTGCCCAAGCTCTCTTACCTTTTCTTATTTGTCTTTTCTTCTATATAAATTTTTCAAGATATGTCTGGTGGATACACCAAACAAATATCTCCACTATTTTTATTTTTTTTTTAAATTAACAATATAACCCATCAACGCAATTAATTAGAAAACCTTCACCCATGCTTACTATTAATGAGCAATTGACAAGAATAGCCTTTGTATCTTCTCATAATTAATACAAAGTTTAGATGTGAAAGGACCAACATAACCTCGAATGCAACCAAGCGAAAATATAGATAATAAGATATCTTATTTATTTATTTATTTAGAAAATCACAGTTTGACTCATTCAGTATCACCAATTTGCACGTTACACTCATAGTTTTAATTTGAATATATTGACCCCATATAGTTTTCATTTGCGACACTTTTTACACTTCTATTGGTCAGACCGTTTGATTTTTTTTTTTTTTTTTATTACTAAAACAAGTATTAAGGTCACCATTTTTTTATACAATATTTATTATGAACTGGTAATATGTTTGCAATTATATGGGTGAAGTTTTATGTTTTTTATTAAAATATTTAAATTTCTGTAATTATTTTTGCCATACAGTGAATAATCCACAATAAATAAAATATATCGAGAAAAATCATAAAAGTAACTTGAGCCATTCCAAGAGTGAAACTTAGATTGCCTATAGTAGATTCCCATCACCTCTTGGACTTAGGGGGCGTTTGGTTGCCTGTAATGTAATGTAATTTAATTTACTGTAAAGTAGATTACAGTGTAATTTGATTATATTGGTAATTTAAATTACATTCCAAATTACATCCCACTTGTTTGGATGAGTAGGGAATGTGAAGTCAGATTACATTACATTATCCATAAATGTGTTTGGATAGCCATGTAATTTAATTGACTGTAAAGTAGATTACATTACATTACCTGGAATAACATTACATTACCCAAAAATGTGTTTGGATAGCCATGCAATTTAATTTATTGTAAAGTAGATTACATTACATTACCTGGAATACATTGGTTGAAGACCGCAATCCATTTTACAGCCTTTCTTCATGGTAGATTACACCCGTAAAGTGGATTACATCCGCGCCATGACGCGCCAAACATGATTTAAGCTATGTAATGTAATCTGAGATTACATTACATAGCTCTTTACAGGCAACCAAACGCCCCCTTAATTGGTACTTTTAGGAAACTTAAAAGTTGAATCAATCCTTAATGTCATTAAAATGAACCACCCCATTAGTAGGCTAATTAAGTGTTAGCCTTATGGCATCAATCCAATAATTGTTATATGATTTTGATAATAACAAACACATTACCATGTGTTGCAAATGTTTTCCTTTGAATTTTAAATTTGCAAAGTTAGGTTTTAAGAAAACATTTTTTTCAAGCAGCCATGTGCATTATGCAACCATGTGCATCATGATTCAAGGATGTCAAGCAAGCTCAAGCAAAATGCATTCGAGTCATGGAGATCCAAGCATAGGTCATAGTCATTTATGCACATCAAAGAATATCAAACAATGATATTTGAAGATCAAGGATAGAAGCCAAGCACAAGGATTGGACTTGAAGTGTTCAAGACCTTGAGTAAGAGTGTTAGACTTTATTACAAATCTCTCTTTGGTTGAATTCTCTTAGCTCAAGACCTTGACCTAGAATGGGCGTTAAAATCTTTGGACTTAATTGGTTAAACTTCATAAAGTTTCCTAAAATGAATTGGGTATCATACCTTAGAAAGGCCTAAGGACTTTGAATAAATTGGGTTTATATTGATTTCATAGAAAACTATTTTTTTGTCAAAATTTGACTGATTTTGAAATTTGGCTAAGTATGAGAAATGAGTTTTCTAAATATTGCGATTTTCAAAATAATTTTTTATGATATTTGTTCCTTATATATTAATTTTCCAAATGCGATTTTGTGGGATTTTATTATGTATTACTGTTAATCCATTTTTTTAACACTAGCCAGTAATTGGCTGACACGTGTTAAGATAATAAAACTTGGATTTAAAGGTTTTGATAAAGCCGTTAAATAATGATAAATCCTAAAAATTAAGGATATACTGAGATGCTATAATTTCGAAATACAAATAAAATGGAAAAGATTATGTTTGTATTTCTTAAACTATTCAGGGGCTGCCAATTGTCAAAAGGAAAGATATCCACGATAGTTCGAAGCGCAAAGAGTTTGAAGAAGAGAAGGACTGTTAAGATAAACATCAAAGAGTATTCAACTCGAAAAGGGATTCTCTAAGATTGAAAGGAAGCAGTTCTACGAAGAAAAAAGTCTGATGAAATCAACTTCGAAAAGGGAACTGAAGAAGAGTATTATAAAAGAAGAATGCGGGAATGAGAAAAATGATATCTCAAACATACACAACAGCTTCATAGCTTCTTTCTTATCAAAGGAAGGTATTTTGAGAGCTCTGCTATCGCTGACCATCAAGGTTCCGCAGTGGGGTACTATCGGTTACAGTTCGAAGTGCACATTTTGGCGGCACAAAAGGTTCGAGGTACCTGGAAAGAAAGACTAAAGGAGTTCGAAGTTGCTCTAAAAGGTTCAATCATCCAGGGAGGCGATTGAAGGAAGTTCGGAAACAACAAGAGGAAGTTTGGGTTTGTCGAGAATTCTAGGAAGGCGGTTCTTCTCATTGATCTTGTCCTCGAAGATTTATTTCAAAGGGCCGAGATCTGTGCTACCGCTTCGAGATACAATTTTACTGTTTGTTAAGGTGACTTTTATTATTTTTAAAGGGTCCGAGACTAGCTCGAACCGTATTGGCGATATTCTTATTTGGTTTATTTTATTAAAGTTTTGCTATTATTCTTTTTCTTTAATTACTGTTTACTTACTATTGTTGGGATTAATTTGCTTGACCTGTCTCTCTCAAAAGTCCTCTTAATTGAGGCATTTGAACCTTATCAACTGATTTGCACAACCTCGAGGGATTCGAACTGCCTTACAGTGGTTCGAACTCCATAAAATTTTAAATTGGATCAACATTTTGGCACGCCCGATGAGACAAGTCAAGTATAATGGCTCTTAACACTAGAAGTAAGCAGGTCGAATCCTTACAGGCCAACAATGAAATGGCTAGTGAAGCTGGTCTCGAGTTTAGCGACTAAGAAACAGACCGCCCAATAAGAAAAAATGATCCTTTTGCAAGGATGGAAGCAATACTTTTGCAAACAAACACAATGTTTCAACAAACAATTGCAAGATTAGAAGCTAACGCGCAGCAAACCAGTGCAAGGCTAGAATCTAGCTCACAACAGACAGGTGAAAGGCTACAGCAATTAATAGAGTCTAGCTCACAACAGACAGGCCAAATGCTGCAGCAAATAATAGAAAGGTCAGAACAGCCTAAGGAGCCGATTGAGAATATACGGCCCTTATTCGAGACTTTTTCTAACAACATAGAAAATCAAAATAGGATTGATCTAGAAAGGGCATTAGAACGGCATGCTGCAATGCTACTAGATAGAATGCTTGCTAGGATAGAAGAAACAATACAAAAACAAAGGTTTCGAAGGGTCGAACTAGAAGATGAAAATACACCCGAGGTGAGGAGGCCAATAGAACATGGCCCGAGGATAAGAAATAACAATCCTATGAGGTTTGTATGGAATCATCATTACCCTATATAGGCAAATAGAAGTATGGGATTCGATCCCCCTGAATCTTGAAGGGGACCTGTTAGAGGAAGGCCAATTGCCATGAGAGATCCCATTAAAGAATGGGAAGAAAGGGCACCAATGAGAAGAGGACCAATTCCCATGAGGGATCCCATCGAGGAATGGGAAGAAAGGGGAGATGAACATCGACCTCAGAGAATGGATGACAGGAATAGGATAGTCAAAATCATCCAAGAAGTGGTAAGTCCTCTAGCTCGGGGGGTAACCACTCCTGTATACAGAAAACCCTATCCAGAATGGATATTTAGGGACTTCGAGTTCCCTAGAGGGTTCAGAGTCCCGGAATTTACCCTTTTTGCAGGAGATGGATCACAGTCCACAATAGAACATGTAGGTAGGTTATGGACAATGTGGGGAAGTAGGAAATAATGACTATCTCAAATTGAGATTATTTACAAGTTCCCTCACAGGGGTTGCTTTCTCCTGGTATATAAATTTGCCCGCATGATCAATTGCTAATTGGCAACAGTTAGAAGGAATGTTTCATTCCCAATTCCTTCGAACTGAGCCAGAAGTAACTATGGCCGATTTGGCCAGATTGAGGCAGTCTCAAGAAGAAGACGTGTCTCAGTATATCTATAGGTTCAAAAAATTAAAAAATAGATGCAGAGTTAATCTACCCGAGGCTGAATTTGTTAAACTGGCCTAGAATGGGTTAACCTTTGAACTTAGGAAAAAATTTGATGATATGGATTTCCGAGACTTGTTTGAATTAACTTTAAAAGTCTCTAGGTACGAAGCTCTGTTGAGGGAGGAAGCATAGAGGAGAAATTCCTCTTATAAAACATATTATCATGATCCAAATCTCGAGATAGGTGCAGCAGAAGTAATAAGGAAAAGACCTTACACATGTGATGCTCTAGTTAAGGTTGAAAATAATCCTACAGTCCCTCGAGGAAGCTTTGATTTTCCTCCAAAACAATATTCTTTTGATATTACAAAAGCTTATGATATCTTTGATCACCTTCTAAAAGGGAAGTTCCTTACTACCTCGAGGGCATAGAATCCCTAATGCTCAAGAGCTGCGAAATAAGGAATACTGTAAATGACACAATTCCTGGAGACATTCCACTAATAATTATGTGGTTTTTAGGAATGTAATTCAGGAAAATATCAAGAAAGGTTTGCTAACGTTCCTTGGGAATACTCTTACTATGATGGTTGATGAAAACCCTTTTCCTAAAATTCATGAACTGCAGGTCGAGATGAACAGTGTGTACTTAGCCAAGGGCAAACAGCAGAGGCCAGTCATTGGCCTCGAGAAGCCAAGGTTGGTGGCTCGAGCCAACGTATATGTCGAAGCTAAAGCTGAAGTCCCTACTAAAAGCAGCGCTACCTCCCCATACACCGGGGTTGAAGTTCTGATGGACAAGTTATGCGTCAGCTGTGGAAAGGCATTAGCAGAAGCTTGTCATAGGAAATATAGGGATGAAGTAGACCTCCTAGCAGAATGATGAAAGGAAAAGCAGTTGCTGAACCTGAAGAAATGAAGAAGAGTATGATGAACTCACAAGTTCGAAGTTTTCAACAACAATCCTATCACCAAGAAGAACAACTGAGGTCGAACTAGATACCTTTTAGTAGGATCATGAAGGGCAAAGCAATTGTTGAACCAATGGAGATGAGGGGTAGAATGAACCCCCAAGCACGAAGGATGAGCCAGCAGCAAATGTACTATAAAAATGAACAAGCAAAGCCAAACCAGATGGCCTACCAAAAAGGTGTACAGCCCACTAAAAAACCTCGAATGATAGGAATTCCTCGACCAAGCACCCTGCCAGGTATTCAAACTGGAAAGCAAAAAAATATTTGGCCTTATCAGAGATATACTTACGTCAGGCAAGAGCCAAACTTTCCAGTCAAGAAATATGAAGTGGTCCAAGGACCAGCCAGAGCCTTCAGGCTTGCCACTTGAGGATGCAT
This sequence comes from Hamamelis virginiana, assembly GCA_017140935.1. Classification (NCBI taxonomy): domain Eukaryota; kingdom Viridiplantae; phylum Streptophyta; class Magnoliopsida; order Saxifragales; family Hamamelidaceae; genus Hamamelis; species Hamamelis virginiana. The sequence goes on along the minus strand of JAESVK010000907.1, from coordinate 1,344,334 downwards.
ACCTCAAAACGACTCCCTGAATCAGCTTCTCGAAGAACAGGATGAGGAAATTCAAGAAATCTATGATGAAGAGGTACTCGAAGCACCTGCAATGATGAAGCAATACCAACAAAAGCCACATTCAAGAATGGTGAACCCCCAAAGTTGGATACTAATAAATGGTATTTTCTGAAGCATCCCCAGACTCAAGAAGAAGAGTTTATCCCTCTGGTAACTCGGACTCAGAAGAGAAGAGAACAGAGAAGGTTTGCAGAGAGACGATAGAGGAATTAGCTTTTGGAGCTAAAAGGCATGACCAGTCATCAGCAAACCATTTGAACAAACCCAAGGTTCGATAGGGAAAAATCAACTGAGGATGAGGATGGAGATGAAGAGGACGTCGGGAGAAACCAGGCTGAAGAAAAAGAGACTAAGGAACAGCCACCAAAAATATATAAGATAGAGCCAAAAGAGAGGGAAGTGCAATTTGGGACTATACCCATCGAGGCCAAAATTAATATGGCCTTCACATTACCTATTATTTTTGCAGCAAAACCTGACCAGCCCTTAGAAACAGAAGGGCAGGTCGAAGATTGGCAAGGTTATTACCCTAAAGTGGGAGTTGCTGAAATAGGTAAAGATGCCCAATATAGCTTCGAGCCACCTACTTACCAAATGACTCAGCACATCAAGCCTTTATATGTACAGGCATATTTCGATAGAGTCCCAATTAACAGAGTCCTTATTGATAATGGGGCAACTGTTAATATTCTGCCTACTACCATTATGAAAAAGTTAGGGAAAAAAGATATGAAGTTAACCAATACTGAAGTGGTGATTTCAGGTTTTGCTGGAGACGGTAAACAGGCCAGATGAATACTACCAGTGGAGCTGGGAGTTGGTTCGAAGGTCTTAATGACAGCTTTTTTCGTGGTGGATGGAAAAGCTAACTATAATGTTTTGTTAGGGAGAGACTTGATACATGTTAACAAGTGTGTCCCCTCTTCGATGCATCAAAAACTATTACTCGTGAATGATTATCAGGAAGTAGAAGTAGTACAGGCTGACCAACGACCTTTTGGAGTTGATTCTAACATAGCAGAAGCAAAGTTATACGAAGGGGATCTTGGTCCCATTAAAGTAAGTTTCACACCTGAGGGAGGGATAAAAAAAGATTGGGACCGACTCCTTACACAATTATTATCAGTTTCTGATGATAAGCAAACTCCAGAAGAAGAAAACTAAGCTGCCAAAGTGGCTCGAGACCATCAAATTGGCCTTAAAAAAGATGGCAGCCACTAGGGTGCAAGAACAATTGCAAAAAGTGGCTGCCACAGCAGAAGAGCAGGATCGAAGCACTCGGGGGTATAGCAGCAAGATCCTTTGGAGGAAGTGAATTTGGGAACATTAGAAAAGCCAGAAACTACTTTTGTTAGCCACCTTTTAAAGCAGGATGACTAAAAGAAGCTGGTCGAATTGCTTAAAAAGTACAATGACTGTTTTGCTTGGGGGTATGACCAGCTACCAGGTTTGGATCGAGCTCTGGTAGAACATAAATTACCCATCAAGGGAGGATTTAAACCCTTCAAACAGTTACCTCGAAGGATGTCCCCAGAAGTTGCTCCAAAGGTAAAAAAAGAAATAGAAAGATTGTTGAAAGCAGGATTCATTTGAACAGCCAGGTATGTAGAATGGCTGTCTAATATAGTCCCTGTAACTAAGAAAAATGGCAAAGTTAGGGTGTGTATAGATTTTAGAAATCTAAATTTAGCCACCCCTAAGGATGAATATCCAATGCCAGTTATTGATATGCTTTTAGATAGTGCATCAGGTAATCAAATGTTGTCAATGATGGATGGACATTCTGGCTACAATCAAATTTTTATAGCGGAAAAAGACATCCATAAAACAACATTTAGATGCCCTGGTTTAGGCACTTTCAAATGGATAGTAATGCCATTTGGATTAAAAATATGCAGGAGCCACTTATCAAAGGGCAATGAATGCAATTTTTCATGATTTCATGGCATATTTTTAGAATGTTACATTAATGATATTGTAATTAAATCCCCTAACGAAGAAATTCACAGCATCTAGAAACTGTCTTTGAAAGGATGAGAACATACAAACTCAAGATGAATCCACGTAAATGTGTATTTGGAGTTGCTGCTGGAAATTTCTTAGGTTATCTGGACCACAAAAAAGGAATTCAAGTGGATACCAACAAAGCTCAGGCCATAATCCAAGTCAGGCCGCCAAGAAAGAGCTGCAAAAGTTCTTGGGGTAATTGAATTTCTTGAGAAGATTTATATCTAATGCAGCAGGAAAAACAAAAGTGTTTTCCCCATTATTGAAGCTTCGAGCTGAATTTGACTTTAAATGGGAAGAAATACATCAGAAGGCATTCGAAGCCATCAAGCAATACTTATCAACTCCACCAGTGCTTATGGCCCCTTCCTTAGAGTGGCCAATGAAGCTTTACATAGCTGCAGCTGAGGAGTCAATTGGAAGCATGCTGGCTCAAGATAATGAGGAAAGCAAAGAGCAGACAGTTTATTATTTAAGTAGGTTTTTGAATAAATGTGAATGTAATTATTCATCAATAGAAAAATTGTGCTTAAGTTTGTATTTTGCCGCTGTTAAATTAAGATATTATATGTTGCCTCGAAGTGTTCTAGTAATATCCAAAGTTGATATAATAAAATACATGTTGACTAAGCCAATCCTTAACAATAGGATAGGAAGATGGATGATTACAATAACTGAATTCTGTATTAAATATGTTCCTCAAAAAGCAGTGAAAGGCCAAGCATTAGCTGATTTTGTAACCGATCACCCAACTATTGAAATCCCAGTTGAAGAAATGATTGCTTTCATAACAACCAGAGGATGGAAGCTCTGGTTTGATGGATCCAAAACCCACCAGTTTTCTGGAGTTGGGATTATTTTAGAATCTCCAATGGGCCTTCGAATTAAGGTGGGAGTAAGAATACAAGAAAAACTCTCTAATAATCAAACATAATATGAGGCTTTGGTTTTAGGATTAGAAATTCTAAAAGAAATGAAAGTAACAAAGGTTGAGATTTATGAGGATTCACAGTTAATTGTGAGGTAAATTCAGAGTGAATACCAATGTTTAAGTGAAAATTTAGTTCACTATTACTTGGCTGTAAAGCACCTCCTTCATTGGTGTGAGGAAGTAAGTATTACTTATATACCTCGAAGTGAGAATGAAGAGGCCAATAAAGTGGCCCAAGATGCTTCTGGATTTAGAACTATAATAGCAAAAGAAACATTGCAGCATAGACAAATAATCTCACCTTTAGCTAAAAGAGGAATCTCGATCGAGGTCATAGAAGTGCACAAAGTGGAAACTGATTGGAGAACTTCAATTAGTAGATATTTGGAAAAGCCAAACTAAGGAGTGCCTCGAAAGATAAAATTGCAATCAATGCATCCCTTTGATATAAAATATAATGAATTGATTGCAATTTTATCTTTCGATGCATTGATAAAGCTTCAGCCATGACAGTAATGGCAGAAGTTCATGAAAGAATCTGTGGTGCCCACCAATCAGGTTTTAAAATGAAATGGTTGATAAGAAGGCATGGGTATTTTTGGCCTTCAATGGCCAAAGATTGCATAGAATATGCAAAATGATGCCAAGCTTGTCAAAGACATGGCCTATACAACATGTACCAGCCATTGAAATGCATCCAATTATAAAACCATGGCCATTTAGAGGATGGGCGATGGACCTGATTGGAAAAATTTACCCACCTTCCTCTAAGCATCATGCTTTCATAATAGTGGCAACTGACTACTTTACTAAGTGGATCGAAGCCAAACCTATGAAGAGTGTTGATCAAAAGGACGTAATTACCTTCCTGAGAAAGATAATTACACGATATGGGATCCCTCAAACTATTACAATAGATCAAGGTACTGTTTTTACTGGGGAACAAGTCAAGGAATTTGCTCAAGAGTTAGGAATAACCCTTACTCATTCAATCCCATATTATGCACAAGCTAATGGCCAAGCAGAAGCTACTAATAAGGTTTTTAATAGCAATATTCAAAAAATTATAAGTGAGAATCCTAGGAAATGGCATGAAACCCTAGTAGATGTGCTTTGGGCACATCGAACTTCAAAAAAGACAAGTACTGGCACTACTCCATTTGCTTTGACTTATGGGCATGATGCAGTATTACCAGTAGAAATAAATATAGAAAGTCTAAGGATTCAAAGCCAAGACAAGTTATCAAAAGAAAAATATCAACAGGCTATGCTTTTGGAGTCTGATGAAGTAGAACAGGCTAAGGTTGATGCCCTTAATCAGCTCGAAGTGCAAAAGAAAATTGTTGCAAAAGCCTATAATAAGAGGGTTCGAACTAAGAGCTTCTATGAAGGAGATATGGTGTGGAAAGTAGTCCTACCATTAGGGGCAAAAGACCCTTGATATGGAAAGTGGTCCCCTAATTAGGAAGGACCCTACCAGATTCATAAAGTACTAAGAGGTGGGGCATATCATTTAAGAAACTTAAATGGGTATGTTCATTTAAGGAAAATCAATGGGAGATTTCTGAAAGCTTATTATCCTACTATATGGGAAAGTAAAGTACAGGAAAAATAGAAATACCACTTCTCAAAAAATATGTACTTTCATTAATAAGCAAAATGGAGTACATTGATATAAAAAAAATGCCCAAAAGCTTTATGAAAACAGCTTTGAGTCTCCCCTAGCTCTATTTAACACTTGTTCATAGAAAGTTATGGCATCTTGAGCTTCACTCCTTGCTACAATCGACTTTTTCAAATCAGCCTTCGAATTGATAGCTGATGTTACTAACCTTTCTGTGTTCTGAGCTACTGTCAGTAATTCTTGATCTACAGAAGAAAGTTTAGTATCCACGTCAGCCAACTATTCTTGTAGCTCCCTTATCTTGTTAGTAATTTCTTATTTAGAGTGAAGGAGTTGCTGTTTTGATGCGGAAGCTGATTGAAGCTTTACATTGTGCTCCTTGAATTGATCCAAGGCCACCTTAGTATTAGTCTCTAATAACTCGAATTGGCCCAAAGAAGTCTGAGCAGTGTAGGCATTAACGGCTGCATTTTGGAGTGAAGATGGGAGTGTGGCAAGAAAAATTTTGGTGGCATTAGAAACTTCAGGGGAAGAAATTAAAAAGTTGCAAGTCTTTGAAAAAGAATCAAAGGCTGTAGAGTCAAGAAAGTAAGGAAGTTTTTGATTATGGGCATTCTTTATTACTAACTGTGCTTGAGTAATCTCCTTATTCTCGATTTTTGGCCTAGATGAAAGTGTTCCATGAAATCGAGCGGAATTAAAAAGTTTCATGGAAACCATTGTGCCAAGATCCATGATTCATTGTACAAGCATAATATAAAACTTAAAACAAATGTAAACCACTTACATTGATAGCCTTTAAGAGAGATTAAATGATTGTAGAGCAGCCCCAAAACGGTGAAGGCCTCCAAGATTGATCCACACTAGTTGAAGCTCCAAAAGAATGAGAGAGGAAAAGAGAGTGGCGGCTAGGGTTTTTCAAAACCCTTTAATCTAATCACAATGCACAAGCTGGCCCTCCCTTGTGGTTATCTAATATAAGGAGTGCTAGCTCCCTATTAGATAGCTGGTCATCTTATTTCAAATTTGAAATGATTCAAAAATCAAATAATTCAAATTCAAAATTCAAGTGCAAAAGTTTCCTATGTACACATAGACCCTTAAACAATAACCTTTATTATTTAAGTCATTTATAATTAACTTTTAATTATAATTATACCCTCTCTTCTCTTTTAAATGAAGCTACCAACTATATGTGTGTGACCTCTTAGGTTCACAACAACCTAGTAG
>JAESVK010000907.1:1303260-1329030 GCA_017140935.1 Hamamelis virginiana | reverse complement strand
GAGCCACTACTAGGTTGGATGAACCCAATGGGTCACACACATAAGGGTATAAGTGAGTCACTTGAATTAGGGGAGATGAATATTCTTATTTTTTATTGTTTAGGTCCTTGTTATTAAGAGTTAATAAGAGAGGGACCAAATAATAAATACAAAGAATATTTACTATAAATATATGATAATAGGTCAAGCTAGCACTAAGTAACTCATCATCATAAAAGAGGAGGCAAAACCTAAGAGAGAAAAACCCTAGAGGCCGTACACTTGGAGTGTCCATTCTCTCTCTAGCCGCCACCCTCTCTCTCTCCATGCTTGTTCATTCACAAGGGTTGTGAATGTACGAGGCTTCTTGTGATCTTGTGCTCGTATGGATACTATTGGAGGCTACCATACACTTTGGAGCTTGAAGGATTGGAGGAGTGCATTGCAAAGGAACATCAAGTAAGCTTTTAATTTGTGTTAAATTAATTGTTTTGATTCGTTTTATCGTTTGAGTTCATCCTTGGATGAATATCATGAGAAAAAGTTTTAAACTCTACATTCCGCTGCGTTCCATCTTGGTATTCTTTCATATAATTAGTGAGAATATTTTATATTTAATTCAAAAGAGATTGTTTTAAATTTAAAAAGAGAAAGAATTGAGATCATTACAACAAGCTCAAGAATATTCAAGAATATTCTACTTGAAAAGGTGTCAAGAATATTCTATAATATTAGTGAATATACATGACAATGTGAAAATGTGCCAAGTAATAATCTCGACGATTGATTATGAAAAGGTGCGATCTAATGGTTGAGATTTAAAACGTACCAAAAGGGATTAGTTGAATAGGACACCTTTATGATAGGGTACCTTTATCTCTTTAAATAAATTAAAGGTTAATAGAGGTCATAGTTGACAATTTCTATATATCCAAAAAATTCCTTTCACTATAACATCTCTTTTATTGTATTCATTTTTTGTAGGATTGAATACAAGTGTCTTGGTTTGTTTATTTGACCTTTTTTTTTTATCAAATGAACATAAATTATATTAATCATGTGATATGCTCATTTTATCTTGGGAAGTAATGCCATATTAATGTTATATTGAAATTGAATTTTTTTTTTAATAAGAAATTATTTATTTTTTTATTTGTTTTAAAAAGTACATTGAGCATATATTTTGATTTGTGTCACATATCAATTTTTTAATTATGCATAGTTGGTAAATTACTTATATATGGTTAATAATTTACATGGCATAATTATTGATATAGGAGTTTTACAATTTACTTGATAAGGGTATAATATATGTCGTGTGGACATGATGTATGTTGCATGTGCATGTACCTCATATTAGTTATTTATTGATGATATAATTATGATATTAGATTCATTCGGGGAATTTGATCTTTTGTTAAAAAAATCCTATACATAAGTGTCATTAAAATTTAATTGTTTGTCTAGTCACTAAGGTGGCACATTCAATTAAGTTGTGTTAATTATAAGTCTCTAATAAGGTCATAAGATTGTGTTTGACATTGAATTAAGACTAGTAGTTACCAAGCCCAAAGGTGGGTTATTTATTTAGTTTAATTAAATGGATTCACTATAATATAATCACAAATTTTTAAATACCTTGTTCAAGCTAGAGATGCTAAAAGGTATTTTATTTCTTTTTATAGACGATAGCACTAACACTAGATATTGTGATGTTTACTTATTAAGAAGTAAAGTTATAGTATTAGATATGTTTATACAATTTTTAACATTAAGTTGAGAATCAACTTAGCAAAAAAAATTGAGATTCTAAGAAATGATAGTGAAGGCGAATATGAGTTTGATTCATTTGGTCCATTTTGTAAATTCTGCGCTAACCATGGAATCATATATCAAATTAATTATTATGCCTTGTTCACCTCAGCAAAATGGAGTTGCTGAACGGAAAAATATAACTTTAATGCTATGTTGATAAGTTTTGGATTATCTCAGAACTTGTGGGGAAAAGCTTCACTGTCAACAAATAAAATTCTCGACAAAACACCCCAAAATGGTACAAACGTGATACCTTATAAATTATTAAGATCGAAAGTTTTTCTATAAATTCTTAAAATGTGGGGGTGTTTTGCTTAAATAGTAATTCATAATCTTAAAAAGAGTTAAGATAGGATTTAAAACCATTGATTATATACTCATAGGTTATACTAACAAAAATAGTGCTTCTTGTTTTCTTATTCATAAATTTGATATTTTGATATATATGTGAATACCATAATTGAGTTTAGGAATAGTTAAATTTTTTGAACATTTATTTTTATTCAATTCTTTATGTGAGATAAAGTTTTCTTTTTACAAAAGGTATGTTCTCTTAAAAGAACTTATGAGTCTGCGAATAGTGATAATAAGTATAAAATTGAGGTGAAACTAGACGCAATAAAAGGACAAAGAAATCAAATCTTTTGGTCATAATTTTCTAATTTAATTAGAAAATGAGCCTCAAAGCTTCAATGAAGCTATATCCACTCCTGAAGCACCTCTTTGGAAAGAGGTTATTAATAGTGAAATTGAATTTATCATGCAAAATCATACTTGGGAACTGATGGATCTTCCTCTTGGGAATAAACCTCTTGGATGTAAGTGGATATTCAAAAGAAAGATGAAAGCTGATGGATCAATTGACAAATATAAGGCCAAGTTGGTTGCTAAAAGGCTTTAAACAAAAGGAATGTGTGGACTATTTTGATACATATTCACCAGTTCCAAGAATAACATCCATTAGAATGTTATTAGATATTGCAGTTTTGCATAATCTTGAAATACATCAAATGGATGTTAAGAAAGCTTTCCTAAATGGTGAATTAAATGAGGAAATTTATATGAAACAACGTGAAGGGTTTGTAGTTTCAGGCAAAGAGAGAAAAGTTTGTAGGCTTGTAAAATCTCTTTATGGATTAAAACAAGCTCCAAAGCAATGACACGAAAAATTTGACAAAGTAATGATGTTAAATGGTTTCAAAATCAATGAGTGTGACAAATGTGTCTATATCAAAGAAACTGCTGATAGTTATGTCATTGTTTGTCTCTATGTTGATGATATGCTTATTATTAGAAGTAATAATGGTGTTATTACTGCCACCAAAAAGATGTTAACCAGGAATTTTGACATGAAAGACATGGGCGTTGTAGATGTTATTCTAGGAATTAAAATTTCTAGATCATCTAGTGGAATAGTATTATCTCAATCTCATTATATTGAGAAAATACTAAAGAAATTTAATTAGTTTGATTGCAATCCTATGAGAACACCGGTAGATATAAATCTATATTTGTCGAAAAATAAGGGTGAAGCTGTATCTGAACTAGAGTACTCTCAATTTATTGGAAGTCCAATGTATTTAATGAATTGTACACGACCAGATATAGCTTACTCTGGAAGTAAATTGAGTAGATATACTAGTAACCCATTGGAAAGTGACAGTTAGAGTTTTAAAATATTTGAAATTAACTCTAAACTGTGAGTTACATTTTCCTAGATATCCATATATACTTGAAGGGTATAGTGATGCTAATTAAATATTTGATACGAAGGACTCAAAATCCACAAGTGGATATGTATTCACTCTTGGAGGTGGAACTGTGTTTTGGAAGTTATCCAAGTAAACGTTTATTGCGAGATCCACAATGGAATAAGAATCTATAGCTTTAGATAAAGCTGGTGAAGAAGCAGAAAGGTTTCGACACTTCTTAGAAGACATTCCAATTCCAATGTGATCAAAACTTGTGCTAGCTATCTGTATTTATTGTGATAGTCAATCATCTAATAGAAGATCACAGAATGATATGTATAACGGTAAGTCTCGACATCTACGTCGAAGACATAATACCGTAAAACAATTGCTCTCAAATGGAATTATTTCCATAGAGTATATAAAGTCTAAAGATAACCTAGCGGATCCGATAACTAAATTTGACTAGAGAGCAAGTGTATAATTCATTGAGGGGAATGAGATTAAAGCCTAAATATAAAGAGTTATTATAAGGGAAACCCAACCAAGCTGACTGGAAATCCCAAAATCTAGGTTAAAAAGGGATAACCTAATTGTGCGTGACTCAGAAGAATCACTAAGAAGAGAATTCTCTTGCCTATTCTATGATGAGACTGTAATGCCTGTAGCGTGAATCAGGTTAAGTTAAGCTTTTAATGATTATTATATCTTGAATTATTCAAGCAGGGTATAGCAGGATACTCTTAATAAGAATTACCTATATGAGTGTAGAAGAGGTTGCTTCTATGAGAATGATAAAGCTAAATTCTCTAGAGCACTCATGAAAACCAAGTTTGTTCAGGGCCAAAATGAACACAATCATGAGAACCAAAAATGTCCGGAGAGAAACTGGGTGAATTCTGTTGTCTTGGTTTGCACAAACAGTTGACAGTTCAAGACATCACGTTCACTGATCAGCCAGCAAATTCGATAATCTTTCACTAAGGAAGGTTTAAGGCCACAAGCTACCTCTCTTGATGCGGGGACTCTCCTTATCTCTCTCTCGATTCAACTTTTGTCATATGCATGGTTATCCAGCCAATTTTCATTCATGTGTGGGATTGTTATATTTTGAATAAAAATTGTGCTGAACAATTGTGACTGTTCTTTAGGGTCGCGTCTATTCTTTGTGTCCATACATAGAGTTATGTCTGTTCATGGTGTCTGTCTGCAGAGGCACCTTTAAGTCTATAAATAGGCCACATCCAAAGTCATTTTAGATCAATTATTACATCCATTCTGTTAGTTTGCATTTAGAGAGAGAGATGGGCATATTCTGGTTCATCGTGCTTGAAGATTATTATGCTTCTTCTTCAAGCGTTGATCATTGTATCTTGGGAGACAGACGTATGAGAAACTCTAAGTACCAATAGGAAGGACGAAATCTGTCTTAAGGTCATAGTATCAAACACTAGCCTTGATCAAAACTAACGTAGGTTTTTGAATTTTTGCAATATGGAGTTTCTGCATTTCTCTTATGTGGACAACAGTAAGTGATAATTTTCATATTGAATATATCTTCTTATTTAATTGATATGTGATTCGCTACTTGAATTAAATTCTAGTTTGTATAGAATTCTTATTCAAGTATTTCTTTTCATTATCTTTATCTGATAATATTAAGAAGTAGTTTTCTACTTGAGATATAATTTGAATATGTGTATGTGTGTGTGTCTATATATATATATATATATATATATCCAAATTCTGAATATCCAATCATATTTTTCCAACAAAAGCATTACCCTTTTTTTTTTTTAATATAAATACCTAAAGTCCCTAAAACCCTTTTAGCAAGCAAAAAGACCTCAAATTCATATCTAACAGTGCAATATTATATTCTTAATGATTAAACTATAATCCAAATAATTCTTCTAACACTAATAAACTAAAGTACCAAAATAAATTACCCTACAACAATAGAAGCTATTAACTAGATACATAATAATAAAGGTTATTTTTTATTAAAAAAATCTTACAAACTAGCATATGGTTTCACATTCAAAATTGCTAACATATCCAATAAAATAAATACATCTTCAAATTATGACAATAAATATCTCTAAAGAAATAAAAAATACTCAACTTGCAAGCATATTCAATTAAGGGAAAAGATAAGGTAGTAATAAAATTTATTTTATATAAATATATTATTTATTTATATATAATTAGTTGGCGGGTGGGGTCGGGTCTAAGGCTGGTTATCACCTTTATACCCGCCAATCGAACCAACCCTCAAAAAATTCATCAAATCCACCCAAACAAACCCGCCCAACTATTGTAACTGTGGGTTCCGGGTGAGATCGGGTCCAGTGGGTTGGGTGGGTTTTTGAACACCCCTAATTGGATCTAAAAGTTTATCCCTATTTGGATCCAAGTTTAGCTAGATCCATTTTTCTTCTAGACATATAAAAGTGCATAGAAACTTATGCTTGGTTTGGGGGAAGAGAGAGATAGAGAGAGGAGCTAAAAAATGGATCCACCACCATTGGAGAATTTGGATCCATTTGGCTATACATTTCACTGTAGTAGATAAAAAAAAAAGAATAGTAATTCTATATGGTAAGAGAAACTAGCCAGAAGAGACTTCCACCATGACGTGGAAAGCCTAGATGGCATGACACGTGGGCAACAGCAAGCCCAGATGGCATGACATGTCAGCAGGGACGAAAAAATTTGAGTGCGGCCTTTAGAACTAATGCCGTAATGTACGCAGCAACCAAACTGTTTCATATTCTCTTTAACTTCTCCTCCTCCTCCTCATCTCTCTCTCTTTGTCTCTATCTCTCTCTTTTGACTCCTTTGCAAGCCACCAAAGCTGGCACCAATTCTCTTTTCTGACTCTTTTGAAAGCCACTAACGCCAGCGCCAAGGACGAAGCCAAGAATTTAGTTTAGGGGAGGCGGATTTTAATTGGGTTAATAAACCATATTTTAGTTCAATGCATTTACAGTTCCCGGTAAGACCTCCATTTTTTGAAAGCGTTGTATGATAGCTTCATTATTAACGGTATCAAATACCATTTTCTCAATCAGAGCATTTCTAATAGTATGCCATTAATGTTGCCATTACCAAAATTTGGTATTAACACTCAAATAAGTTACTTTAATGGACTACTATTTTTAGGCTGCTAAATTTTGGTATTAACAGAAGAGCTGTCAAATTTAGTATCTCAAATGACATCTGGCATTTATGTCACAACATAATTTCCCTCTAAAAGATAGGAAATACCAAAATATGGCAACAACATATGAGCAAAATTTGCCATTGGTGCTATTTGAGGTGTCAAATTTTGGCATTGGCGAGTTAAATGACACGAATGTATTGGAGATGCTCTAAACACAACTAAATTATCATTCATCAATTGAATGTGAGATGGTTGAAATGAAATATTGGAACCTTGGGGGTGGGGTTGGGGTTTTTATTAGAAGGGAAAATGAAAATAAAAATAAAAATAAAAAGAGAGGTGGAAAAGTGAAACAAAAGAGGTAAAACAAATTTGGGAAGACAAATTTAACATTTCAAAGAATGAATTATAGAGCATATTTTATAATAATAATAATAAATTCCAGGAGGGGCAGTGTTCGGTCCACTCTAATCCCGGTTTGTCACTTCTAAAGAGAGAAACCATTAGAACCCACCCAAGAAAACCACCATGGGCTTCACAGATTTAGAGTGCTCGACAATATTGACAAGGATTGTGATCATGGCCGGACGCCGGCGTCAGCAGCTTAGCAGAGATAGAGAGGTGAGAGCGAGAGGGAGTGAGAAGAGATTTGAGAAGAAAGGGAGAGGACGAAGAGAATAGATTTGCTGCAATAAAGATGGGGCAACTTTCTTATTTGAATTATTTCAATTCTTTACCCACTTTTCCAAATGTGCCGGCTGCCCTTGTGTTATTTCACCTTGGACTTTCACATGTGGCTATATAGAATTATTGAAAAATAAATTTGAATCCAAAAAAATGCATCCAATTATTAGAGTTACTCTTACTGTCTTAATTAATACGGAGTAGTAAACCCCACGGTGGATAGTTTAGTGGTGGAGCAAGTAGGGCTAATCGGCTAAGGGCTTATCAAGTCCATTGATCCCATGTTTGACTCTTACCAACTACTAATATCTAGGGCCACGGACCGCAAGACGCAAGTTTTGTTTCGAAAGTCTTGTTCGGGATGCAAGATTTAATCTGGTGCATGCAAGCTGGCCCAGAATACCCGTATAGAAAAAAAAATTAAAAATAAAAAATAAAAATACCGAATTATAACAATCATCCAGGTAACGAAGTCATTTCATACAAGGGCTTTCCCGTCAAAAAAATTCCCCCATTTTTTCAAAACACAGCGGTTATCACATCAAATCGGACAACAAACTCGACCATCCAACGGCGTCAAACGGAAATGGAGGGAAACAATTTTGACCGTTCGATCTCGCAGACTCGCCTTTCAGTCTCTTATATATACCACATTTCTAGGCCCGCTCCTCTTCACCGTCCCTCTCTCGTCTCTCTCTCTCGCGCTCCGAGAGTGAGCTCTCTCCCCTCCTAAATCGCCGGGAAATCGTCGGCATCATCACATTCTCATCTCTGGTTGCCGGAATCATCCGTAAGTCACCGATCCTTGTTGTTTGATCATTTGAAACATTAGATCTAATCGTTTTATCTGTCCGCCTTGTTTGGTTGCTGAGAGGAAAATATGTGAACACAAAATTCTGGATCTCGTGTTTTGTATTGCTTTTGTAGTTTTCCTTTTCTCAGATCCGAATAATAAAAATCTGAAATTTAGAACATTATTATTTTTTCCATCATTTTCTCTAGATCCAAACGGTAAGGATTTTAAATCTTTTCGTTTGAAGTTTATATGTATGCTTTCTACTGGATGATTGTTTTCGGATCTTTCATCACATTGTTGAAAATGTCAGATCTGATCTCAATATTGCAGAAATGGTCGATGTTTAGGCATCTTCGTTGAAATTTTCACATAAACTACTCCTGCTTGTTTCCAAAGAAACAGAGGAAAATAGAATGAAATGATACCTAGTTTTACGTATTTGTTGTTTATTGTAAGAAAAATCCAAATTAGAAGGTAATTGAGAAAGATTTCACTGAGTTACACTATGTTTGGATTGAGAGAATTGGAGAGAAGAGAAGAGAATCTCATTAAGAGAAGAGAATAACTTTCTCTTCATCTTGTTTGGATAAGGAGGAGAGAAACTTAAATAACTTTCTTTCCATTCTGATTGGATAGCTTTCATAAGAGAAGAGAAGATTTTAAAGTATAAATTTCAATATTGTCCTTACTTACATAAAAAAGAAAAAAAAGTTAAACAAGGGAGAGAAATGGTAAAGTAGTAAAATCACGTCCATTGGCTTTCTCTTCTCTTCTCTTCATTGGGAGATGTAAAATCACGTCGATTGGCTTTCTCTTCTTTTCTCTCCAATGGGACATTTGGAGAGAGATTTTTGGCTCTTTTCTCTCCACTTTCTCTCCCCCTCCCTTCCTTTCTCTCCTATTTTGGTTTGCCAAACAAGTGAATTTTAAAATATTTCTCTTCTCTTCTCTTCTCCCCAACTCTCTCAATCCAAATGGACTGTTAGTTTTCTTTTTCCTTTTTGTCCGAATTATACTTGATTTACATGCTTAATTTTGATGAATGCGTTTGATTCCAGGAAAAAGAAAATGAGAGAAATCCTTCACATTCAGGGCGGGCAATGTGGGAACCAGATTGGATCAAAGTTCTGGGAGGTGGTATGCGATGAGCATGGCATAGATCCAACTGGCCGATACACGGGTACCTCCGATTTGCAACTGGAGCGTGTTAATGTCTACTACAATGAGGCTTCTTGTGGACGCTTTGTTCCTCGTGCTGTGCTCATGGATCTTGAGCCTGGTACTATGGATAGTGTGAGGACTGGCCCGTACGGCCAGATCTTCAGGCCTGATAACTTTGTTTTTGGACAATCCGGTGCCGGGAACAACTGGGCGAAGGGACATTACACGGAGGGAGCTGAGCTCATTGATGCCGTCCTTGATGTTGTGCGAAAGGAGGCTGAGAACTGTGACTGTCTTCAAGGTATGATTTTGTGCTTATTGGTATTTCTTTGTTTTTATTTTATTTTTAAATTTTGTAAATGGTTTGGGAGTTGTGTTGGCTATGCATTAAGGTGTAGTTTTGTAGTTTCGAATTAGATTTTGAACTGAGGAATTGTTGTTGAAGGACTCTGGGCTAATTCTATAGGTTTTTTTTTTTTTGGTCTTTTCCTTTTTGTAGTCGTACTTGTTGTTGTTATGTGGGGTTGTGGCCTTTTGGGGTCGCCCAAGCAACTTAATTCATCTACTTCTTAGTTTTCTTCTTTTTTATGATTCTATTTTGTTTCTTAACATCACCCTCTTGGAATGTGTTTTTATACTATTTTCTTTCATTTTTGAAATAATAATCTCTCTCCCTCCCCCTTTTTTTCCTGTTACATTTTAAAGTTTCTGAAATATGACATTTGTCCAGTGCTAGGTCAGTGGAAAGTAATCTATACAGTCTCTAAATTGCTTTGTACATCATCTCCGAAGAGATTTTTTTAATAATGAAAAGGCTGGATGTCTTTGTGACTTTGTTCAATTGAACTGTGAATGTTTGAATTATGCTATCACAGCACTGGTTTGGAATCATTGTTTACATCTCTTTGCCATTGTATAGGTTTCCAAGTATGCCATTCATTGGGTGGAGGCACTGGTTCTGGAATGGGGACTTTGCTGATTTCAAAGATTAGGGAAGAATACCCTGATCGAATGCTGCTCACTTTCTCTGTGTTTCCATCGCCAAAGGTTTCAGATACAGTGGTTGAGCCATATAATGCCACCCTTTCTGTTCATCAGCTTGTCGAGAATGCAGATGAGTGCATGGTGCTGGACAATGAGGCCTTGTATGACATATGTTTCAGGACTCTCAAGTTGACTACTCCAAGCTGTAAGTGTATCATGCTTTACTGAAGAGTAGTGAGGATTTTTATATCCAGAGGTAAAAAATAGCATATGGTTCAGTGATATAAAAGTTAAACAAATCTGCCACACAACATTCATAATACTAATTTCTTATACTTGTGCGCACAAGAGAATGAAATAATTTTTGAAATTATACTCATTGCTGTGATTTTAACATAAATGTGTATGGGGATTATGTGTTGATTAGAAATTTAATATCTCACTCGTTTTGCATTTGCATATTCTCTTGGAGGTGATTTTCATCTTATTTATGAGATTACTCTTTGCACATTGAAGTTTAAGTGATGAATATCTAATTGAATGGGGGGAATCAGAATAATAGAAACATTGATATCGATGAGATTTTGGAACCTCAATTTGAAACTTTATTGTTGTTCAAGGCTTCATAGTTTTCTGTTATGTGTGAACATGATATAATCTCAAAGGGGTAGAGTTGCATCTAGGTTCCAACATCATTTACACATTTACAGTTAGTCTATGCAGGGAACTTTTTTCCCTTATTGTTAGATTGTGCACTCTACATGCTGTAAAGGAATAGGCAACTGTTGCCATGATTAATATCTTTCTTTACTATTCATTAATGACAGCTGCTTAGTCAGTTGCAAGCTGTGTGTTGTGGGGCCAAACTGTTGCTGAATTATTGGTATTGAGTTTATGACCAATAGTCTCCAGTGGCACGAGATAACTAGCATTAAATGTCAGGTCCACATTGTTGGATCTCACAAGATAACTTTTCAAGTGTGAATTTTGGGTGAGACTGATATTTATTTAAGTTGTGGACCTTCTTTTCTCAATAGCTTACTTCTTTTGAACCTAAAGCTGAGCATGTTTTCATGGAATTGGGCGGTTAGCTTTTTGGACCTACATGATTTATGATACTGTAAAGTACATAAATTGACAAGATGCGCTGGGTTTTTTATAGATGCTCTCATAATATAATTGATAATATAATAATATAATTGATTGAGTGACTTGCATTTAACAATTAATAGTGTGGGTTTTCAAGAACTTTAATGGGGCTTGTCGCTAGTTTCTAGTAGTGCAGAGCTACTGCATGATTGAATTACTTGCATTTGAAGATTTTTAGTGAAAGCATGAAAGGGGATCTTAATCAGAATATTTATTTATTTATTTATTTATTTTTTTATACCATCTATTGAAGATTGATTGATTGTTATGACAAACTTTCCATCCTCCAAAATAACATGGAAAACTTATATGACTGAAATATCATTCTGTCCAATTTTTAGCATCTGTAAAGAACGGTTGGGGAAAAGTATTTAAAATCTCTCCTTTGAGACATTTGAGGGTCCTGTGAGAGAAAATAATACTATTTCAACTATTTATATTCCTGATATCATTTTTTGCAATTCCTTTCGTGATTATCTATTCTGTCAAGATGAATGCTTATTAACTCCACTGTTTTATTGATCATTATGACAGTTGGTGATTTAAACCATCTGATCTCTGCAACCATGAGCGGGGTAACTTGCTGCCTCAGGTTCCCTGGTCAGCTTAACTCTGACCTTCGGAAACTTGCAGTGAATCTCATCCCTTTCCCCCGTTTACACTTTTTCATGGTTGGTTTTGCACCTCTCACATCACGTGGTTCCCAGCAGTACCGTGCTCTGACAGTCCCAGAGCTCACCCAGCAGATGTGGGATTCTAAGAACATGATGTGTGCTGCAGACCCACGCCATGGCCGTTACCTCACTGCCTCAGCCATGTTCAGGGGCAAGATGAGCACAAAAGAAGTGGATGAACAAATGATCAATGTTCAAAACAAGAATTCTTCATACTTTGTTGAGTGGATTCCAAACAATGTTAAATCTAGCGTTTGTGACATTCCTCCTAGAGGGCTTTCCATGGCATCAACCTTTATTGGAAACTCGACTTCCATTCAGGAAATGTTCAGGCGGGTGAGTGAACAGTTCACAGCCATGTTCAGGAGGAAGGCTTTCTTGCATTGGTACACTGGAGAAGGCATGGACGAAATGGAGTTCACTGAGGCTGAGAGCAACATGAATGACCTTGTATCTGAGTATCAGCAGTACCAGGATGCAACAGCAGATGAGGAAGTTGATTATGAAGATGAGGAGGAAGAAGATGTTCATGAGATGTAAGGAAATATCACAGATCATAGGCTGCCATGTACTGCATTATGTTAATGATGCCTAAAATATGCCTACTACTTTCGGTTGAGCATGACAAGTTTTTTTAATGTCTTTTCTGTGGGTGATTGACTGGTAAGTAGTAGTCCTACTAGGTGAGTTGGGAAAAATATATTTTTCCCACTAGTTATAGTTTAAGATGGGGAAAGTTATTTTGTATTGCTCTGTTCCTGTTATTTTGTATTACCCTGTTTCTGTTTGAATTCCTGCTTTGCTTTTCTATTCCTTTCTGGTATGAAATTTGGCATAATCATCTAAATTCTAAGATTTCTGAGCCTATCTAGTGACTGATGATCTTCCATGTTTGCTTTTTATGGCTGTTTCCTATTGTTATATACTTTATTATTGAGCCGGTTTTTCCTTTCTTATTTATCTACTGTCTTGGTTTTGTAGTTGATTTGGAATTATTGTGAATTTGCACTAGCGCTTAAAGCAGCAGCTTATATTTAGTTGGACAGCACCACTAATCTCTCTCTCTCTCTCTCTCTCTCTCTCTGTCCAAAATAAAAACTGATGTTAGATGAAGCTGTTGGGTTATCTGAAATTTGGTGGGCTGGTGGGGATGATGAGAATGGTATTAAAAATGTCTTGTGTTAATGATAGATTCAATATTTAGTTATGGCTTCATTATTCATGATCTTATTAATTATTTTTGGCCATTGAAATGCTATGAAAAACAATCTGGATAGGCTTCTTATCCATGGATATTAAATTGTACCCTAAAGGCTGCTGTTGGAGTAGTGAAGTTGTTATAACATATTATTATTGCATATGATTTGTTTTCTGTACCTTGAATGAGTTTTGCTCTTTAATGGCTTTATTGTACTATGTGCTCAAAACAAGTGCTTGAAACAAATGAGAGTGTGATATGTGATGATCATGGAGGATGAGGTGGTATTGTGCTACCACCCCACATGTTGGCATTGTGACAACCCTGGTGCTAGGGTAATGGGAGTTGACTGGTGGGTGGCTTGATGTTTGTGGTGTTGGTAATGGTTGCAATCGAAGATCCTAAGACATCACAAGTATGCCCTTTGATTGCGACTCCTTAGCGCACAATAGGTTAACAATGTTCAGGCCTTAAGGGAAAAGAGAGAAGCAATCCTTGATAAACAAATGAGGGAAAATTACAGTTTCATCTCTTTAACATACACTTATTTATACATTGCACCCGAATAGTTTATTTACAAATATATTGATCCTTTGATGAAAAATTGGCAAGTGCGCGCGCATTTGTTTAGGGATCCAAATTTCTTGGATATCATTTTCTATCATCCCATAAGTTTTCTTATTTTTCTTGATTTATATATTATTTTGTTTAAATTTGTTACACTTCATAATAAAAATCTACATGGGAAAAGCTTATTAAATTTTATCAGGAATTACTTCATGTTGTCAACATCCTATGAAAAAAATTTCAGCTAGCTTAGCATATGTAAATATTGCATGTTAAATTCGTTAGACTGATAGAATGGGCAAAAGTTGGACGAGCCAGTCTTTGTGAATGTTTGTCTAGAGCCACTTAACAATCCTTGGCAACAAAAACTATAAAGTACAGACAGTGGTTAGGGATCCTGCTGTGGTACCCAGTTAGGGTTGCAAACGAGACGAAATTCGAGCCTAAACTAATCCATCCAAACTTTGGTTTCTTTGAGATGGGTTTGTTTATTATTGAGTTGTTTGTAGTTGTTCACCAACGGCTTAATTCACTTCCAGTCCTAAATTACAAAGAAAATTAAAAATTAATGCAAAAAAAAAAAAAAAAAAAACACCTTTTATATATTGGATCTGTACTAAAATCCAAAAGGGTAAGCCCCAAAAAAAGCTTGTATATGCTAAGCTTATTCAAGATTGCATATCAAGCTTTTTATGATATGTATAGAAAAGATATAATTTTAATAATATAAAAAATAATAATAAAAAATGTTGAGATAGTAAAATTAAAAAAGAAAGAAAAAAGAAAAAATCAACAATCATTCGTACAACTAAAAGTAAAAAATGATAACTTAATCAAACAATTTTAAATAACTGACATGTAATGATGAGCTCCATTTAATTTGGATTGTGCAATGGAAACTTTAGCAATATTATATATATATATATATATATACTCTTTTTATTATGAGGATGTACTGAAATAGAGTATGTGCGAAAATTATCTATAAGTTGTTAGATTCGGAAATAGACAATTAAAACAATGAGAATGCCCTTAAAATTAGAGGGCATTCAATGGTATAACATCACATTGGACTTCCACACATAAATTATTTCAGAACATGCTCATAAAAGAATTTATGCATACAAAAATGTAAAAACTATTACATTTATAATATTTTCGTCTTCTCATATAAAAGACGTGGATGAGACTTGACACCACTACCTCCTGGGATGAGACACTCCTTCATGCTGCCTGGTGACCCTGATGAGGGAAGGAAAAGATATCTTACAAAAACCGATGTCTTAATGATCGGATAATGGCCGATGATATGGGATCAGTTACGTTACGAAGATTACGCTTGTCAAAAAGTCAAGGATACAACTGGAAGTAACGGCCATGCAAAGAATCCGCAGTATCAGCTATATATATGGAAAGTCAGCCACAATTCAGGAGTAACCTACGACTTACCAAAAACACATATTCTCTATATAAAGAGAAGACGAACAATGGAAGAGGTACGCAAAAACGAACGACTTAGATTCTTCGATTATTTGGTTCAGTATACATATTAACTTGATCGTCGGAGGGTTTTCGTCGGATACAATCCGACCGATCTAACATTGTTTTGCAGGCTTGAACTCGGCGGTTGGGCATTAGCTGAAATTTGTGTCATCAGCTGGCGCCGTCTGTGGGAAAGGGAACAAAAAGCCTTTTTTCCATACTCTCAAATTGATCATGCCAATCACGAGATCTCAAGCACTGATGGAAGGCGAAACATCAACCAGGATTCCCATTCAAGGTCAAGCAGCAGAAGATGAGATGCGCGATCGATTCCGGGAATTGTCCTCCACCATGGAAAAGATCATGAAGCAGAACGAGGCTGTCTTAGCCCAGAATGAAGAACTTCGACGACAATTCCGAGGGCAAACGGTTGCGCAGGACAAAGGAAAGGCCGTGGTAAACGAAGCCGACCATCCAGAGTCACAACGGTCGGCCGCACCGAGTAAAAGCAACATGATAAGAAGTGAAGGGATGCATCAGCCTCGAATAAGATCTGAAGGGAAACATAGGAACGAGCAGCACTCTGGATTGCGGCAAGAACAATATTCTACTTTTCGAAGGAACAGAGGCACGGAGGACCGATCACGGAGGAGGAGGGATAGAAGCATCGAAGTCCATTCTGGGAAAGATCGGCGGGACGCAGAGGTTCAGAAAAAAGCTAGATCAACTCATCAGACAAAAGATGTTGATGTACGAATGAAAGATATGGATGCCCGGCTGGGAGTATTGCTAGAAGCAGTGAAAGAGAAAGAACCTCTGGGGATAAAAGAGCTTGTGCAGTCAACTGACCCGCCATTCACTCAGCGGATATTAGACGAACAGCCACGTAAGAACTTCAAGATGCCGAACGTCGATGTCTATGATGGAACTACGGACCCGACAGATCACTTAGAGGCATTCAAAGGAGCAATGATTTTGGAAGGGGTGTCGGATGCTATAATGTGCAAAGCATTCCCGATCACACTGAAGAAAACAGCAAGGGACTGGTTCAAAACCTTGAGGCCGGGAACGATCCACAGTTTCAAACAGCTTAGTGAGGCTTTCGTAGCCCGATATATCGGCAATCGGAGGAGGAAGAAGACAATTGCACATCTGCTCAGTCTAAGGCAGGGGAGGGAAGAAACTCTGAGCAAGTACTTACAACGATTTATAGCAGAGACCCACGAGGTAGATGGCTTAGATGAGAAGACTGCAGTTTCCGCACTCATAAACGGTCTCCGGTCCGGACAGTTATTCTATTCTCTGACAAAGAATCCACCAGCAACATTGGCAGCCCTGTTAACAAAGGCTGACAAGCACTCAATAGCGGAAGAGATGACTAATGACAGAAAGGCGAAAGAGAAGGAAGAAACCAAAAAGAAAGGAGATCGGTTAAAAACAGAGAAGGTGGAACCTCGGGCTAAATTTGATGAGAAGAAAAGGGATACAAAGCATGAAAAATTCGACAAACATCGGCGGTTTGGAGAGTATACCCCGCTTCGGGTGCCTGTCAGTGAAGTATTCCTCGAGATAAAACGAAAGGGGTTAGTACGTTGGCCGAAGAGGATGACTTCCAACCCTGGATATCGAGATAGCCGAAGATACTGCGAGTTTCACAAAGACATCGGCCATACAACCGAAGATTGTGCAGATCTTCGAAATGCAGTAGAAGAATTAATCAGGAAAGGACATTTGAAAGAGTTCCTGCAAAATAGAAGGGAACGTTCAGAACCAGAGAGGAGGGAAGATGAGCCCAGACTCACAAACCGACCAACAGGAGCGGAGATAAACGTAATACATGGAGGATTGACAATCCGAGGAGAGACAAGATCTTCCAGAAAAGCACATGCCAGAGAAGCAAGGAGGAGTCCTCCGAGGAAAGTTATGATCGTAGAAAATACGATAAGAGATCCTGTTATCAGCTTCTCCGATGATGATTTAACAGGTATTCATCGGCCTCATAACGATGCATTGGTCATATCTGTCATCATAGCCAACCATCCTGTTCGGAGGGTGTTGGTGGATACGGGGAGTTCGGCTGACATCCTGTTCAAACAGGCGTTTGACAGAATGGGTTTGGATAAGTCCGTCTTAAGGCCGACCACCGGGACTCTCATTGGCTTCACAGGGGCGTCGGTAGAAGCCCTCGGGTGGATCACATTGCCAGCAACAATTGGGGAACTGCCAGATATGAGCACGGAGATGATTAATTTTTTGGTCGTTGACTGCCCGACAGCATACAACGTGATAATTGGTCGACCAGCACTTGGCCAATGGAGGGCAGTGGTATCGACTTATCATTTATCCCTAAAATTTCCTTCGTCCACGGGGAAAGTAGGGACAGTAAAAGGGGATCAAGGGGTTGCGCGAGCCTGCTATTCAACGGCTTTAAAAGAGTCAAAGAATTCGTAGCAATTACCGAAAGACGACCCACTGGCAAAATTACCGATCACTGAAGCCGGGAATGAATTTGCAGAAAGAGAGCCCAAAATCACCGATGGAAAACCAGCAGAGGAGACAGTTAAGATACAGATCCACCCCACTATGGAAAACAGAACAGCCCAGATCGGAGCAAGCCTGAAAGGAGAACAAAGAGAGCAAATAGTACAGTTATTGAAAGATAATTATGACTTATTTGCCTGGTCGCATGACGAGATGCCTAGAATTCCACTATCGGTCTCACAGCACAAGCTGAATATCGACCAAAAGTACCGGCCAATTAAACAAAAAAGAAGAACTTTCGCCGAGGAGAGACATCAGGCAATTGATGATGAGGTAAAAAATCTTCTGGAAGCAGGTTTTATTAGAGAGGTGGATTACCCGAAGTGGCTTGCAAACCCGGTCGTCGTCAAAAAGAAGAATGGAAAATGGAGAATGTGCATCGACTTCACTGATCTAAACAAAGCTTGCCCCAAAGACAGCTTCCCTTTGCCGAGGATAGATCAGTTGGTTGATGCAACAGCAGGGCATGAACTGTTGAGCTTCATGGACGCATATTCAGGATATAACCAAATACCGATGCACCCAGATGACTAGGAGAAAACAGCTTTCATTACCAGACGAGGTACGTATTGTTATGTAGTGATGCCATTCGGATTAAAAAATGCAGGGGCAACGTACCAGCGACTAGTGAACAAGCCTTTCAAAGAACTCCTCGGAAAAAGTATGGAAGTTTACATTGATGATATGCTAGTAAAAAGCCTGAAGTCAAAAGATCATGTTCAGCATCTAGAGGAGTGCTTCGCCATTATGAGGAAGGCGCAAATGAAGCTCAACCCAAACAAATGTGTCTTCGGAGTCGGGTCGGGACAATTCCTCGGCTTTATGGTGACCAAGAGAGGAATTGAGGCAAATCCAGATCAGATCAAAGCTTTAGTCAATATGAGTTCTCCAAAGACGATAAAAGAGGTGCAACGATTAACGGGGAGGATAGCAGCTCTAAACCGCTTCATTTCAAAAGCCTCGGATCGAAGTTTGCCCTTTTTTAAGATTTTGAGAGGAACTCAAAAGTTCCAGTGGACAGAAGAATGTGAGAAGGCGTTTGGAGAATTGAAAGAATACCTCGGATCCATACCGATGTTATCAAAACCATCATTGGGAGAGCCTCTGTATTTATACCTAGCAGTGTCCCTAACTGCCGTAAGCTCAGCCTTAGTCCGAGAAGAAGACGGGACCCAGAAACCTGTTTATTACACCAGCAAAGTCCTTTTGGACGCAGAGACCTGTTATTCAGAAGCCGAGAAAGTAGCTTTATCCCTCGTTGTATCAGCAAGAAAGCTACGGCCATACTTCCAAGCCCATCCAATCATCGTCCTCACAAACTTTCCGATGCGGATGATCCTTCACAAACCGAGCACTTCAGGTCGACTACTCACTTGGACAATAGAACTGAGTGAGTTCGATATTCAATACAAACCAAAGACAGCTATCAAAGGCCAAGCTGTAGCCGATTTCATAGCAGAGTTGACTAGACTGGAAGGGGCACAAGCCGAGCTGACTGAAAACAGGAGAGAGTTTTGGGATCTTTATGTTGATGGTGCAGCAAACAGCCGTGGACAAGGGGCAGGTGTAATGCTGAAAATGCCTGAAGGAACAATGTTCGAACATGCTTTAAAGTTTGCTTTTCAGGCGACCAATAATGAGGCTGAGTACGAAGCTATTCTCGCAGGATTGAACATAGCTGAAGCAGTTGGGGCTCAATTTTTGCGAATTCACAGTGATTCACAACTAGTTGTAAACCAAATCAAGGGAGAGTACGAGGCAAAAGACCCAACAATGATGAAGTACGTTGCCAAAGTGAAGGGGACAATAGCAAAATTTTCTGAGGTAGAGATCATACAAATTCCGAGAGATTTAAACAGAGGAGCAGATGCTTTGGCAAATCTAGCGTCCTCGTTGGGAGGAGATGGCGGTAAAGTTATCACAATGGATGTTATCCAGAAACCCGCCATAGAAGAAGTCGAGGCAGAGATTTTGGCCATTGACGAACCAGCCACTTGGATGGACCCGATCCGAAAATATATTGAAGATGGAATTTTGCCCGAAGACAAAAATGAAGCAAGGAGAATTCGGATTCGATTGGCCAGGTACACTGTAATCCAAGGAATTCTATACCGGAGGTCATTTTCCAGACCTTTACTTCGGTGTGTTAGGGAAGATGAGGCGGAATATGTATTACGGGAAATTCATTAGGGGTGTTGCGGAAATCATTCCGGGGTTAGGAGCTTGGTCCAGAAGGTCGTCAGGCAAGGATATTATTGGCCGAGGATGGAAGGACAAGCCCGAGAAATCGTCAAGAAATGCGACAAGTGTCAACGCTTTGCATCGTATATACACCGACCTCCTTCCAAACTAATCCCAATCCCAAGTCCTTGGCCCTTCTCACAGTGGGGAATGGATATTGTCGGACCTTTGCCGGAAGTCCCAGGAAGAAAGAAATTTTTGCTTGTGGCAATTGATTACTTCACCAAATGGGTGGAAGCTGAGCCTCTTGCCAAAATAACTGAGGTAAATGTTAAGAAGTTCTTATGGAAAAATATCATTTGCAGATTCGGGGTACCTGCAGTCGTAATAACTGACCGAGGAAGGCAGTTTGATAATCCGGGCATGAGAAATCTGTGCAGTAGTTTGAACGTCGGATTACATATTGCAGCTCCTCGACACCCTCAGTCAAATGGGCAAGTAGAAGTAACAAATAGAACAATTCTCCGAGGATTGAAGACAAAACTGGATAAGGCAAAAGGGAAATGGGTCGAAGAATTACCGAGCATAATATGGGCCTATCATACAACACCTCGGCAGGCAACCGGGGAGACACCCTTTTCTCTCGTATACGGATCGGAGGCCATGATTCCCGTCGAAATTGGCCTTCCATCCCCAAGAGTAGAAACTTTCGACCCAGGTCAGAATTCAGACGAGCTCCTCCTCAACCTAGACCTCATGGAAGAAAGGCGAGAAAAAGTACGACTGAAGATCCTAGCCTACCAAAAGCAAATGAAAGCGAACTATGACCGATCAGTTCGTCTGAGGACTCTTCAAATCGGAGATCTCGTCCTCAGAAAAACTATGGAATCAACACGGGAGCAAGGAGTTGGGAAGTTGGGAGCCAATTGGGAAGGACCATACAGAGTCATCGGTAGAGTGAAGGAGAACACATTTCAACTAGAAGACATGGAAGGGAAAAAATTGCTGAATGCCTGGAATATGGAGCATTTGAAAAAATACTACCAGTAAAAGTGGTTCCAAATAAAATTCTGTATTTTTCTCATATTTGTTTTATTTCCGTCTTTTCTTATATTTGTCTGATCAATTATGTTTGCAAGAAAAATTAATCTCTGCAGAACAACATCACTGAATGTAAAACTCCACAATCAAAAAGCATTGAGAGCCAAGACCCTTGAGAAGTCGACCTCAAAGGAGTCAAGCACAATGTAAACTTAGGTTATCAAGATCGGATTAGTACCGACCCAATCATCTAAGCATCAAAAGATGACGATGAGTTATGAGGTCGGATAAATCTAGATCTAACAATCCAAGCATCAAAAGATGTCGATAAACTTAAGTTATTCAGATAGGATTAGTACCGATCCAATCATCTAAGCATCAAAAGATGACGATGAGTTATGAGATCGGATAAATCCAGATCCAACCTTCCAAAGCATCTAAAGATGTCAAAAAAAACTTCAAGTTATTTATGTCAGATTAGAACCGAGTTAGACATCTAAGCATCAAAAGATGACGATGGGTTAAGCATCATAAATACAATGATGAATAAGGTTTGCAAATATAAGAGATTTTCATTGATTCTTCAAAAAGATTACATTGTATAGGTATCAACCATTTACATTTCAAAATCCGAGGAACGAACTGCTCAACGGCCAGAAAGTTGTGATCGTCCGGTGTGAAGAGATATGCTTATCTGGTGGTCTTGTTCGCCAGAAGATGAAGTATCTGAGGTTCTTGAGGAAGAGGATGAACACCAAGCCCTCTCAGGAGAAGAGATAGATGCTTTAAGAGGAAGGAGCAGCTGAACGGCCAGAAGACTCTGGAAGATCGGCTCCAGGAAGCAGTGTTTCTTTCTCTATATTCCCTTCTTGGTCAACGGATTGAATAGGAGGAAGGATTTCCTCATCCTCTCCGTCATCGTCGTAATCTTCAAGGTCAGCAAAATCCAAGTCGGGAAATTTCTTTTTGGCCGCAGCTCGGCAGGAATCAAAACCGGCACCAAACTGGGACACGGCATCGTCCCTGCAGGCCATGGCCATATCCTCAGCTTCCTTAAGAGCTTTCTCTAACCCAGAGCAACGGTGTTCAGCTGAAGATAATCCTTCAGTAGCCTTAATTATTGACAGCTCTTTCTCTCTTAAAGCTTCTGCATCTTTTTCCCGAGAATCTTTGAGTTTATCAACTTCAGACTTCAAGGGAGGAATCTCTTCTTCGATTTTCTTCTGAAGCAAGGCAATCTCCTCATCTCTCTTCCGAAGTTCTTCATCCATCTTCATCACGGTCTCAGAAAGAGAACGATTCTTCTTTGTAGCTGCGTAGAGCCTCATTACCACACCATGACAGAGGATCATAGACTGATCAGAAAAGAAATGATTAAATGCAAGTTAGAAAAGAAATAGAAAAGAATGAAGGAAGATAGCTAAAAGATTTGTTTTTTACCCGTGCCATTTGGTGAATTGCATCAACACTCAGCTCTTCTGTTGCAGAAGAAATCACCTGCTTCCTATCAGCCGGCAGCACGAAGGAGTTAACTTGCCTATAAGCCACATCCCTGTTTTTAAGAGCAGACTCCTCGGCTGATACTTCAACGGTAACAGGCTGAGGAGGAAGTGCGACCGACTTCCCCTTATCAACCGCAGCAAGGGAATCCACGGAAACCGGATCCTTTGCTACTTCAGACGTAGCAGGAACTGAAGGAACCTCGGAAGGAGGAGGAGAAGCTAAGGCAGGAGTTTCTATCCTCTGTTTCTTAGAAGGAGGAGGTTGAGACGAAGACGAGCCCCCAGCCTTTGATTTCGAGATCTTCGTCTCTTTCCAGAGGGCCTTGTAGTTCTGCTTGGGCGGCATGTCGTCTTCAGTGGAGGAGTCCTCAGAGTCAACAGCAATTGCCCGAAGAGGATTTGCTGCAATCGCCTCTTTGTATTGATAAGAATAATAAAATTGTGATACAAATGTCGAAGAAAGAAGACGGGTCCTCCTACGATCTTCGAGGCCTAGGATAACCTCTACCTTCCGTTGAGACTCCTCGGATAATTTCGGAACTCTCCGAAATCGTTTAAACTCTGCAAGACAAAAAGAGTATAAATACCAAGTACACTATAAAAAATGGTCTCGGGAAAGTGACGAAAGCAAAAAAAGAATAAACACCTGGAGGAGCCCAGATCGTAGGGACGAAGACGTCGTGAGCTTCTCCAGGAGCAAACTCCCACTCGCCGCTAAGAAAGAAATACCTCCCTTTCCAGTTATGGACCGAGGAAGGATTCCCATAGATTAGCTTTCGGCCAGCTCGCGACCAGAGATAAACCCAACCATTGTTGGGATTGGGACTATTCCTCGGGGATACACAATAGAGCAACTAATCGGTCGTTACTTCCCAACCTTGGGATCGCCACAGGATAATGGCCGCTAAAATATCTCTCCAACAATTTGGAGTAAGCTGGGCCGGACAAAGTTTCAGCTCGGACAACAGACGCCTAACTACTGGTTGTAGAGGAATCCTAAAACCGGCGTCAAAAAAGTGCTCATAAAAGACGACCTCTCCAGGACGAGGACTACTAGCTCGGTCATTATCATTGGGCAAACGAATTCTAACTGATTGGGGAAGGCAGAACTTAGCCCTTAAATTCGAAAAACGCTTCGCGTCAATCGTACATGGGACCTGATCAGCCACAACATGATAGGGGTTTGACTCAACATCCATCTCTTCTTCAACATCCACATCCTCATCTGCAGGTCGGTCATCTAACCCTTCCCTAGAAGTCTCAGGAAGAGAAGGAGAAGCGCGAGGGCCACCTACCGAGGAAATTACTTCCTCATCCTCGAATCTATCTACTATCCTAGTAGGAGCACGGGGGGGGATATCTACAGTTCTAGGGGACACCTCGTCCTCAGAACTCTGGCTACTAAAAGATAAACGGCGTGAACGCCTCATTTCTATTTTAGAGAAACTAAGGAAGAAACGAAACCAGAAGAAGAAAAATGCGAGAAAAGAGAGCAAGCGACCAATAAAATGAAGAACACGAAATTAAACAGAGAATACCTTTAAATTTTGGAGCTGAAGAATGGCAAAATGGGAACGAGGACGCGAACGAAAACCCACTTTCAAAACCACTGAAGCTCGAAACTTTCTGGCTATGGAGTTTCTTCGAGTTTGAAGAAGACAAACAACGATCAGAGTGACCAAAAATGAAGAAGTTGCATTTAAATATGGCACACAAACCTTTGGGGTCCGGCCACGTGGTAGCAATCAAATGGCCTGAATTTGAAAAGACCCACATCTTTTCAGTTTCCCTCCCCCACATTAAATGCAAGCATGCCAAAAGTCACATCTGTTTCGAAATTCGAAACGCCGCCACACTTTGATTTAAAGATATAATGATGGTTTTGGTACAGACTGACACGTGGAGACTTTTTGATATCCTCAGCTTTTAATATTTCCTAATTCAACATATATTGAACTAGGGAAATAGGGGGCTCCTGATGAGGGAAGGAAAAGATATCTTACAAAAACCGATGTCTTAATGATCGGATAATGGCCGATGATATGGGATCAGTTACGTTACGAAGATTACGCTTGTCAAAAAGTCAAGGATACAACTGGAAGTAATGGCCATGCAAAGAATCCGCAGTATCAGCTATATATATGGAAAGTCAGCCACAATTCAGGAGTAACCTACGACTTACCAAAAACACATATTCTCTATATAAAGAGAAGACGAACAATGGAAGAGGTACGCAAAAACCAACGACTTAGATTCTTCGATTATTTGGTTCAGTATACATATTAACTTGATCGTCGGAGGGTTTTCGTCGGATACAATCCGACCGATCTAACATTGTTTTGCAGGCTTGAACTCGGCGGTTGGGCATTAGCTGAAATTTGTGTCATCAGACCCAAAGCAAAGTAGCCTAAGCCTGGTCGGGCAGCAGTCCACTGGTTTGCCCATTCCAAGTTGTGGCTTGGACCATTTGATAAGGGCTTGCACCTCACGGCTCTTGGATTGAGGGCATATTTGGGAGCCGCAACGCCCTCGAACTGTACAGAAACTTGTTTTTGGTTGAACGATGAAGCCTAACCCTGGCTAATTGCTATTATGAATGATTAAGGCAAGAATTATATCCATTTTTAGCATAGAATAAATATATTGGTGTTATATAATAAAGTAATAAATCCAAAACTTTTGAGACAATTTCTTGTATCTAATTATTTATCTGGTTAATGGGGGAAGATGCTGGAATTGGGCGTATGAGGTCATGAATATGATCTTCCCTTCCACATATTTTGGTCGTGGTTGACAATCTAGCCAGAACAGCCATTTTATTTATTGGGTGTCCAAACCAAATTTCCTCTCAAGTATGTAGATGTAGTAATATAAGAAATCTATCATAAAATTTCTGAGTTTTGCCCACAAATATTCCCCCCAAATGCAGAGTGGTCTGTTGGAACATGACTTTTGCTTAAGACACCCAGAATAATTGAAACTAGGCTGGTTTGGGTTATGTTTATTTTATCGGTTATGTTTATTTTGATAAAAAAAACATAACCCTCTCACTACCGAGGTTCCTCCTCGTTATCAGAGCTTAGTAGAGAGTCAATCATGTTCAAGAAAAAAAAAGAAAATTATATAAAAAAAATTATTAAAAAAAAAAAAAAAGGGAAG
>JAESVK010000907.1:1290868-1303160 GCA_017140935.1 Hamamelis virginiana | reverse complement strand
AAAATTATATAAAAAAAATTATTAAAAAAAAAAAAAAAGGGAAGAGAAAGATGGTTAGGGGACCTATCTTAAGTAGGGTGCATGTTTGTTTGGTACCCTTAGAAAAAAGGATCCTCTTCAATAGAAGCCATAACAATGATCTTCAGTTCTTCACTAACATTTTATGTTTTCATCATTGGGTAGGTGAGAGTAAACTCTTTCTTTGGACATCACACAAAAATGAAGCAATTGTTTTTACAGCTGGGTTCACTTTGTCTTTCACAGAATTAGGAGTTTTTTACTTCATTTCATGCTAGTAATGAAAACCAAGGAAATTGGTCAAAAGAAACCAGAAAATAATCTTAATTCATTTGTAATCCACGCATTCCCACACTCAATCATTGTCCCGTTTCTCATAATCATAATCAGTGCTTACCCGAAATAACCTGAGCAGTTTCTCCTAATCATAATCAGTGCTTACCCGAAATAACCTGAGCAAAAGCCAAGCATTATGTGTCAAAATTTGAAGATGAAGATAAAGATGATGCATCCCTCACCATCCAACAAGTAGAAGCTTCAAAAGAGCCATCCTGATATAGAGACCATTCTTTGCTTGTCGGAAATAGGCAGCCCTCAGATCAGCATCAACGTACATCCACAGTTATCTGCATTACATAATTTAAAACCAATGATTACATCAGGAAAAAAAGTGTGCAGAATGCACTCAAGTTTAATATCACGTGCTTTACCTCATCAAGCCTTGGGAGTGGGTGCATGACCACAGCATGTTTCTGCATTACACCCAGCACATCCTGATCCACAATGTACTTGCCTCGGGCTTCTTCGTAAAGATCAACCCTCTCTCCAAACCGTTCCCGTTGAATGCGAGTTTGATACACCACATCACACTCTTACTTCTCTTTTTACCTTATTATGAAAAATCAACAAAAAGAAATAAGAAAATTTACAAAAGTGTCTTCATTGATTAATGGTTGTTTAAGTTCAGGGTGCAAAAAACAGAAGGCTCATTGGTTATTTATGTGCCTTTTCTTTCTTACCTTCATCTTCACCACATCAGGAGAGACAAAGTATATTTTCACATCTTGGTACTTGGCAAGCAAATAGGCAAGTGAGCGGACCATCCTCCCATTCGCAAGATCTCCAACAAGACCAACTTTAATGCCATCCAGATTTCCAATCTCTCTCTCAATGGTGTATACATCTAAAAGAGCCTGTTTAGTGTACAAAAAGGAGTAGCTTTGAAGTTATGGGTGAAATTAGTAATCACCTAATAAAAAAAAAAAAAAATTTAAAAAAAAAAAAAAAAAAATACAATTTTAACAAATCATCACAATTTACTGGACACAAAACTCCATAAAATAAAAAAGATTAATCAATAAATAAATAAATAACTCAGAGATATACTAGAGAGATGTGAGAATGGCCTTAAAAGCCCAAAGAATATGTATTCTGCACACACGGAACAAGCTTAATGCGATCAAAACAATGCATACGGAGAGCGTTACATGATTTTATCTCACATCTATGGTTGGTGACGTGGTAGACCTCGGATGAGATGCAATCAACATGCTGCTAGCCTGCAACCTATCCGTTGCTAAGCAATTAACATATTCAATGAACTTTTGAACTGAAATAACTTTCTCCTGTTCATGTTTCTAGCCATTGGATCAAATCCCAAATCTTTTAATGGTTACTTCATGTAAGTACATTGTACTACAAAGATGTTGTACTAGCATAAATTTCCACACCAGGACCTACGAGCTAACCATAATGATAATTTTACCAACCAGAATTCTTTGAACCCACTTCCAAGACGAATACAAACCATATTAAATTTACTACTCCTTGTATGAGGGGTTGCATCAAAGTGCAATGTCCAGAAAAACATCAAGTAACAGTAGGTGTCCAATCACTGGTTATACCTCCTCATATCTATGTACTAAACATCTGTTCACATTCAACACAGTTTGGTTGTAGTTTGAAGCATGCAATCTATTATTAATATTTTATTTTCAATGATTCAACAATGGTGAAACTTACAATAACCAAGTTTGAACCAAAACCTTGAATTCAACAAGAGGCAGTTGGATGCCAATACTCGATCCTAGGACTCAAACCCTATATCTTAGAATCTCAACCAGCTAGGCTGAGGCGGGAGTAGCATTTTCTCATAAAATTACCATTGTTTGAGAATTTTGTCAGGTCAAAAGGAAATATGATTAAAACATAAACGAATACTAAAAGTAAAAGGGCCACTAGTAAACCTTAAATTCCTTCCATCCTCTGCCCATTACAGTATCGATCATGATAGAGTGCGAGAATTTGAGTTAGGCAGTTAAGCCAAAAAGAACTGCAGTACTTATATCCTCTGCCCACAGCAGTATCATGATAGGGTGTGAGAGAATTTGAGTTATGCACTTGAGTCAAAAAGAAATGCAGTATAAATGTGATATGGATATACACAGTTTTTCCCTGTGTACAAATTGGGTTAATTTACTAGCTATTAAGCCACATCTTGTTAATGATTGACACAGGCAACAAGTTATAAGCACACAAGCAAGAATCTTACACCTCAAAACAAGTTTTAAGGAGCTTTACAAATCACATGATCCCCATTTCCACATACATTGTTGATTAATTCTTCTGTTAACTAAAATACTCACAGATTCAAGGCTCTGCCACTAAACCTGTAGCCCTAAAGCTTGCCTTGTTACTTAAACTAATACACCTTGGGTCTCATCAACATGGCCATCTATCTATTGTCTCATTCTTTCCGAAGCGTACGTGATCGAAAAAAAATCCTAGCTCAACAAGTTATTATAGAAAATAAAAGAATAAGCAGTTTTTGTTTCAGAGCAAGTGCAAAAACCATCATGTGAATGGTCCTCCACAAATATAAACATTGAAAACTTTACAAACTGTGTCAAGCAAACAATTTTGATAATTCCCCAAATAATTGAAATGAAGAAATTTTGTGCACACCTGTGTTGGATGCTGGCCTGGACCATCTCCTGCATTAATAATAAGAATGCCTGCTGTGGCTGCTGCTCTTCTGGCAGCACCACTTCCAAAGTGCCTCATCACAATTATATCTGAGTACCCTTCAACCGTTCTTATAGTATCTGCAAATCAAGATCCTAAATTATAACCAAAATACCGTAGAATCACCTCAAAAACCCAATAAAGTAAATGAAAATAAGCACCTTCAAGCGTCTCTCCTCTTGCTGCCGATGAAAACTCCCGCGCATTCTCTGTTGTCAAAACTTCCCCACCCAACCGTTTCATGGCAGATTCAAATGAAAGCCTAGTCCTAGTGGAGGGCTCGTAAAAGAGGGTAGCCATTAGGTAACCCTTAAGAATTTGACTTCCGGGTGACTTCTTTTCAACCTTCTCCATCTCACGTGCCACTTCAAATATAGCATTAAGAAAATCTCTATCGAATTGTTGAGCTTCAATAACATCATCAAGTTGGAACTTATTTCCTACTGCAAACAAAGGTGAATTTCGAATGTCCATAGCACGGGATTGAATTCTATTCCTCTTCAAGAGTCTTTCACTTCGTTCCCATATTAATAATTTTTCATTGGGTAACAGCCTTGATTTTGTTAGGTTAGTGAATATAGAAATTGATTTAGATTGAACTGCTTGTGTATAAATGAGATTTGAATAATTGCACATGAACTCTTTATTGCATCTCATCACTTTGGGAGCAGATGTGCCCCCGTGCAATGTACATGATGAAAATGAAGTCGAAGAAACCATCGCAACTGATACAACCAAATGATCGGGACAGAGTTATGCTCGTCAGAGTGCTTCGAAGTCCTAATTACATAGAAATTATATTAATCTATAAACTAAGCAATGATCGATCAGCTAAAGCTTCAATTCAATACTAAAGAACCACAACTACAAGACATTGAATTATTTAAATAAACTAAGCTCAAAATCCAAATCATATCTAAAAGAAAACAGAACGCCTGTTTGGTTGCCGAGAAAATGCAAAATAAGCTTCAATTCATGAATTATTCAAAAGAAAACAAAAACTAAAATCATAACAAGTAAAACAGAAAAGGTTTGATCGTCGAGAAAATGAAAAATAAGCTTCAATTCATGAATGATTCAAAAGAAAACAAAAACTAAAATCATAGCAAACAAAAATGAAAAAGAGTTTATCAATGGAAGGTAAGAGCAGAGAATAAGTGAACGGTACCTGAGAATCCTTTTCTCCGGGAAGAGAAACCTTCGACGCTGGTGTTTGTTTGCCGTGAAAATATAATGAGAAGAGAGAGAGAGATAGGATATTAGACGCTGGCGTTTGTTTGCTGCGAAAATATAGTGAGAAGAGAGAGATAGGGTTCTGGAAATAGAGACACAGCGCAGAAAGTGAACAAAAGCGGGATCTTGTTTTTACGTTGAAGAAGAAATAAATGCAGGAGAGAAATTCTTCCTCACGCCATCCTCACACCAAACTTTAATAATCAAACCCAACTTTAATGAAGAATTTTTTAAAGCCAAAAAGGCCCTCTATCCCTTCCCATTCTCCCAAGCACAAAGCAATGGAATTGAATTAAAAACTCTCTTTAATATCACGTAAACACACCAAGCCCACCACCCCACAACACGTGACTCCTCCGTGACAAAAACATGAACCACCAAAACCTTCTCCTTCTCCCCCTATATATACTACTCTCACCCCTCCTCTTCCTTTGACTGCATCAACAAATTAAACGATGCGTTTCGCCCACACAGCTTCCATCCCCATGTCAATGCTACTCATCTCACTGCTACTTTTTATAGTAGTAGTAGTAGAAGGTAAGCTGATAATGAAACAAAATGCAACGACGCCATTTTCTTCTTCTTCTTCATCGCCGTGGCTGAAAAGGGTGGCGGAGTTTCGACCGACGGGGTGCTGGAAGAGGCCATGGATATGCAACCAAGGAGTGTTTCCTCCGAGAATCAAGAGGTTGTGTTGCAGAAACCGCTGTGTGGATGTTACTTCGGATGTTAATAATTGTGGGCAGTGTGGGATTCGATGCCCATTTACTTGGCAATGCTGTCGAGGATTCTGTATTAACACTAATATTAGCCCTTTTCATTGTGGTAAATGTAACCATAGATGCCCTTTTAGGAGCTTTTGTGTGTATGGGATGTGTGGATACGCTCAGCCAATACCCTTCCCTTTTCCTTTTCCTCCTAAGCCATTCCCGCCTGAGCCACACCCGCCGCACCGCCCTGACCACCCTACTAAGGGTGGTGCTCCGCCGCAGCTGCCACATGCAATGGGTTGATCGAATTAAGTTGTTTTCGTTATTGAAACATGTTCATGCATGTATGCACGTAATTCATGCTCTCATTCTGCATGCATGCACCTCTTTCTTGTGGGTGTGTTTATGTTGTTGTGTTTGTATATATATATATATATATATATATATATATATATATATATAAATGATCTAGTGAGCATTTGTTGACTTTAATTAAATTAAGCAAATAATACAAATCCTTGGATTGAAATCTTGAGATGAATCTTCCATTAAGTGAATGGGAATTCAAGGACTTGTGTTATTTGCTGACTTTAGTTAAAGTGAACAAATGCTGATTAGATCACTTATATATATATATATATATTAAGAGAGATGGTATTAAGAATCTAGATCTCTTTAAAAGTATTGCTTGTTCTTGTTTCTGCAATCCATTTTGTTATGCAACATTTAACAATGTATTGAAATTGAACTTAGTTCTTCCCTAGCTTTTACAAGATGATTTCTATTTTCCTCCATTTTATTTATTTATTTGTTTTGCCAACATTTAACAACATCCTTTCACATTGATTAACATTCAGAAAAATTGGACTGGTGATTAGCCTTAATGGGAGAATTGCATGATCGAATTTAGATCTTTTGCTTCTTCGAGAGTAGATACCAAGACTACTTTTGTTTTATCTCATGAGATTTAAATGGGGTTAAGTATGGTGATGTATTTCTATGCCATTTGCCCATTCGAGACTGCAATGCATCATTAATGTAGACAATCTCATGATATTAGAGGGTTGTAATTGTTATATATATTGCAATATTTCAATTGATTTGAATTTTTTTTTTCTTTTTTTTTTATATAACTTCCCAACTATCAAAATCAGGGACGAAGCCAGGATTTTGGTTGGGGAGGCGAACTTTAATTGATTTTAATTCTTTATCTCAATTTAAAAATTGAAAATGATTTTATTCATTTATTTTTTAATCGTGTTAGTCTCAGATAGAAAAAAATTGCAAAAAATTATAATTTACTGATATTTTGATAATCTATATTTCAATTCAATACATTTACAATTGTCATCGACGGGAACCCATTTTTTCAAAGCATTGTATGATAACTTTATTATCAATGCCATCAAATACATCTCTCTCAATATGCACAACCAAGCTATCATACATGAATTCAATACTAATTCAATAACATCAAATATTAAATTGGACTAAATTACAATGAATTGCCAAACTCGTTCAACAACCAAGCTATCATTCTAGATTTTGGAAATTTATTTTGCTTTTCTTTCGTTCCTTTTTTGAAAAAAAAAAAAAAAAAAAAGGAATTGGTTTTGTCAGAAAATTAATTTAAAGACTTTTGGTTTAATAAATCTAACATTTTTTATTTTTCTCATTCCCAAAAGAATGGTTTTCTAGCTACTTTAATTTTTCATGGTATAGGTCGTGGGTGGAGGGACATAGCCAAATATGAAATGGTTTGAGTACGTGTCAGAATACAGAATAAGGCGTAGGGAATGAAATAGGGACATGTAAGCAAACTAATGGGATAAAAAAATAAAAATTGAGGGGGACATAAATCAAATTTTTGAAAATTTTCAAGGTAAAGAAAGTGACTCAAAATATTTTAGGGGCATAAATGAAGCTCCAAAAATTTCAGGGGGCAGAAATTGAATTTCATAAAATTTGTAAGGTAAAAAAAATAAAAATGAAAATCTGAGTAGGGAGCAATGACCACCCCTCCATATCTTAGATCAAGTTGAATTTTGAGCTACAAAAGTGATTTTAGAAAAAGCTAATGCAAACTGGCCTTGTATATATATGTCTTTCTTTTTTAATACAAAAACTAAACAGATTTATAGGGGATAAAACTTGCCAAATAGCAATGCATTACAAAATAAGTTAAATTCGTTTCAACTAGCCAAATTTTCATATTTTCCAAATAGTTTCTTGAGCTCATTAATTTATCAACTCAAATTCAAATAGAATACTACGGCCACTCGATCAGCTCAATGAAAGTATCTTTTGAACTTGCTTGAAAAATAAATGATCAAGCTCAAATATTATTTTTGAACTATGTTAATTTATCAAACTAAATCCCCCTATCCGATTATACTCTCATTTACTACTTTATATGGTGGGCATGACTCATGCCGCATGAGGCCGATCATGTTTGGTGTGATTGCCGATCAACCAGGTTAGTGGCCGGCTCATAATCTCTAGTCGGGTTTGGTCTGGAATTAAAAATTAGGGAGAGGATATTGCAAACCCCTTCAAATGCTAATTATACCTCATAATTTATTATTTCAAGTATGCCCATTAACAAATTCTAATCCAAAATGATTTCCATACCCTACATACTAAATCTTTTGTTATTATTATTATTATTGACAATCAATACAACAAGATCTGTAAAGTCAAAAGTTTTTTTTTTTCTTCTACTTTCTCGGCAATCAAACAGCATTTTATGAGAACATGTAGCACATTTCTAGATTTAAATTATAGAAAAAAAATGGAGTCAAGCACATTATCACCAGCCATGGCAACTCTTAACGGGACCAAAATCAAGATCCAAACTATTATATTTCTCTTTGGCATTTTATCAAACCACTTCCAAGCATCACCCAAAGTCATGAAAATGCCCAAACCTCCGCACAACCTAGCCAAAACTCCACACTGTATGTAAAAGAGAAGATTGAAAATGTAAAATCTTGAAAGTTATATGAAAACGATGACTAAAACAAAATGCCAAAGCTTCCCAAAACAACTCATCATTTATCGGAACCATTGTGTTGGGACAAGGCATTTGCCAATGGGGAATCCCATGGCAACGCAGAGGCAAAGACAAGAAGTGATGAAATGGAAAATGACGCCATTTTTGCCCCACATCCCAGAAGCTAGTTGCTTAATCTCCCTACCGTTTGGACTAAATCCTTTTTCCTCTGTAAATGGACATTTGGTTCTTTCACCAAATTGGAAAAACCATTTTGCCAAGGCAATCTTTGAGAAACAAGAGCCTCGAACGAGCGGAGTAGAGAGACTGTAGGAGAAAAGAGGGAGAGAGGTACAGCTCGCTGGAGAAGAGAGGGACTGCGTTTGGGTATGTGGGTGAAGTGATCAATATCAATAGGGTTGACTCGTTAGAGGTATTTTCGTTAAGTTTACTAGGTTTAGTGATTAATTTGTGGGGTTTAAAAACAAATAGGGTGTCGAAATCATTTAAAAGGTTGCAAAAACCCCACTCTTAAAATTAGGGAGCGGATGTTGACACACCCTCTTATTATTAGCCCACCCCCTGTTATAAGTTAGCCCCCTTATTTTATTTGTAGACCCCATGAAATTCCTAAAATAGCCCTCCCCCTAAATTTATTCTCAAAAGTTTATTTTCTCACCTAACATCCTAGAATGTTCGGTTGGTCGAAACGTAACAAACCGGCTTTGTTAAGTTATGTTCAACCTAACATTATAGGAATGTTAAGTTTCAAGTAACGCAACACTAAATGAAAATTTTTTTTAAGTTTTGTTGCGTCGGTTGAAACTTAACTTTCTAAGAATGTTAGGTTGATCATATCTTAACAGATTCGGGTTGTTGCGATTTGTTCCACCTAACATTCCTATAATGTTAGGTTAGTCAAAACGCAACAAACCGGCTCTGTTAAGTTATGATCAACCTAACATTCCAGGAATGTTAGGAGTTTACCAACCTAACATTCCAGGAATGTTAAGTTTCAACCAACCTAACATAGCGAAATTGAAAAATTGACATACTTATAATGTTCGGTTAGGAAAAACGCAACATTCTTATAATGTTCGGTTAGAAAAAACGCTACATTCCTAGAATGTTAGGTCGTCTTCTACGCAACGTTCCTAGAATGTTAATTTCTGTGTAACCCAACACGACGAGATTTTGCAAAAAAATTAAATACAACATTAAAGCTTATAAATCATTCCCTCATCACTGTTGGTTGCTTCATTAAGCTCCATCATTAAGCTTACTCACTTTTTGAAGTGAGTAAATCAGATTTGAAGTGGGTTTAATCTCTTTTTTTCATATCAAATGGAACTCACAATGGTAGCAGCTCCTAAATCAGATGCAACGGTATCCATGCCATTCCAGTTCCTCTATATTTTCTCCGGTCAAGCATCCATGAGCTGCTCCTCTCTCAGAGCTTCCATGAGTTGTTCCATTTCTTGGTCGTATGAGGCGTATGGGAGGAAAATGTTAAGTCTGAAGGGTTGGGGGGTGGGCTTAACAATTGGAATTAGGATACATTAGGTATTTAATATTTTAACTTATCCTAAATAGTAAATTCATTTAAGGGCATTTTTGGAAACTAAAAAAGGGGGGTGGGCTAATAATAAGAGGGTGTGTCAACATCCACTCCCTTAAAATTAACATCACGAGTTCCATATATAATAAGCCCGGCAGAGTGAGAGAGAGAGAGAGAGTGAGTTTTGAGGGCCATTCAAGCAACAAATCATGCAAAATGCTAATTGTATTGGCTGGAAAAACTGAGCTTGTAAATCAGTTGGTGCTAACATTCTGCACGCACGCCATCACTCTT
The DNA here is from genome assembly GCA_017140935.1 of Hamamelis virginiana. Taxonomy (NCBI): domain Eukaryota; kingdom Viridiplantae; phylum Streptophyta; class Magnoliopsida; order Saxifragales; family Hamamelidaceae; genus Hamamelis; species Hamamelis virginiana. The sequence goes on along the minus strand of JAESVK010000907.1, from coordinate 1,293,331 downwards.
GCAACAAAAATAAACGCGGTTACAAGGTTTTGACAAGGAACCACAGTTGTATGCCAGAGTGGTTGATATACAGTGACCATGACAGATAGAAATGATCTGGTTCAATTCTGCCTCGTGACCAAAAAAGATAAAAGGCGGTTCACAAGGAACCACTTGAAAGGTAGAATTGTAGATCAATTAACAAAGGCTTATTTAACAATGAAAGCATCTAATAATTTAATTAAGCAAAAATGAATGTGCTTCTAAAACTTCAACCATCCAAAGAAGAAGAACAGAGCAAATGTGCTTTTTAATAGACTCAACGGGTTCTAGTTCCAAACATAAAAGCATCTCCCTACAATACCCACCCTTCTCTTTGCATCTTAAGAGAGAGAGATTAAGAGAAAGAGAAGAGGGGTTGGGGGAGGCAGGGCTCATTTTTCTTCGTTCTCCTCTGTTTTCAGTTGGTAACGACGATTAAACTTGGCAATCTGCCCGAGACTTTGAGCCATCTGGCGTCTTGCTCTTAAGTGGTAAACTTTACCAACACGGTGTAATTTGGTCATCATAACATGCATCAATCTGCCACTCTGGGTTACATAGGAGATCCATTGCATCTGAGGGTGCAATCCTTTCCTCATTTCTCACTAATCTGCGAATCAAAAAGAAGCTTATAAAATAGAGTTATATGCTACATGAGTAAGTCTTTAATTTTACATATAAACCAGATATTACCCAGGAAATGTGTAGAATTAATTTACATTGCATGCTAGTTTCTTCTTCTTCTTCTTAACAACAACAACAACGACGACAATAATAATGATGATAACAACAACAACCACAATAATAACGATAATAACAACAAGAACAACTATAATAGCAAGATACATATTAGAAGGGTTCATGGAATGGTCACCAATTATTTTATGAAATTAAACGCATTATGATTATATTAAATATGATACCTCTCGTGTAGCTCTGACTGACTCAATTCAGCTTTTACGCATTTTAATGTGGATACGCGATGGATCTTCTTATGTGTAACATGTGTAGCAATTGCTTAGAATGAAGAGGAAGGTGAGGGAAGAAAGTCTTCTGGTGGTAGGCCGCAGTGCAGGCATTCTTATTGAATACTTTGGATCACAATTTTCTTGAGGGATGAACAATAAGGATCCATGTGTATCTCAAATTTTAGAGGCTCTTTTGGCTTGTGTTAAATGAGTTATGGACTCTCAAAGTGGAATTAAAAAAAATTTAGTTAACCACATTTAAGTTCACACTCAATAGGCACCTCCAATATGACACTTGAGTTGAAAAGTTCAGATTTTTTTTTTTTTTTTGGCACCAAATTGAATATTTTATAAGCCTCCAGCTGTAGCCATAGAGTCTGATTCAGATGATAGTAATGAATACCAAGAGACAACAGTCATCAATTTAATATTCATCTAGATATTGATGTGGCTAAACAATGCCTGCTTATTTTCATATATTGACTGCCCCTAAAATGTGGGTAGTATCTTTACATAGAAATCAATGATTTGGATAATTACAACTTATAAGATTAAGATTTATGATGGACACTAGTCATGAATTACACAGTAAACACCATCCAAAACATGGCAACATACACAGCTGGTGGAATTGGATTGATGATAAATGAGTTCATATATAAAGTAAACACATCACTTAGTCTCCTGCGTGAAGATAAAATAAATAGGACATTAAGACAATCTGAAACTAAATTCATTCATTGGAAACCCAATAACCCTCCCTGGTTAAAATTAAACTTGAATGGTCTTATTATGCAATAGAAGTTGAATGATACAGAACCGTTTTAAAAGACTGATAAGAATCTTCATTAGCTCAAACTAATTGGCTTGGGTCAAGTGGCAGTGTCATCATGACTAAGGCGATTGTTCTCTTAGAAAATCCTAAATCAAGCTTCTTGTATTAGTATTTGAAGTAACAAGAAGTTGAAGTTAAGCTAAAATTCCTTATCGAAACTACAAGAGACAAAAATCTTATTCGTTTATGCATATAATTTGTGATTCTGGACTTAAAAATCATCATTCATATTTCAAACATGAGAACACAACATGGTGGCTAATTTCTTAGCAAAATTAGGTCAGATTATTTGGCAGCATGATATAATTAAAAAAACATTTACAACGACAGAGTTAGATCTAACTACACATAAAATCATTGTTTGTGCCAATTGAATTTCCTAATTTTAATCAGTCAACGAGAAGCAACACAATAACTGATAGAACCGTAGTTCCTTGGTGAAAAATGAACTAAATAACATAATTGATTTTATACTCTTCTTCAAGTTTCTAACAACAAAACAGAGTCTAAAACTTCATTTGGATCTCGGAAAGTTTGAGGGAAAAGAAAGGAAAATACTTGTAAATAGTTTCATTTCTTAAGCAATTTTGATCATTTTCATTTCCTTTCCTTTCCCTTATTCTTTCCAAGATCCAAACA
>JAESVK010000907.1:1177870-1200868 GCA_017140935.1 Hamamelis virginiana | reverse complement strand
ATTGGAATCGTTCCAATTGAACCTTAAAATAGAAAGTTTCTATTTTTAGGAGACATAGAGATGTCCCTGTCCACTGCTAGGTTAGGGTGAACCCAAAGGGTCACACACAATAAAGTGTAAGTGAGTTTCTTGAACTTGTGGGAGGGGAATCCTATCTTTGAGTTATGTTTGATTTTAATTATTAAAGGTTAATTAATTAAAAGTCAATCTTAACCAAGAATAGGACTACTCTATTCAAGGATGTTTGGTCATGCTAGCACTAGTAACCAAACACTCCTAAAAGAGGAGAAAGTCTATAAATAAGAAGAGAGGGAACACTGAATAAGCAAACATCACATTCTAGGGTTCCCACTCCTCCCTAGCCATTTTCTCTCTCCTCTCTCCCTCTCCAAGCTAGCTCCTCACAAGGTGTTGTGGAGGACTAGAAGGTTTAAGGAGTCTTGCACTTGTGTGGATACACTTTGGAGGTTTCATCGTTTTGAAACTCAAAGGAAAGCTACTTCGCAAGGATTCACAAGTAAGTATATTTATTGTTTTTAAATATATGTTCTTGCTTGTTTTATAATACATAACCCTATGCTTGAATCGGTTCTTGAAGGTTTTGTATATGGATTGTTTTCTTAAAAGAAAAAAAAAAATTTTTTCACTTCCGCTGCGAATCCATGTTTTGAAACAAAACCTTTCAAGCAGACCATGATCTGTGAAAACCGGATCTTGCTTTCTTTTTTTCTCTTCACAATTGATGCTTGAGAGAGTTTTATAAAGAGAAGAATTGGTAGGAAGACTAGAGTAGATCCAGCCACCAGCAAAATTTCCCGTCAGTTTCCTTGATTTTCTTGAGCAAAAGCTCAATGAAAATCTGCTCTACAACCAAATCACTCTAAGAGCTCTCTAGCATCCATGGAGAACTCCTCTCTATCGACTCTATCTGCAACTTGTTCTTCATCGGCAACTATAGATCACTGCTAATCATATTTATGGTAGGTTTCAGTTGTCGCCATTGTCTGTTTCGGATTCAAGAACGTATTCTTTTGAGGTTGATTCCGCCAGCAATTCGTGAAAGAGTATAAAAGGTATATGAGAATCTCTCAACTTGATCTCTCATCGGTAACTATAAATTTCTATTAATCTCAGGAGCATGGGTCACTGTTTAGATCCCGTAAATATAATTTTTGTGGAGATAACTATAGATCTCTACTAATTATATTTTGGGAAGCTATTATAGTTGAATGTGCGCGTCTATCCTCAACGTGCATTTCTAAGCAATCGGTTTCATATTCTAGCATATAGACTTCAGAGATACTTTGCTGGCATGTGATAGCCAGTCAAGATGCATCCCCAGCCCAAGTCTCCAAGCGATCCATATTCCAGTGAATACTCTTTGGTATGAAGAGATTTAGCCAACTTGTTAATCAAAAGACTGAGAAAGTGTGCAAATTCTTTGAAGTCTCAAAGGTTCGAGAAGATTTGGAGTTTCTAAGCTTCAACTACTAGTTTCAAAGTCCAAGATTTAAGCTGTAGAAATTTTTGTAATATTTGTATATATACCATATATGAATTCAGTTGTTTAAAAAAAAAATAAAATAAATAAAATAAAATAATAAAATAATAATAATATAGTAATAAGAATAATATATATATATATATATATATATATATATATATATATATATAAGGGACATGTGAGAGAGTCTGAGAGAGGAGAGAGTGAAAATCAAGGAAAAACAAGAAAGTCAAAGAGAGAAGAAGATCAGGGAGAAAGAAGAAAATCAGGGAGAAGAATCAGCTCGAGGTGTCAGCTAAACGAAGAAAAATAAGACGCAAGGCTTCGATAAAAGGAAGCTCGCCAAATCAAACAAGGGGGGCGCGCAGTTTAGTTTTAGTTTTTCTCTGTTGTTGAATTTCATCAGGCACACGAATAGTTAAGCAGTTTATTTTCCTTTGTTAGTTGAGTGTTTGGTTTTATCAGAAATAGTCGTAGATTATTTTATGCCACGTGCATCTAAGTTTTGCCTATTTTCCGCTTCGACATACTGTACTACTGTTCAGTTCAGTCAGTTTTAATTTATGAGAGTGAATTTATTTTTCAGTTGTTATTCTCATTTTTATTTTTTATTTAAGTATTTTCCAAATTACGCAATTTCACACACGATGCAATCGTCCCTCTTTCCACTTGGAGAGAAGAGGTTTTTAATTTTTAATTTTTAGTTTTTAATTGTTGCTTTTAATTACGCAATTTCCATTTCAGTAGAATATCCCCTCTTTCCATTTGGAATTACGAGGAGGATTTTTATTAATTTATGTTTTCAATTCTGTACTTTAAATTTCAGTAGAGTATGTTCCCTCTCTCCACTTGGAGAGACGTGGTTTTTCTTTATTTAAAATTATATAATTTTAATTCTTGCCCGTTTAATTTCAGGAGAATATCCCCTCTTTCCACTTGGAATTACGATGATGATTTTTATTAATTTATGCTTTCAATTCTGTACTTTAAATTTCAGTAGAGTATATTCCCTCTCTCCACTTGGAGAGACGTGGTTTTTCTTTATTTAAAATTATGCAATTTCAATTCCTGCCCGTTTAATTTCTGCAATTTAATTTAAGTTAAATCTCTGTTATTTATGTTGCAATTATGTCCTTATATGTTTGACTTATTTTCTGTCAGTGATTCTTAATCTATTATGCTGTACTTGGCAGTTTGACTTGCAATTACCGTTAAAAAAATCAGTTAATCAACCAAATTTACCCAATGGGAAATGCCTCTTTCACCAAAAGTGAATTGATTTAGCTGATTTTCATTACTAGTCTCTGTGGATTGACACCCGTGCTTACCACTCTTTTCGGATTGAGGTTAAACATAGGGTAGATTATAAATGATTTAATATTGACCATAAATAAAGAATTTAACCTCTCGTATTTCAGCGATGATATCCAGTGGTGAGGACCACAAGGTATGCAAACTACAGCGGTCCATTTATGGACTAAAGCAAGCTACTCGAAGCTGGAACATCTAATTCAACGAAATGGTCAAATCGTTTGGCTTTATTCAGAATATGGATGAACCATGGGTGTATAAGAAGGTTAGTGGGAGTGCAGTCACTTTCCTTGTCCTATATGTGGACGATATCCTTATCATTGGGAATGATATAGGAATGATACAGGAATGATCTCATCTGTAAAGCTTTGGCTTTCTAGTATCTTCTCCAAGAAGGATTTAGGAGAAACAACTTATATACTGGGTATAAAGATCTATAGAGATAGATCTAAGAGGTTGCTTGGTCTCTCACAATCCATGTACATAGATAAAGTACTGAAGAGGTTCAGTATGGAGAATTCCAAAAGGGGTTTACTGCCCTTTAGATATGGAATTCATCTCTCTAAGGACATGTCTCCTAAGATAGAATAGGAGAGAGAGCATATGAGTAAGGTCCCTTATGCATCTGCTGTGGGGAGCCTTATGTATGTTATGATATGTACTAGACCTGATATTAGTCATGCCATAAGCGTTGTTAGTAGATATCAGTCTAATCCCGGTGATCTGCACTGGCAGGTAGTCAAGAGTATCCTTAAGTACTTGAGAAGGACTAAGGATTAAATTCTTGTCTATGTAGAAAGTTGATGGTTTCACTGACTCAGACTTTCAATCAGACATTGATGATAGAAAGTCAACCTCAGGATATTTGTTCACCTTAAATGGTGGGGTGTTTAGTTAGAAGAGCTGTAAGCAGCTTATTACAGCGAATTCCACTACAAAAGCTGAGTATGTAGCCGCCTCTAAAGCTGCGAAGGAAGCTGTTTGGATCAAGAAGTTCATCTCAGAACTTGGAGTGGTTCCATCCATTGAGTCACCTATACCTTTGTATTGTGATAACAATGGGACCATTGCTCAAGCTAAGGAACCAAGGTCTCATCAGAAATCTAAGCACATAGAACGGCGCTTCCACATGATTAGAGAAATCATTGAAAGAGGAGATATCATAATGCAGAGAGTAGCATCTGAGGATAACACCGCAGACCCACTTACCAAGGCTCTTACACTGAAGACCTTGGAGCAGCATCTTGAGAAGATGGGTGTGAGATACGTCACTAATTGGGTTTAGTGCAAGTGGGATATTGTTTGAAGTGTGCCCTAAAACCAATTAGTAGGTTGTACTTAGGGAACTTTATTTCATTTATATTCTTGTATGAAACTTATTCATCTATAAAATGGCTTTTATATTATCATGTAAACTAGTGTTTTTTATAACTGTTCATGATAATGTCCTTGAATAGCATGATAGAGAATTGTATCTCAAGTGTTGAGATAGAGAGACATACAATTCTCAAGAATATCTATTCTAGATATGTTCCTGATCATAGGTTTATTTATTTGGGCGTTAATAAACTGTTAAGATTAGCACAGGTTATACTAGCACCAGTAGGAGGATGGTGAGTCTCAAGCCATCTGTGTAGAGACACTATAGTAAACCTGTGGGTGCTTGTTAGAAAACAAATGCACTGGACATGACCAATATGAGTACAGCTTATGGAAATGTATTTATATGTCAAAAGCTGCTCATGTGTATAGTCACATTTGTAATCCTCATACCTGAGACACCACTGGTTATTTTATGTATGAATTACTAGAGTTTGATAGTATCTTGCACACCCTTAATCAAGATAATGTAATCGATACTTATTGGCTTTAATAAGTTGTACATGAAGATAGGTGAGTGTGCAATAGGGGATCACCACCCTTAATATCAAAGGGAGAATGTCACAGTTCATTCACAAATAATAACTCAATGAAGTCTTTGGCCAAAGCAGAAGGTAACCAAGGAAATTGTTTTTTCAAGGGTTTACCTAATTGAGTTTATATTTTGGTGAAAAGCTAATACAAGATTAAGTTAGGGCTTGACATGAATCCATACCCAACTAACTTAATCGTGATATTGTTTGGTGAAAGATTATCTATTACATGAAGTGTTCATTTATATAGGTGTATTCACCCACACCTAGGGCAAGTCATGACACATTGCTAGACATCACTCATGACTAGTGAAGGCCTAATGATAAGTGTTATCATTAAGGGCAAAATTGGAATCGTTCCAATCGAACCAAAAATAGAAAGTTTCTATTTTGGGAAACATGCGATGTTCCCGAGCCACTACTAGGTTGGGGTGAACCCAATGGGTCACACACATAAGGGCATAAGTGATCTCCTTGTATTTTTGGGAGGGGAATATCCTAATTTATATAAGCTTAACCCTTGTTATTAAAGGTTAATAATTAAAGGGATTAAGAATATAAATAACTAGGATATTATTATATTATATGAGTTTTGGTTAAGCTAGCACTTGTAACCAAACGTCATTAAAAGAGGAGAGGTTTATAAATAAGAGGGGATTAGCCTAGGGCCGGCAACTCCATGAGTGTGCCTCTCTCTCTCCTAGCTGTACCTCGCTCTCTCCCTCTCTAGCTTGCATTCTTTCATAAGGTGTTGTGAAGATCAAGGGATTCAAGGAGTCTTGTGTTCGTGTGGACTTTCATTGGAGGCATCCATACTTTTGGAGCTCGAGTTTTTGCGAGGACAACCATTAAAAGGAACCAAGTAAGCTTTTATTAATCGTTTATTAATTGTTTGATTCGTTTGCATCGTTTGAGTTCATCTTTGGGATGATTACAATGGAGAAAATTTTGTTTTCTATTTCTGATGCGTTTCTCCCATGTAATCTTTCAGTTTCATCCCGAAACTTCTCAAATTCTAGTTTCGTTAGGAAACTTTCTCAAAGATAGACTCCTAAACAAGCTAAGATTCCTAATTTAGTGTGACTCCAACAACAAAGGAGAATCCTAAGTGGAGTCAAGTGACTCCCCTATCCTAGAGTCCCTAACTACAACCTAAGTTAGTCTAATGACCTAAAATACTAAGACTATGCATGCTGGAAATTATGTAAATACATAGAGAAATAACTAAATTAGACACACAATACATGAAAATGCTCCTAAATACAAACTAATTCAACTATGTGAACCTAGGCATACTTCTAAGTTGAATTTGGTCCTAAAAATGATTTTTAATACACTTTAAAGGCACTTTCAATTTCTGGACAGATTTGAATGCATCTTTGAAAGTGAATTAAAATTCATGAAAATAATAAATAAAAAAGGTGTGAATGACCTATCATGCAACCTAATATGATACCCAAAATTATCACATATGATTTCATGTGAAAGATGGCTTAAAATATGACAATTAAGCCACTTAGAAGTAAATCTGGATAGATTTGAATACTTACTTCAAGTGTCCTAAAAATTATCCTTAATCCATTAAAAACATGAAATAACAAAGCTAAGACGCATATTAACACAGTGAATTAAAGTACTACACAACCAATCATTATAATCAACTAAAATTCACACAAGAGAAGAAACTCACCTTTGCTCGCTCCCTCGAACATGATTTATATCAATCAACCCAAGTAATGATAAAGAAAAGCAAGACAAAGAAACATGACACAACACAAACTAACACAAAACAACTCTAACCAGAAACTTTACCTATGCTAAACATGCTTGAACACAACAAAATAGCTTTCCTTGAACATGGTTCATAATATCGTGGATTCCCATGAAAAGCCATAGACTAAATCATATAGTAACCCATGATTTTATGATCCTTATACAAAAGACTGCAACTTTAACTTATTAACATGTACTCTAAACATTAAATAATTAATGAAAAATAACCATAAGATATATTCTTAATACACATACATAAACTAACAAGACTCTAATATAGAAAAGACCCTACCTTTTACATATGTACGAGATTGACCCAAAACAGAAAACTAATATGCAACCTAACATATTCTTCATGCAATAGACAACTAACCCTTTACTCCTAACCATGAATATTCATCCTAAGCATCCATTCCTAGCTTGGAAGAAGAACAAGAAAGGAGAAAAAGAAGAAGAGGAAGAAATATACAGATTTTAACTATGTTATGCAACTCATCAAAATAAACACAATGGTGGGTTAAGTTTACCTCTGTGCCTTCTTCTTCCTTGCTCCTAGCGCTCTTCTTCAAGCTCCAATGGCTTCCAAATTCGTAGCTAGGGATGGTTGTAGCTCTCAAGTCTCCAAAAGTCCTCCAATACAAAGTTGCACTACTACAAAAACTGTCAAAGGGAACACTTAAAAAGTGTCCCCATAGGTGTTTGGCGACACTTTGGGAAGTGTCACAAACGGCTATGTCACTAAAGGTGACCGCCTCAAAGGGGACACTTTTTAAGTGTCCCTGATATGTCTCCAACGGGGACACTTTTAAAAGTGTCCACTATGAGGCGATGAATTGCAACACTTTAAAAGTGTCCCCTTTGAGGCAGTGAATTGCAATACTTTAAAAGTGTCCCCTTTGAGGCGGTGAATTGCGACACTTTAAAAGTGTCATTGATATGTTCACAATAGGAACACTTCAAAAGTGTCATCATTTACTCCTTTTTTTTTTTTTGTACCAAATGCTTCACAATTTTAATATGCCATTAATATATGCTATTAAATCATATATATTCACCAATAGTTGTTCTAACATGCATTCATTTATGTACACACAATATTAAAATATCCACACTATCACCAAGTCAACAATTTGTTAAGTAATATTGAATCTTCTAATTAAGAATCAAAAGTGTAACAATTTTTGCATAATCTAGTTTTTATAAATCATTGAACTGCGCGCAATCTTCATGTAATCAACAAAATGACCATCCATATATATTGCAATCCTCCAGCCCCTGCATTAAAACATAGAGTTGCACTTATGAGTTCATATTGCAATTGATATACAAAGTTACATTTCATGAAAAATTAATTTACCAAATCATATGTCCATTAAAACTTTAATACATGTTTCCACATGCACTTCCATTAATAATAAAAATTTAATTAAATTAACTGCGCGCAATCTTCGGCAGCATTTTGTTTGTTTTTGGAACATTTCTATATATTCACCTATTAAAAGAACAGTTTATAGCACTTCTATAATCATATTGTCACAACATCACATTTAATGGCGTCTCATGTGCCATGTTATCATCAACAACCAACAATCACAAGCTATCGTAAGTATAAAAGAACCTCTAGCATAAAAAATAAAAGGTTTTTGAAATCAAAGTTCATTGATATATTAACTCTAGCATATAAAATATGATTACTTCCATATCATACACTAATATAAATAATAAACGAAACAAGCAAACCCAAGTGGGTCTCCGTCCAACCTCCTCCCTCGAAACTACAATATTTCAAGCCAGCGATCCCACAACACATATCCAATATGAGTTCACTCCATTACAACTCCTTAATAATTTGGTGTATAGAGATAGATATTATATGCATGGACCATATAATTGCTTCTAAGCCTTCTATGAATAAGTAAAAAAGATTCAAACACAAAATACAATATCCCTAAGCCAAAAATTATGGGCTGAATCAATAAACTTATGGACCTCCTCTAGGCCTGTGATTATAAAACTTTAGGTGTTGCTCAAAGTCCTTGTTAGATTTATTTTATATGCAAATCTATATGTCGACATTTCAAATATGCAATCTAGCTAGGTATATAGTATTTACCCTCGCAGATTTTAAAAAATAAAGCAGAGTTTCGTAATAGGGATACATAACAATAAGAAAGGTTGGAGCATGAAGATATAAACTTAGCAGTCCCCTCACCTCTGAGATAGAAATTTTTAAGCCTCAAGTAATATCATCGAGAGATCTTGAGGTACTGCACTCTAGTGACATAAACTAGTGCTTTCCGATATTTTCCTGCCAAGAGAAAGCAGACAATGTCAGAATACTAAGATATTTTTAGCACACAGTTAGACAAGTGGTTTGACTTTATAAAATTTTGGTACCTAGAAGTTCTATCTTTTTTCTGTTTGAACTTGTCCTTTGGGAAAGTACTTGAATAGGGCAAAGAGAAGAACTGTGGGACAAATTGTGTTGACTTAAAAACTACTAGGAAGAGTTAAATCTCTGCCTTTTCATATTGTTATTCAAAGGCAGTGTGGGAAATGCCAATTATTTTAGTTGATCAATCCTTTTCTTTCAATTAAAAGTCTAGACTAGAGAACAAAAAAGTCTCCAGGATGGTCGAAGTTAACGTAACCTAGTTCAGCTGGGTATTGTTACAAGGACCAAAGCTAAAAAATTCGGATGTTAGGAAATTGTACGGCATACTCAATGGCTATGGTGATTTTGTAAGGAGCCTAACATTTTGAGTTTAATCATTTCAGAAGCAATTTAGTCAGATTTACCGAAACCCAAACACAACAGCAAGAAGAAAACTTAAGTGCTTCCCAACTGATGATGGCAATCTTCAGAGCCAAAACTATCCACCAGACCCCCACCATATGGCTACATGAGAATTACCTAATGCTACAAGACCAAATATCTATATAAGACCTGCAGGAAACTAGCAATACATGCACATTCTCCCAAAAGGCATGCCAAAGAGTGTTGATGTCAAGGAAATTATATCCAACGGCATTCAGAAAATTTCACAAAGAAGTGTCTTACACAATTGATAAAAGAAAGAATGCGACAGAAATGACTAAAAGTCATTGATATAACAACTAACTTTTTTGTTTTCTGAGTTTTAAATATCAGAAAATTAAGTTTTCTAGCAGCCTAAGAAAGATAAGTTTTCTAAATGGTTTTAATATTTTTATTGATCACACCTACCTCGTATCTTGATTCTTGACTTTGGATTTCATTTCAACTCTTGGACTCAAATTAGTTGATCAGTCATTGTGGAATTTCACATGACATTATTCCAACTTTTAAAGATCAACATGCACATATGTTCCACATTTCCAGTCTGCCAAAACCCAATTTCCTTATTCCTTTACATAAGTTCTGAATAATGCCAACACCATCTCATTTACTTTCTCTGATTTTACCCAGATGACTTCTCTTAACAACCTTAAAGTCGCTTATGGGAATTTAACTCTAATCAACATTGACAATGTGCTAGCTTCCTATTGATTGTTAATTCAGAAGACCATTACCCAATGTTGCTCCAGTTAAAGCAAGGTTCTCATATATATGTTTCTAGCCCAGTACCTATAAAAGAAAAGAAAATGAAACCTAAAGTCTGGTCGTTACTCACTAGCTTCATATTGGTTTCAAAACTAGCTCAAAGTGAAAAGTCCACCATGCTCCTAGTTTTTTAGCATGGTCCCTTTTTTCTATTTATGTGACCTTCACTAGATTGTAGTGACTATGATTATGGGGTGCATTAAATGTGGTTTGATGCATTAGAGTGTGCTTGCCATTTTTTAAAATTTATATTAACCTCATCAACATCCTATCTGGTGACCCTAAACATACATCTAACAACTATAATTTCCTGCAAAAATACAAAATAATTAAATATATGGAATTTTCATGTGCCCAATTTTGAGTCATGTCCTCACCAATCTGGTACGTTAATGAATCATAAAGTCAAATCTTGTGGTTCTCTATGGTGATCACCAAAAGGACAATCCTTCCTTAACCACACATCAAATATTCTTAGCTAACAAAGTCAAATAGGAAATCGGCAGAAAATTAAGAGCACAATTTTAGTATCTCAGTTTCTAGGCAACAAAACAAATTGTAACAGAAATATAAAAATTAATAGAAATTAATAGATCCATAAATATAAACATCAAAATATCCAACTAGCCTCCCCCATAGATTATTTAATTTTCTTGAAACTTGAATATACATTAGCACTAATCTTGACCTCTTAGCTAACTCCTTGTTAGATTGCTTCCTCTTCTGTCTTTTAAGTTCATGTTCATCCTACCAATGGTAAGAATTACAATTCAAAACACCCCAAATACACACCAAAAACCTACTCAGGCAAACAATCAAACACGTAGCACTCATACTCCAAAATCCCTACCTTTTCTGCATAACCAAAGTGGATAAATCCCAGATACAATAAAGTATATACTACCAAATTTTGTAGGGCATCCAAGAAGAATAGACATATTACAAAAGCATAGATTGAGAATTGAAGTTTTCGGAATGTACAGAGATTCCTAACCTCTTATGGTTGCTTCGTCTGGACACCAGATCTGAAACGCTGGTTCTGTTCATGTTGGTGATCTATGGTGATCTGAAATGCTGGATAGATGGATATGATTCGCTGGATCTGAACTCATAGGATCGGTCACGCTGGCCTGTGCTACTGAATCTGTCGGAAAGGGAGGGATTTTCATTCCATATTTGAAAATTTGAGTTGATACAATGACAAAATTAATCAAAATTATCTGAATGAGTAAGAAATCCATGATTTCGTCGGTGAAGAAGCCCAGACCAAAGTAGTAGAGACCACGAACAAGAAAAAGAGCTATGGGCGCGACAGGGGAAGGAGCGAGAGATCAAAAGCACTGGTCGCCGAGAAAAGTGCAGAGAGAGAAATTTAACCTCTTGCCTGTATATGATTTGCCGCATTCGAGTAGAATTCTCTTGGGAGTTCCCATTGAGGCTATCCTTTGTGGACCTCTTGGTCCCAGCCTCCATGAGAGCTGACGACGACACCTAGAGAGAGGCGGCAGAGAGAGAGAAAGGGGGGAAATTAAGGGTTAGGGTTTGATGAGGGAGTGGGACGTTTGAAAAAGTATTTTGTTAGGAAACTGAAGGGGGATACGGTGAAGTTCAAAACATTTAGCGCCAAACCCAAAAATGAGCTAATAGGGATACTTTTAAAAAAGTGTAGCTGTGAACCAGCCAACCTAGATCGGGAGGCCTCTCGTTCACTTTGGGGAGTGTTATCTTGAGTGGATTATGGATAATGTTTATCCGTCTCGATTTACCCTTCTCTATTATCCACGTTTATCCTTCTCTATTATTTACTCAAGATTGGGTTTTTGAAAAAGGATGAGAGTTTGTAAAAAACTGGGAGTCGCCACCTTATTTTTAGGGAACAAGGAAACCACAAAAAGAGTTTTATTTTCAATAAAACATTGACTCCATATTTTAAGGAAAAGCTTGGTCTTTGAATCAAAGTTGGATTCGGGGGCTAGGTTACGAAGTGGGAAGGTTCCAAGGAACTCCTTGTAGGCACCCACCTCGCCCTAATTAAAGGTCTCCTAATTACTATTGGGCTTTATCAAAATCTTATCATATCAATCCTATTTATCTAATCAACCATTGAAAATAGTGTAGATAATACTAGATAATAGTTAATAATAAAATAAAAAAGAAATCAAAGAAATCCTAAAGACCTTAGGAGACTAGAGTCATCCTAAGATTGGACTTGCACCCTATTGATTGCCTACGTACCTTACCAATTACTTGATAAGGATCAAAGTACACGTAGTTCGATTACCCTAGGACTTTCCTATTGTAATGAACTATATCCTTGAAGGCGTTCTACCTTATCTAAGACTCTATCTTCGAGAGTTGGTGTTTGTTTTAAATACTTCATCTTTCAAAATGGGAGTTTCATCCCAAAACAACTTCTTTGGATTTCATTTGAAAACTCTCAAAAATAGACTCTTAAACAAGCCAAAACTCCTCTTTGGATGTAGTTTTTACAACAAAGGGGAGTCCTAGGTGAAGCCAAGTGGCTCCCCTAACCTAGAAGTCCCTAACTACATCCTAAAGTCATCTAAATAATCCTAAATATCAAAATAATGCATGCTGGAAAATTCCGGAAAATGAATAAAAATGCAACTAAAGAAAGTAATCAATGCATGAAAATGCCCTAAATGCAATCTAAGTTAGCTATGGGAACCTAAATATATTTCTAAGTTGATTTAAGCCTAAAAAATGAGTTTTAATGCACTTTTAGGTCACTTTAAATCCATGGACAGATTTGAAAGTAATCTTGAAGTGTATTTAAAACCCTAAAACAATGAATAAAACAAATGGTGAAAAATGCATTAAATGCAACCTAATGATGACATGCATAAAATACCATAAACTCAAATCATGTTCATTCTAATTAACACAAGGGAAGAGACTTACCTTTGCATGCTCCCTCGAACACAATTTGTAGATCATCCCAAGCATCAATATTTAAAAGACATAATAAGAATAAAGTTATAAATAACATGCATTCCCTAACATGGACACTAACATGGAAAAAGACTCAAACTTCTATCATGCATACTAAAAATATATTCTAAATATGAGTATCTAATCCTAAATTTTAATCCTAATATGGTATAACTAAAGAAGAATGGAAGAAGAGAGATATGCATACATATTAAAAAAAACTAAACTAGCCTATCATGCATACTAAAGAAATATGGAAACTATGCATGCTAACAATGAACTAAACCCTATACTAACAATGAACTAAACCCTACATAAACTAAGGAAATAAAACCTAACCTAGCATGATCATAAAAGAAGAAGAAGAACAAGAAGAAAAGAAAACTGCAAAACTACTAACCTCTTTCTCTGCCTCTTTGCTTCAAGCCTTCTCCTCAAGCTCCAAGCCTTCTCCTCAAGCTCCAAGGACTCCAAGGACCTCAAGGACTTTAAAACTTAAGCTAGAGTGCTATGGGGGAAGCTTGTGCAATTGCTCAAGCCTCTACTCTCCAAGCTAGCTCTCTAAAGCTTTTTTCTGTGTGTTGAAACTGATTTCAGGGCCCTCTATTTATAGGGAGGCCTGAGTTTGATCAATGGCTGAGTTTAAATCTCCTAGGAATGATCCAAGAGCTCAAAACCAGCCTTTCAAGGTGTTCATACTCATCCAAAAGCCCCCATGGCCGAACTGGACACATGACAAGGCTTGGAAGAGTCCTGGGCAGGTAAAAGACTGATTATTAGAAGTTACTGGGCGAGAGAATGGATGACCGTCCACCCTAGGAAGGCCAACCGTCCCCTAGGGACGGCCAACCGTCCGGGGAGGGATGGTCATCGATTCTTCAGCCCAAATTTGACTTATTTTGGGCCTCTCTCGACCCGTCTCGACTGTTTTCGGCTTTTCGAGCCCGTTTCAAGTCCAAATTCGACGATTCAAGCGCCAAAACGATCGTGATTCGATTATCCATGTTTCTAGAAGAGTTTGAAGTGAAAATACATTGACCAAGGTCAAAGGTTTAGGAAAAAGTCAACTGATTAGCTATTTAGGGCCTGCCGGGCCTAAATTAGGGTTTTAAAATTTGCTAACCGATTGCTTTCGAAATCATTTCTTCTTCTTGAAACAAGTTTTAAAATGTTTTTAGGAAAGTGTTTTGAAGCCTTTAAAGACTTTGGTTTAATAAAAATATCGAATCCCGGTCGCTTCCGGTCGAAACCCTAATATGGGCTTTGAAAGGGCCTTTCGAGCCTCAAGAGCCAATCATGAACCAGAAAGCTCCACAGACCTTGCCACTGATCAACTTAGCTACCAAACACACTTTAAATATCTATGCCAAAGTCTCGAGACCATTCGAGACAAGATCGACAGTCATTCAAGGCTTTTGTGATTCAAAGGACAAAACTGCCTTTGAGTCACAAAAGGCCTTGTTTTCTATCAAACCTGGCTCGGATTGTCATGGAGTTTTGCAGGGATGTTCCTAGACTCTCTAAAAACATAATGCAAAAAGAACCGACTCAATATGACCTAAAAACCTACATGTGATAATGACCTCTACCTAACTACTCACAAAGGGTAAAACTGGGAATTTAGGGTTTTGATACCTTATTTCACCTCAAATCAAAGGCAACCATTCATGACCATACTCATGGTCAAAAATGGATGTCTATAGTAGCATTAAGTCATTTTTTTTGGACATTTAAGCGACACTTTCCTAAAGTGTTGCTAATACTAGGTTTATGGAGACACTTTAATAAAAGTGTTGCAAAACATGATCTAATAGGGACACTTTCTAAAAAGTGTTGCATTAAGTAACTTTTGTGGACACTTACCACAAGTGTCCTTATTGTGCAAAAAAAAAGTGTCCCCTTTGACAGTTTTTGTAGTAGTGTTGGCTCTCTCTAAAACAGATTCCTAAGTGATGTATATATAGAAGAGGCCTCAAATTGATCAATGGCTCTCATTAAAACTCTAAGGAGTGATCCAAAGGTCCTAATTGAGTCTTCCAAGGTCTCCAAGGTCGTGCAAAACCCTCCAAGTTGAGCTAGATAGGGTTTGGAAGAGTCCCAAGCGGAAAAAACACTCAAAACTCGAAAAATTGGCAAAACCAGGCAAAATTTTCGGGTGACCGTCCACCCTAGGATGGTTGGCCGTCCCTAGGTGGATGGTCAGCGAGCCCCAAGTGCAGATGTTCAAGTTTTGGGCCTAACTCAGCCCATTTCGATTCCGGTTTCGGTTTTTTTCGGCTTTTCGAGCCCCTTTCAAGTCCAAATTCGATGATTCAAGCACCAAAACGATCGTTATTCGATTATCTATGTTTTGAGAAGTGTTTGAAGTAAATGCATTGAACAAAGTCAAATTTTTAGGAAAAAGTCAACCGATTAGTTGTTTTGGGCCTACCGAGCTCAAATTAGGGTTTTGAAATCTGCTAACCAATCGCTCTCGAAATCATTTCTACTTCTCAAAACGAGTTTTATAAGCATTTAAGAAAGTATTTTATAGCTTTTGAAGGCTTTGATTTGATAAAAAGATCGAATCCGGGCTGTTTTAGGTGAAAACCCTTATCTGGCTTAAAAAGGGCCCTTTGGGCCTTGAGAGCCAATCATGATCCCACAGGCTCAATGGACCTTGTCACTGATCAACTTAGCTACCAAACACACCATAACTATTAATGCCAAACTCGTGGGATAATCCGAAACAAGATCGACAGTCATTCAGAGCTTTTGTGATCCAAATGACAATGCTGCCTTTTAAATCACAAAAGACCTTATTACCTATCAAGCCTGACTCGGAATGCTATGAAATTTAACAAGGATATTCCTAGACTTACTAAAAACTAAATGCAAAAAGAATCTACTCAATCTGACCTAAAAACCTACATGCGATAATGACCTCTAACTATTTACTTAAAAAGGTACCATAGACGAATTTCACCTCAAATCATAGGCAACCATTCATGACTCATCTCAGGGTCAAAAATGGATATCTATAGAAGCCCCTAGTTGATATTCATGGCTTCGCCAGTGGATATCAATGAAACAAAATAACATCCCATTTTTGCCACAACAAAAGAAGGATAATCAAAACAACTACTCACAAACACTGACCAAATCATCATATTTGGAAGTCACACACATACTTCCAATAATCTTAGGGACTGCAGTCTTTTTTGGAAGTCACACACACACTTCTAATTATCTTATCTTGGAAGTCAACGACTTTTCTTGGAAGTTACACACCAATAATCTTATCCTTAGAGTCTACGACTCTTTTTGGAAGTCACACACACACTTCCAATAATCTTATCCTTAGAGTTTACGACTCTTCTTGGAAGTCACACACATACTTCCAATAATCTTCAAATTTGCTAATATTCATTTTATAACTTCATGTTATTACCAACATATGCATTCTACATCATCATCAATATCATTCTTATATACATTCCATGTATATTTCTCAACATCTCATGCACTTCACAAAACCTCATTGATTTGGGTCTCCAAAATGGGCCTTTCTCATTCACAAACTCTCCATGGGCTATCTCACCCTCACAATCCCTTCATGGGCTTCACAATCTCATCACTTTACTTGTATTTATAACCATTCCATGATTACAAACTTTGCTCACACACTACTTTCATCATTCAATTCCATACTTCGTAGTTTTCAACCAAAAAAAAATCATCATTTCATGTGAACTTTCCTATTCACAATCACTCAATTCTCATCTTTGCATGCATAAACCCTTCCTTATTTCTCATTCATGCATCAAATAACCTTCAATCTCAATCAAATGAACTTTCCCAAATCACAATTTGAAAGAAAATTGGTCAAAATAAGTCAAAATAGGCCAAATTGGGCTTAATGGGCCTTAAAAGCCCAAAACTAGTCAAATTAGGGCTCAAAAATGGGTGACCATCCACTTGAGGATGGCAAACCGTCCCTGGTGGACGGCTAGCCGTCCTCTAGGGGATGGTCACCCGAGACCCACTCTTTCATTTAAGCTATTTGCCCTCCCACTTGCTTATTCACTTCATTTTCAACCTATTTTAAGACTCTCTCTAGAATTTTCAATTCTCCTCCAAAATCCTCCATTCTATGATTCTATTGCTTCCAAGCCATTTCCAAACACTTCCTAGTGTTGCTACCATCTTCAATTTGTGAATCAAAACTAAGAATTTCATCCTTATATCTCAAATTTGGGATCTAAAACCCAAATACAAATCCACCACATGACCATTTTCTCAAACTTTTCTACCTACACATACTCATGACAAATAGAAGATATGAACTCTCAAAGTATCCATACATGGAAATGAAGAGGTATAAGGTGCCATCCTATGATCCCAACAACACAAGCTTGCTCTTGGAGCCCCAATCTCATATTTTTTACATCCATACTACACAAGAGGTAAGCTTATTTTCCATGCATTTTCTTGAATCCTCAATGTCTAGGTACTTCAATAATGATCTTTGGATGTTGTTTGATGACTCTTATTCATGAGATTTGTATCTGGCAAAGCTTGGGAGCCCCACTTCACTAGCTTCACAAGATTGAAATGTTGCCCACCAAGTGTTTGATAAAATTCCCAAGAGAACTAAAGTTTGATTTTTCAATTCAAATTCCTCATGTCATGACTAAAATATGTTTTTAACATCATTTAGATACTTTCAAAGCATCATGACAAGTTTTCACAACTCATTTTAAACATATGCACACTAGGTGTTTGATAAAATGCCCAAAAAGGGACAATTTTCAATTTTCAAAGCAATTCATCATGTCATGCCTTTCCAAATGTTTTCAAAATGAATTTTCATATCATGACAAGTTTTCAAAACTATTTCAAGTGTGCACATATCCAAAATTTCCATGAATTGAGACTTAGCTCATTTTCTCACTCAAATCAAAATTCACTTAAATGTTATTTCCATGACTTCTAAGTGGTTTTATTTCAAAACTTATGCTACGTACTCAATTCAAGGTTTTTACTCAAATTCCATTCCCTTGGGGTTTTCATTTCAATCCATTTCTCATGAAAAAGGGTCACATGAAATATCAATGAACTATGCTAACTCTTAAATCAAAAGCACAAAAATTAACCCACAAAATGACATATTTTCAAAAGTGTTCTACTTTGTTATCTCAAAACTCGACTTGTCACTTATGCTTTACTCTTTGTGCTAGTGATTTATTTTTAAAAGTTACCATAGCTCATCTTTATTACACATCTCTAATCCATTGATCCTCATCTTTGCAGCCAAAGTTCGATATTAGGACTCGGTCCTCTTTGCAAGGCATCATTACTTGGCGGGCAAAAATGGATGCTTTCCAACCTCAAGCCAAAGCAACCATCAGGAGAATAGGCTTTGGGTGTTAGTAGTATGCCCTAATAACCAATCACATTGGTGTAATTTAGGATATAAACTTGATTCATGTATTATTATTATTATTGATTAATAAAATGGGCTTTTGATTATCATGTCTTATACTCTTATTATGCTCATGATAAGTCCTTAGAAAGAATGTCAATATAAGAACTCAAGAGTTGAGATAAAGAGACTTATATTGTTAAAGACTTCTTTTTTAAATATTCATAGTCATTGGATTATTTATTGGGCATTAATAATCCGATAGACTAGCACATGTTATGTCTGCTCAATGTGGAGAATGACCAGTCTCAAGTCATTTGTGTAATGACATTAGGGCAAACCTGTGGGTGCTTGTTTGAGAACAAGTACACTGAATGTGATCATTGATTGAGTTTGTTGAATGGAGTTTTACTTGCATGTCAAACAACAACTCAGGGTTACAATGATGCAAGTGATCCTTAGACCTGAGGCACCATAGATGTCCTGTGTTAGGGATGTTAGGGTTTGATAGTACAATATACATATCCTAACCATGGAATTTGTATAAGTACTCATTGGCCCTAGTAGACCTATCATAGGGACATATGAGTGTACAACAAGGAATCTATCACTCTCAGTAAAGAGAGGGAATGCCTTGTATTATTCTCAAAGATATAATTCATAGAAGTCTTTGGCCAAAGCAGTTGGGAATAAAGAAAGTGTTTCTTGAGTATCCCATGATTGAATTGATATTTTGAGAATCACATACAAGATGTTAAATTAGGGTTTTGACATATTATCCATACCCAACTAATTTAACTGAGGCATTGTTTGATAGAAGGATTAAATTGTATCTTAATTGTAATTGAAGGCTTCACTGTGTTCTGATAAACCTTCACACAAACTAGGGTGTGTCTTGACATATTGTTAGATGTCACTCAGAACTAGTAGAGGCCCAAGAGAAATTTATTTCTCAAAGGGAAATTAGAAGAGTTCTAATTTGAACCTCAAATAAAAGTAGTTTTATTTGAAGGATAATTTATTTATCCTAATTCCTACTACTAGGTTGTTGTAAACCTAAGAGGTCACACACATATAGGTGTAGGCTTCATTTAAAAGAGAAGAGAGAGTAATATTATAATTAAGAGGTAATTATAAGTAACAAATAATAAAGGTTATTATTTTGGGGGTTATTATGCAAATAATAACTAACTAGATTTTCAAGTTATTTGAAATTTGAAATAATTTCAAATTTTGAAATGAAGTGGCTGGCTATCATAAGGGAGCTAGCACTCCACATTAAATAGCCAATGATAGGGCCGGACATCTAGTGTGATTAGATCACTTAGGGTTTTTGGAAAACCCTAGCTGCCTACCTCTCCCACTCTCTCATTCTCTTGAAGCTTCTCCTAGTGTGGATTTCTCTAGGAGGCTCACATCTACTTGGGGCTGACCTATCTTCATTAACCCATCTTAAGGCTTTCAATGTAAGTGGTTACATTTATTTAAGTTTTGTTTATAGTTTATACAATCAATCATGTGATCTTGGCTAATCGGATTCCATGAAAAGTTTTTTATTCTGCATTATTTCATGGATTTCTTTCATTGGGGACTTCATTGATTCCCTTTGGCCCAACCAAACAGATAGGCAGGCTCTCATAGCTTTATCTGAGCTGTGGTGGGATACCACCAACACTTTCCATTTTGAGTTCGGGGAGATGACTATGACCCCACTTGACTTTACCATGATCACGGGGATTTCCATTGGGGGACATCCTTTGGACTTCTACGAAGGTGTTTATTTGGATACCTATCTTGGGGTTGCTGACCTATACATCATTAAGAGATCAGTTCGCAGGAACACTCTCTACACTATCTTCAGTAACATGTCTAAGGATGAGGAGGGATACGACTCTAACTGCATTGTATGAGTTTTTCTCTTATATGTACTGTCTTGCACTTTCTTTGCTGGCACTGCTGATTTAGACTCTCTAGGCTTTCTTGTGATCTTAGAGAACATTGATACCATCTGTAGACATCCATTTTTTACCATGAGTAGGGTCATTGATGGTTGCCTGTGAGTTGAGGTGAAATTGGGTGTTAAAACCCTAAGTTGCCAGTTTTACCCTTGGGAGGGTCATTATCGCTTGTAGGTTTTTAGGTTAGATTGAGTCGGTTCTTTTTGCATTAGGTTTTTAGGGAGTCCATAAGTGTCCCTGTCAAGTTTCATGGCATTCTGAGTCAAGCTTGATAGGTGATTAGTGAAAGGAATCGTTCGAAATACATGGAATTGCAGCGGAAGACAAAATAAAAATTTTAATAAAGAAGATTCCATCATCGAATATCCTAACCAAGAATCGAACAAGCATAGGGACATGTGATATACATACAATCAAATAAATTTATCAAACATAAATAAATCTTACTTGATTCGCCTTTCAATTTGCAATCCTTGATCTTGAACTTCAACGCGATGAAGTCTCCAACGGTATCCACACGAATACAAGATCACTTGAATTCTTGAAACTTCTCTACAATGGAAGAATCAAGCTTGAGAGAGGGGAGAAACTCTTTCTCTAATTTGATGATGGGAGGCTTAGTGCTAGCTTGTCTCATCAACTAGTATTTATAGAAAACCCTTAGGGTTTCTATTTAATACTTATTTCCAAAAGTAACTTAATTCTTTTTATATATTACTAATTAATATATAACTTAATTCCATATATAACAAAAGGTTATTAATAGAATTAATTTTAGGAAATTCCCTTCTCTCTTTAATTCAAGAGACTCTCTTATACTCTTTGTTTGTGTGTGACCCATTGGGTTCACCCCAACCTAGCAGTGACTAGGGACATCTCCATGTCTCCTAAAATAGAAACTTTCTATTTAAAGGTTTAATTGAAACTAGTCTAATTATGCCCTCATTGATAACACTTATCAATAGGCTTTCACTGGTCATGAGTGACGTCTAGCAATGTGTCATGACATGCCCTAGGTTTGGGTGAATAGCAGAACTATGTGAACCCTTATTGTTACTTAATCCTCCATCCCCTAATGTCATAGTTAAGATATTTAGGGTATGGATATAAGTCAAAACCCTATCTTAACTTTCTTGTCATATGCTCTTCAAATTATAATCTCAATAAGATGAACCCTATGAAACCCTTTCATATTTCATCTATCACTCTGGCCAGAGATTCACATTGAGAGTTATATTTGAGAACTGACCCTGACATTCTCTCTCATAACATTGAGAGTGATGATTCCTTATTGACCACTCATATGCCTTCATGCAAGATTTATTAGAGTCAATGAGTGCCGACTACAACCTTAAAATCAAGGCTGTATAAAACACTATCAAACCCTAACAACTCAGGCATAAGACATCCATGGTGTCTCAGGTCTTAGGATTACCAAATGGACGTAACATAAGAATATTCCTTTGACTTAATCCATTGGAATATTCTAGCAGATCATGTTCAGTGTACATATTCTCTAATATGCACCCACAAATTAACCTAAGTGTCACTACACTGATAGGAAAGACTACCTATCCTCCCATTGGAGTTAGTTTAAATATGTGCTACTCTTGTCGGTTTAATAAATGTCCTCTTTAATAAACCTATGAGCAGGAACACTTTTAGAATAAATGTGTATGAGAAATATGAATCTTCATATCTCAACAAACTTGAGATACATATTTCTCTTATCATTTATTCATGGACATTATCGTATATACAATTGAATATACAGACGATAAGTAGTACCTTCTTATCCTAATATGAAATAGATATGCACTTTAGGATTGGTTTTAGGGCATACCTCTAACAATTAGGGCTTTTGCGACTTAAAGGGTAGTGTCATCCTTCGAATCACAAAAGCACTTAAAACCTTCGAGTTGGTTTCAGATTGTGTCCCAAGACTTTTGCATAAACAGTTAGGGTGTGTTTGGTAGCTAAGTTCATCAGTGGTAAGGTTTGTTGAGCCTTATGGCTCATATTTGGCAGATGAGGCCCAAAAGGCCATTTCAAGGTCAAATTAGGGTTTCAACCGGGAATGATCGGGATTCGATTATTTTATCAAAATCAAAGCTTAATGAAACTCAAAATGCTTTCCAAAATGTTTCCAAAACATGTTTCGTGAAGTATAAATGGTTTTTACGATCAATCGGTTAGTGGATTTCAAAACCCTAAAAGAGCCCGATAGGCCCAAAACAGCTAATCGGCTTGGTTTCTCTCAACCTCTTGACTTTAGTTAAGGTTTTTCATCCTCAAACTCTTTTAAAAACATGGATAATCGAATCACGATCGTTTTGGCGCTTGAATCGTCGAATTTTGACTTGAAACGGGCTTGAAAAGCCGAAAACAACCGAGACGGGTCGAGAGAAGCCCAAAATGGGTCAAAATTAGGCTGAAGCTACGACGACCATCCCTCCATGGATGGTTGTGTT
This sequence comes from Hamamelis virginiana, assembly GCA_017140935.1. Taxonomy (NCBI): domain Eukaryota; kingdom Viridiplantae; phylum Streptophyta; class Magnoliopsida; order Saxifragales; family Hamamelidaceae; genus Hamamelis; species Hamamelis virginiana. Next base: position 1,177,999 of record JAESVK010000907.1, on the reverse strand, counting down.
AGTAATATGCCCTAATAGCCAATTTTACTGGTGTAATTTAGGACATAAAGTTGATTCATGTATTATTATTATTCATTAATAATATGGGCTTTTGATTATCATGTATTCTTCTGTTATTATATTCATGAT